>OZ018320.1:216065520-216488020 GCA_963969495.1 Ceratothoa steindachneri
ATTTCTTCGAATATTTGTGTACGAAAGTAGTTCGACCCTATGTTCTCCAGATCTCCTCAGTTCTATCGTTAATTTAGCTTCTCCATTAGTATACGAGATAAAATAAAACGAAATGGATAAAGTAAAAGCATACTTGCTATATTCTTCTGCTCAAATCCTAAACTAGTAGTTGTACTACTTAAAAAATGTTCTCTGAATTCAAACAATTCAATTTATTATAACTTAGAATACCATACTAAGAGTTAACTCACTGTTTTAGTCGTTATTTTTAACGATGTTGCAATTTTGACGTTGAAAAATGGGTAATGCCGTGGAGGTATTCTGAAGGTAAATTAACTGTGTTACCAACAAGACGTAAATTTTTGTTATAGTTTGTCGTTTATGGTGTGCCGATAGTGTGAAGGAGATGCAAGTGGAAGTGAAGAAAGTGGTTCGTGATGGCTTGACGAGCTAATATGGTTTGGGATCCCTAGAATTGCCATTTTGTTATTTATGAGTACAGAAATGCTACAAAAATCTTCCATCTCGGTTAAATTTAAGTTTGGTTGGATGACTCACCTCAATCACAGCATTCAGTTGGGCGACTCACCTCAATCACGGCATTCAGTTGGGTGACTCACCCCAATCACGGCATTCAGTTGGGCGACTCACCTCAATCACGGCATTCAGTTGGGCGACTCACCCAAATCACGGCATTCAGTTGGGTTACTCACCTCAATCATATATTCAGTTGGCGACTCACACAAATCACGGGATTCAGTTGGGTGAGTCACCTGAATCATGTATTCAGTTGACGACTCACCTCAATCACAGCAATCAGTTGGGCGACTCACCTCAATCACAGCATTCAGTTGGGCGACTCACCTCAATCACAGCATTCAGTTGGGCGACTCACCCCAATCACGGCATTCAGTTGGGCGAATCACCTCAATCACGGCATTCAGTTGGGTGAGTCACCTAAATCATGTATTCAGTTGACGACTCACCCTAATCACAGCGTTCAGTTGGGTGACTCACCCAAATCACGGCATTCAGTTGGGTTACTCACCTCAATCATATATTCAGTTGGCGACTCACCCAAATCACGGGATTCAGTTGGGTGAGTCACCTGAATCATGTATTCAGTTGACGACTCACCTCAATCACAGCAATCAGTTGGGCGACTCACCTCAATCACAGCATTCAGTTGGGCGACTCACCCCAATCACGGCATTCAGTTGGGCGAATCACCTCAATCACGGCATTCAGTTGGGCGAGTCACCTAAATCATGTATTCAGTTGACGACTCACCCCAATCACGGCGTTCAGTTGGGCGACTCACCCAAATCACGGCATTCAGTTGGGTCACTTACCTCAATCATATATTCAGTTGGCGACTCACCCAAATCACGGGATTCAGTTGGGCGAGTCACCTGAATCATGTATTCAGTTGACGACTCACCTCAATCACAGCAATCAGTTGGGCGACTCACCTCAATCGCGGCATTCAGTTGGGCGACTCACCTCAATCAGGGGATTTTTGAATTCCAGACAGTGAGCCGCGGTCAGCACAACGTTTTCGGTGATTAACGATCCACCACAGGCAAAATGTCCTGTCAAGCGTGAGTCCTTCTCTCTTAAATGAATCGCCACCATCCAAGGAAAATCACCCTGTTTAAGAATGAACCTTATTTGTTTTGTTTTTCACCGGTCAATTGTTTTGATTTCCTCTTTTACACTGACTTTAACATTTATGATTGAAGAGGACTGCTCTAACATTTGGTGCCAATCTCTTCCATATCAAGTGTCCTCTTCGTCCTTTTCTCCTCAACAATTCCTCTCTTCAAAAAAAACGATCTCTTCTAACTTTAAACCCAATTTTTGTTTCCTTGTCCCTCTTCCCCACCAATTTGTTGTTTCTCTTCTGATCAGAACTTCATAAATTACCCATATTTCATCCTACATGATCTACCAATAGGGCCCTAGTTGCCTTTGTTAAAAACCAGGGAGAGGGGTGGGTTCAAGAGAAGAGCAGGGCCACCCTAAGCGCATCATGTCTCCTCATTTAGTTATTCGATCTCAGGCCCCTCCCGCACATTGCCTCATTTCATAGGCCCACTTCCTTCACACCTTATTTCCAAGCTTTCAAAAGCTTTCTCGTTTGGGTCTCCCTTCTGGTTCGTCCATGACCTCAACGTGAGGACAAAATGAAAATTTAAGTCAACCACGGAAATAAGATCAGAAATATCAGGATCAACCATAGCAATAAACCAAAGATTTGCCATTAATTCGTGGATTAATTGTATACCAAAAGAGACTAATCATAAAAAAAGGATATATTGACAACAACATGAATCTGGCGTGACTTCTCATATTCCAATGCTGTAATCACTTAATCTCTTTTTGATGTTGCGATTATAGCTTCAGTTTATATGCAAGTATGCAACATAGGCCGTAGATCTAAACTTGTAAACCTTACTCAAGTGAACTAATGGACACGGTTCAAGAAGCCGCGGAGAGAGATTATATGCAAGAATTTATAGCATCTGCTGATTACTTGCAGAGCAGCTGAAGCTTTAATCACTAAATCAAGAAGAGATTCTGATTAGAACAATTAAATCTGTGAAATCGCCCCGGATTCACGTTGTTTTAGTCCATAAGTTCATTTTTTATGATTAGTCTCTTTTAGGATACAATTAAACCACGAATTAATGGCAAATCTTTGATTTATTGCTACGGTTGTTCCTGATATTTCTGATCCTATTTCCGTGGTTGACCTAAATTTTTATTTTATCCTCACGTCGAGGTCATGGACGAACCAGAAGGGTGAACCAAACGAGAAAGCTTTTCAAAGTATTGGTATACAATAATTTCACAAATTAATAGCTAACCTAGAATTTTAAATTTGATTGATCGTTATTTATTATACTAGAGGGGAACAACTTAGCAAGTTAAGTATGTTTGGCTAACACCGATTGGCCCAAATGACAATTAATCCAAGTATAGATGCGTCAAAGATATAATTGGATCAAATACATTTATTAATTAAAAATGTACATTATCTGCAACCTAAACTTACCTACCTAACCTATACTAATATTTAATAAAAAATCGGCATTTGGACTAACTATTAATTCAACACCCAATCCCTTAGTTCCCTAATAATCTAAACCAATCGGCGTTAGTCCCGTCTCGGTCAAAAAGCCTTTTGGACCATTCGTACTAAACACCAACCTACCTTGTTTGCTTCGCTACCACCCACAATTTTAGTCATTACTTCTTCTCGTTCTCGAATCGTGCTCGATAGTCCACAACGGAGGCACTGCCTAAATTCTCCATCCGGCACCGGACTTTCTTCTTCTTCAGCTGGGGCTGCAGTAGAATTGGCTTCCGCCGCAGGAGCTGCAGTGGAGGGTGTCTCGCTGTCTATACTGGTCAGTGGACCCGATTGCAAATTCTTGACACCGCGGAGAAAGCAGAGGTAACCTCCATGGAGGCCGTGAAGTTGTCTCTCATAAGTGATTATCATCTCACGGCCGGTGATTATAGGCAATTCTTTTTCTCTGAAGGTAATTTTTTTTAGACTAAGCCATAAGTTAGGTGAGGGTAGCTCTGGTCAGGTCAGGTCATGTCAAGTCATGTCAAGTCAAATTAAGTCAAATTAAGTTAAGTCAAGTAAGGTTAGGTTAGTTCAAGTTACTTTACGTTAGATTAGGTTAGTTTAGGTTAGGTCAGATTAGGTTAGGTTAGGTTAGGTTAAGTTAGGTTACTTTACATTAGATTAGGTTAGTTTAGGTTTCTTTACGTTAGGTTAGGGTAAGTTAGGATTAGAATTTATTTCTTAATAAGTTGCTTATGTGTCAATTTGAAGGCCATGCAGGGGTATTTCTAGTGTCCATTAAATATGGAATCAAAATGAGAATGCATTAATTTGTAAATATATGGATTAAGAAAAAATGCATTCAAAATTCAAAAAAGAGGAAATAATTAGGTTTAATATAACGTATATTTGAAACAAATATATATCTTTTAATTAACTCTAAATGGGCCTAGAAATTTCATGTAATCTCGTAAGGATGTTTCGTATCAGACGTGCCATCAGATTTGATCAATTCTCGAATCAGGCTAATATTTCATCTCATTTAACCATCACGTCCATAAAATACACTAAACTTTAACCTTCTCTCTTTCTAATGATACAAATAATTTTTCTATTTAATTAAATATTTTCAAACTCTTAATAGGTTCTGTATTTAATGAAGATTGTATACATTCAGCCGTATATATTTGTCTTCCTTTTGCGACCGGTTAATTTATTCCTCAGCATCACCCAACGAAATATGAATTAGGATCCATTTTTTTTACTCTGAAATTCAATAAACTGAAGTAAATAACTAACAATACCTGAGGATAACAACCAAAACCTCTGCGGGTGTAGTTTCGTCTTGTACTTAGCTTTGAAAGTCTTAAGATATTAAGACTTAAGATATTAAGATATTAAAGACTGGCCGTCTTTCTAAACGCTCTAATCTTAGTGTAACTTCCTTTATCCCTCACATTTCTGTTTTTCTCGACGGATGTTATTAGTTTGTACACAAATAAAATTCAGATAAGAAAAAAAAATGCCGTTGGGGGTAAGCTGGAGGGGAGGGGGATCCTCATACTTTAGAGACCTACAGGAAACTTTTGGGGAATATGTTTCACGTACCCCTCCATAACAAAAACACAACAAAAAACAAACAAAACAACAACAATGGCTCAATTCAAAGTAAAATAACCACAGAGTGACAGTAATTAAAATAACCATATTTAATGACGAAAATTTGGAAGATGTTTATTTAAAATTAAAAATAGAAAATGAATTGTGTATTTTAGCACTCACACTTCTTCTGGATAAGTGTGTGTGTGTGGGGGATCTCTTGAAGTTACTTCAAAAGGGTTCAGGTGTGGGGGATGGGGGATTTGAAGTTTCTTACGTTATGTCAGGCTGTTTAGGTGTGTTTGATTTTTGGGAGATTTGCAGGGGTTGTTTTAGTTAATGATTTTTGAGGGTGACGAAGGTTAACTGAGGTTTTCTGGGGGATTGTTGCTTTTATTTGATGGTTATGAATTGCTTGTTGCTACGTAGCTTAGGTCAGGTTATTTGGGGTAGTTGGTTTTATTTGATGGTTATGAATTGTTTGTTGTTACGTAGCTTAGGTCAGGTTATTTGGGGTAGTTGGTTTTATTTTATGGTTATGAATTGTTTGTTGTTACGTAGCTTATGTCAGGTTATTTCTGGTAGTTGGTTTTATTTTATGGTTATGAATTGTTTGTTGTTACGTAGGTTAGGTCAGGTTATTTCGGGTAGTTGTTTTTATTTGATAGTTAGGAGATGTTTGTTGTTACATAACTTAGGTCAGGTTGTTTGGGGTCGTTGCTTTTATTTGATGGTTATGAATTGTTTGTTGTTACGTAGTTTAGGTCAGGTTTTTAAGGGCCATTGCTTTTATTTAGTGGTTATGAATTGTTTATTGTTACGTAGGTTAGGGCAGGTTGTTTGGGGTATTTGGTTTTATTCGATGGTTATGAATTTTTTTGTTGTGAATTTTGAGCCTTTTGATGTATGACGATGGTTTGGTGAGATTGTTTAGGTTTGTTCGTTTTATTTTATTGTTATAAGTTGTTTGCTATTATACGATATTTAGGTTGAAATTTTGTGGTTAATACAGCATAAAGTGAAATGTTGGGGTAGGATATGGTATTTGTATTGATGAGCGCTGATCCTATCGTGAGGGAAATGGTTGAGCTTATAGTGGGAAGCTTGCTATTTTTATTTCTATTTTTATTACCTATTCATGATTTTACCAATATACAAACATGTCTTGTCTGGCTTGACAAGATTTCTGGTGGAAGTAAATCTACTCTGGTTATACATTTAAGATACGAGTACCATTTTATATTTTAAGAAGGCTATATCCTATTCTCTTTCCCTTACAAAAAACAAGAGTACCCTTACTTGCAGATTTCCCAGAGTGTAGTTTCAGCTTGGATGATCAAGGACTCATAGTTACATCCAAAACGGAAGTAAAAGGAAGGACAAAGTAATTCCATCCTCACTTCGTCATTTTCAGTGATGAAACCACGTGTACAAGTAATCCTAGAAGTAAAAAGTGTCATCTAGGTGACTGGGAGGGAATATGTTATCTAGCTAGTTGGAAAGAAAATATGTCATCTAGGTTGTCGTCGGTTAAACCCTCACACCTAACATTGGATTAATATACATAGATGTCGTAGGTTAACCCTACATATCTTAAACCAGTTTAATATAGATGTCGTAAAATAGGGTCAAGTTGACCCTTTCTGCTTTACGAGTGTGTGGGAAGTTTACAAATAAGCAGAGTGCAAATTAACTGAAAGTAGGCTGGCCAATAGTCGACTATCTTGGAGTTCTGGGATAACAGAAAAACGGGTACAAAAATAACTTTACTAATATGCAAATGAATATTATTTCACAAGATTAAAAGAAGTTTTAAAATGAGCTATACACACACTAGAGGCACAAGGGCCTCAACAGCTACGGAGGGGGGGGGGCGTGGTGAGGACGGTCACCGTACAAACAAACGGACAATATTGACCGAGGGACGCTCGGACAACCTTGAGGGTAACTAAGCCGATGGTGAGGCTTACACTGAAAGAGGGGAGGGGGCAGAGAGAGCAATGCACAGGAGAGTTGCGCGCTGCTGTTACCTCAAAGATTTGATTCGAGGGAGTAATTCTAGTCTTGTCGCAAAGTTCAAACAATAGTATCTGAATAATGACTACTGGGTGAACTTGAATATTGCTTTCGAGTAACACGAAATGAGTGAGCGCGCTGCGTTCGATGACCGGGGGAGTAGGTTGAGGTAGACTGACGTGAATTAACGAGAATACTGAGAACTTGAGGGATTCTACGAGAATTGTGCAGAGTCCAACGAGACCCGAATAGCGGGTACCGACGGGGGCGGACAGAGGATACTGACGGGGCAGGGAAGACGGTGTATACTGCCTCCCAACTCTGGCACCGGAGGATTTATAGGGGTCGAATGGAGTTTTTCCCCCTCCGTCTGAAGGGGAGGGTTCTAGGGTCAGACGCATCGGCAGACGAGAATAGACTCGGCCTTTTAGAGCGAACGCGAGAAGGTTCTTAAGCCGGCGAGGCGAACTTTGTCCGACTTCAGATGGGACCCTCTGGGATTTCACACTTTTCACAGCGTTCTGTGATGGCCGTATTTCAGGTTATCGCGGCGTCTCACGGTGTCTCATAATTTCGCACCTCCATTAGCGCAGACAAAAGGGTCACCCAGGTGTCTGTTGTCTGTCTCTCTCTCTCTGTCTGTCTGTCTGTCTGTCTCTCTCTCTATTGAAGGGCGAAGCTGCGTATATCTTTCTCTCTCTCTTACTCTCTTTCTCTCACTCTCTCTCTCTTTATTTGATTTCTGAGACTCCTCCATCCGCAGATGGAACTTCAGGGGAAGAAGTGACATCGGAGAATGATTAGTGGGTGAGGAATATAACTTAAAGTCGCGTGACAATAGCACATAAAGTTGAGAGTACCTAGGACACATTTTTAAAAATAGAGCTAAAATACAAAGTAGTAGCGCTAGTGGGGGGGGGGGGTTATACCATACACATACACGAGGTTATACAATGCCACGTCATTTTGCCGAAGGATATTTTCTCTATGATACCATTAAGTGGAGCTCACTGGCCGGAGGGTATTATCCAACGATTATACAAATAAAAAAAGTTAAGGATATAAAAGGAATTCCTTATATACATATAAACAAACAAAAACTATATATACATAAAGGATACGCGTTTTCTTATTATATGGTTAAATATACAAATTTATTTCCTGAACAAAATTAATACATGGGTTAAAAAAGGAAATGGCTCAGAATTAGTCGGAGAAGGATCTAACGGGGTCCTACTTAAACTATCAGCCCAACAGTCATCGGTGCCTTTTAAGTACAAAATATTGAATTAGAATTCCTGGAGGAACAAACTCCAACGTATCAAACGTCCGTTATTGTTCTTGACGTTACGTAGGTATGATAGGGGTTTGTGGTCCGTTTACACTACAAATTCTTTGCCTAATAAATACATTCTAAATTTACAAATTTCCCAAATGATAGCAAGTGCCTCTTTCTCAATTACCGCGTAATTTTTCTCATGCACGAGTAATTTTCTGCTTGCGTAAGCGATTGGGAAGCTTTCGCCGTTATCCTCCTTTTGGCTGAGGACAGATCCTATACCGTCATTACTCGCGTCGGTGCGAATGCCAAACATTTTGTCCGAGTTACGGAGGCCGAGGATAGGGGTAGATGCCAACTTCTCTTTGAGTTTGCCTAAGCAGTGAGTTGAAAGTGGCGTCCACTCGAAGCATTCGGGGACCTGCTTCTTTAATAGCTCGCAGAGGGGGCGGAAACAGTCGCTAAATTGGGTATGAACCGACGATAGAACGGTGCAAAGCCTATGAAGGATCGCAGCTGCTTTTTATTAGTGGGCAACGGCATGGCCACGATGGCCCGGATCTTTTCTTGCTTATGGGTTAATCGATTATTTCCGATATGGAAGCCGAGGTAATCGATAGTGCCAAAAGTGAAGTGGCACTTGCCGGGGCCAATTTTCAGGTTGTGTTCCCAGGGTCGATACAGAAGGGCTTGAATGGTAGTTAAGTGTTGATCCCAATCTTCGGTGGCCACATAAACATTATCGAAATAGAAGGTGACGTTGGATAAGCCTTCTAAAATCCTCCTCATCATCCGGTTATAATGTCTTCAAGCCGTTACCAGACCAAAGGGAGCCTCCGTAACTGCATAAGGCCCTTCTTGTTGGGAAAAGCAATAAATTTCTTCACTTACTCCCTCAATGGGATCTGATAATAGGCCTTGTATAAATCCAACTCGGAGATGAACTTGGCCTTCTCAAAAAGGTGGAGGTTCTGATATATGGTGGGATTGGTTCGGCATCGAATATGGTAACCGAATTTAGCTTTATAAACTCGATGCACATTCAATAAGAACCATCGGCCTTCTTCACCATGATAACCGAGGAACAGTAGCTCGACTCTGAAGGTTCGATGATCTGCAACCTTAGAAGTTTATCCACTTCATGATTAAATGCTTCCCGGAGGTGTATAGGCAGGGGGTAGGGTTTGGAACAGATGAATTCCAGGTGGTTAGCTGTATATTGTGCTCAAAGTGGGTAGCACAACCGAGGACTTCGGTGATTACGTCATCAAAATGATCCAGGAGCGCTTTCAGTTAATCCTTTTGACGAGATGGTAATTGGTCGTATATTTTAATTTCCGCACTGGAAATCGACTGGCAAAGTTGACCAGCGCTAAAACGTAACTATGGTCCAATTAGGTCGATAGCTACTCGGGAGAAGGGTCCAGAGATTAGAGGTCCCTTCTGCAAGGGTGCAGGTCAGACTCGTTATTTTATGGCTGTCTTTTAGCAAATGTCGCACGACTGACAATATCTAAGGATTTCGTCGGTCGCGCCAAGCCAATAAAAGTATTTGAGGATCCTCTGAGTGGTCTTCGTGTGACTAAAATGACGAGCAAATAGGTTATCGTGAGCCGTCTGCAGGGTTGGAGGGACGTGGGAACGGGGGATACATAGTGTAAGGAAATCGGTGTCGTTTTCCTCGGTGCACACTCGATAGAGGAAGTCGTCGCTGACGAGGTACGAAATAGCCTTATTCCTTCTGACGTTTTCGCGTGTTTTATTCTGGGCTTTGGTCCAGATGGGACGAAGAGATTTACATTTCCTTCTGGAATTCGGGAGCACACGGGGATTCCAAAGGTGTATGGGCTTTCAGTTCCTTCTTCGCGCGGTAACGGGTAGTAATGGGTCAAACCACGTGGGCGGAAGAAACCCGGGGGTTCTGACCAATTAGGACAGAGCGAAACTTGATGGAGGCTGCAATGACTTTAGCCCAACCAGCAAAATACGCGCATTCAATGTAGCAGTGAACAATTGGCGCTCTCCAAGTAATCATGCACTAGGGCAAACTTACCGTGGTCCGGAGCCACATGATGGAGTAGTGCATCGGGTACAAAGATTTACGTGCACCCAGTATCACGGACGAGGGTGGAGATTCAGCACCCATTCACAGCTCCAGTTTCAAATTAGAGGACACCAGGGGTACTTTTATTCAAGAAAAAGTTCACCTAATGGCCAGCCGTATTCGGCGGGTTCGAAGAAGAGGGGGGCTTCATTTTGCGATGGTGGGGGCGTAGAAGTGGCACTGACCTGGTGTACCTGGTGGGAAGGAGGGAGGGTGCTTCTAAACTACGTGCTTTGAGGGCAGTTGGATCTCACGTGGCCAGGAACTCCACAGGAATAGCACACGATGGTCTTCTTGGGGAACAAAGATGCAGGGGAATTGGGAGAAAAGAGCTTAACATCACGGTGGTCCGACGAGAAGAGGGGTTTGGGTTTGGCAAGCCCAGTAACCTTCACGAACTTATTCCCATTATTAGGAACAAATTTGTTCTTGCTGGTTTTAGATTGAGGAGATGGGGGTTCTGATTTCTTCCCTTCTTTCGGATAGAAATTGTGACTAGCCGCGTAGACGTCTGCCTCCTTGATGCATTCCTTAAGAGTATGGCACCTCCGGTCCTTCACAAAGGACCTGATTTCCAAATGAAGCGACGCAAGAAGTTGGTCCTTGAGGATGAAATCAACCAGGGCGTCGTATTCATGAGGCACCTTGGACGCGTCAATCCAAAAATTAAAATGAGGCTAGAGGGAGTAGCCAAACTGTCAAAAGGTCTGGTTAGGTTGAATGCGACAGTGCCTAAATTTAGCTCGATACAAATAGGTACTCATGTTGTAAGCAGCTTGCAACTCGGCTTTTAACTATGAGTAATCAATTTCTACCTCTGATGGAAGGGAGATAAAAATATCTCTGAGTTGAAAGCTCAATTAATGTGCTACGCCGTCCGTCTCGATGTTCCCACTGGTTCACTTCGAAGATCTTTTCGAAGTAGGTGAGATAAGACTCGAATTCTTCGCCTTCTTTAAAGACGGCGAGTTTTATGGTCGCAGACGGCGGTGCGTCTAGCCTAGCACTCGAGGAGTTTATGGAGAGCGTCTCTTTCCTCGCTCTGCTCATCTCCAATTCGTGAGAGCGAATTCTCTTTCTTCTCGTTCCTTTTCTTCTCTGTCTCTTCTTTCTCCTCGTTCTTTTTCTTCTCTTCTTTCTTCTCGTTCCTTTTCTCTTTCCTCTTCCTGGATATAGGCCACCAGATGTTTTCCACTGAGTCCGAGTAACTGACCTTGGGCCTTAAAAATTTCAAACGGCAACATGCTTGCTGGTTTACGCGATAGGCACAACAACAAGGATTAAATTAACGCACGACAACGAGTATGGCGAATTATGGGTTCCTTCACGCATGAACGGGAGTGGGAATGGTTAGGCTAACGAACGAGCACATGAATAACAAGGGGGGGAAACACTCGTGAGAGAGCTTTTGCCGTCGAGATTTCACTGTAATTGAGACGAGAGTTACAACACTCCTAGCGCAGTAATACGAAGAATAATACTATTTCCTATACCATCAACTTACGGTACGAGATGAGGACTCGAAGGACAACAATTCAATTCCGTGGGGGAATAAAATTAATAGTTAAGCACGGTCATTCGACAACAATTCACAAAAAAAGGGAATGGGAACAAATACACTTCGCAAATAAGTATGCAAGGGTTGTTTCTCACATTTTAAATTCGAGAACCGAAACCAAGAGATTAGCCAACAATTCACTTCAGATGGAACCTTCTGGGCTCTCACACTTATCGCAACTTTCTGTGATGGCCGCATTTCAGGTCATCGCCGTTTCTCACGGTGGCTCATAATTTCGCACCTCCATTAGCGCAGAAAAAAAGGGTCGCCCAGGTGTCTGTTTTCTCTCTCTCTCTCTATTGAAGTGCGAAGCGGCGCGTATCTCTCCCCCCCCCCTCTCTCTCTCTCTCTCTCTCTCTCTCTCTCTGTGATCTTTGACATATGTAAATGGAAGAAAAATGTATTATCTAGCTAACTGCACTCAAAATATGTAATATAACTGTAACGGTGTCTGTCATATAGCTAAATGGAAGAATATCTTCCATTTAACTAACTAAAAGTTAAATATGCCCTTTAGGAAGGGACAATGTGTCATTCAGCTAATTGGAAGAGCAATGTGTGATGATGAGGGTGTTATATCATCTAGCAAATTGGAAAAATATATTTAATTCAGCAAATTGAAAGGGATATACTTGATTTATTTTACTTATTAAAGAAAAAATAATTTAGAAATGAGCTGTAGGAGCAAGAATTTCATTGGATAGGGAAGCAATAAAAAAAAGACATTACCCTCGAAAGTTTTGTGCTATCGAAAAATATAAATATAAAGTGATTGTAATTTCGAGCAGGTCCTTGTCTTCGTTGACTTTGACTCCACATCTGCGCTTGGTACATGAATTTATAAAAGTTCAGGCTACCTGGTTGAACAAATATTGCCAATTTGCTTACGGATTAGGCTTGAACGTGGATATTATGATCCATATTTCTGTCTCGTAAACTGTGTAATTCTTGCATTCTCTGGCATATTTGAGAGTTCCTTCAGGCCTCTCCATCATGTCTATGTTCTGAGTGGTCAAATTGTCCATTTCGTATCGTTGACTGGATATTTCTGTGGACAATAACATATTTATTAGTCACTGTTAGATGTTATCAAAGTTTGGTTGAAAATAACGTTAAAGAGTGGCTCATTTCAAATGATGTTAATGTATTTGCTGTTTTAGATACCTTTCTAGTTGGTTTCTTTGATACAATAGTCACTTTATGTTATCCTTCTAGTTTTTTTAGTGGTAAGCCAAAGGAATATTAGTTAGGATATTAGTTGCACTCCCCAAGTTTATAACATCCTTTGTGTTACTCATCATCCAGGGTCTAAATGATGTCCAAAGGAGTTGAGATTTCTCGTAATCATAAAGAAGACTATCACTGAGATACGTTTCGTACAAAAATAAAAAGATTTAGGGGAATTTGACACCGTGACGCGAGTACTTCGTTGGCGCCATGGTTTTGTCGTGGTGATGTGCTAATGGTGGGTTCATGATAGCGTTTTGGCGTGGTCATGGCAATGTCATGGGATGTCATGGTGTTCACATGTTGGTATGAATATGTCGACATGGCTACGGAAGGGTGTTGTCTTAATATATTCCTGGTATCTTTATGTTCCCTCTTATTAATATCATTAGAGGTGATTCGGAAGTTCCAGGAACAAGGTTTAGAAGGAGCAAAAATACTCAAGTAAGAGCTTCTACCTTTTCTTGGAGTATAAGTCTGAAAAGCTCGTTAGAACCTATTATAATAATAGTAGTCAAATTATTAGTAATAATACTGAATATAACGCATTGTTTTAAAGGAAAAAGTATGAATAAAGATGGTCTCAGAGGTTCTGAAGCGGGTCAGGGGCTACAGGCAGGATGGATGGAATGTAGAGCCCAAAGTGCCTAAAAATCTCTAGAGTTCAATCAAAGATTCACGAGGAGATACAACCCTTACCAGTATTGTGAGAGGACCTCTTGCTCCTTGCTGCGTCTCCCTCTCTTGGCCAAATGAAGCTCGGTTGGAAGAGGGGAGTTCCAAACACTAGAGCCCCCAAAAGGGTTACGGCAGCCAGTCGTATTGTTGCAGTACCAAAATTCATTTTGTCTTTTTTTTTACTAGAAAAATAGAGATTTGATTAAGAGACGTGATGAGTACATTGGTGCAAACCAAATGCACATAAAAAATAAATTGAGGCACCAACACGTGATATGTACAGTTGCTCCAAGTAGTCATGTCGATTTACGCCGACTTTCGTTCAGAGTGACAATTTAATGTTATTTGATGAAAGATGGAATGTTTGGGGTATATTTAGAAATAAATATAGTAGATAGGACACTTGCTAATGAAGTAAAATTAAATTTAGTGAACTATTTTACGTTATTTCAAGCTAATGCTTGAAAATATATAGCACGGTTTTGTTTCAAAACAGGTTTGCCAAATATCGGTAATATAGCCTTTTTACAGCTTATTTATCTATATTTTAATAATCTATATACCAAAATTATTCGCATTAACAATTTTCCAAATAATTTATGAACTTGAGAAAAATAATTATTAGATATCGACACAAGACGGGCAAAGCATAGCGGCATCCATTGCAGTTATTTTGGATTTCTAAAACTCATGTAGAGATTCCCTTTTCCCTTCGACGAGCGGCACTCGCTGGCACTCAAACTTCCTGCACTCCCACACTCTGGCATTCTCCCGGAACTTCTTACTTCCTTGGGACAAGAGGGGAACATTTCATATGGAACCACTATCTTAATCCCCACCGATAAAATTTTTGCTCGTGTGCTGGGAGATCAATGTAACAGGAAGTCAAGTAGCTATCATTTCCTCGTTTCAAGACATAAGACGGAAACACAGACGCACGGATGTCGCTCGCTCTCCGGAAGCTCGCCTCAAACCCGCGAGAAACGTCAATTTCATCGCCCCTCAGCTTATCCAGATAAGCTCCGCCCAGCTGGCAATTTAAACGACGATTGAGGCATATTTGTTCCTCCCACACACTTTAAATTTATAAGAAAAAACCTAGTCATTATCCTCGTCCTATAAATCTACTCATTATTATTCATTCATAGATTTTATCCATTGTATGAAAGTCCTCGTTACTCACTCTCAATCCCACTGAATTCTTTGGGCTTCACCTCTTTATAGTTAGCTCGACAGACCTTAGTTACCGCACTAGTCTATTTATTTAGACGTCCACAGTTACCTTTACAGTGCCTAGTTACTTTACTATATCCTATTAGCTTTACTGGTTCTTATTTACATTATCATACCTTAGTTACTACACTAGTCCTTATTTACTTACACTCTCTAGTAATTACCTCTCAAGTTTCGAGTTACTCCACTAGACCCTCTTAGCTTCACCAGTCTCTAGTCATTTCACCAGATCTTAACACAGTAGTTCCTATTTCCTTACCAGTATATAGTTACCCTTCTAGTAACAATAGCCATTTTACGAAAGCCTATTAGCCCCAGTCTCTAGTTCCCTCACTAATCCATATTTTATTCACTAGTCCAAGCTCACCTTAGCAGTACTTGGTTATTTCACTATTTTCTAGCTACTTCACTAATCTATATTCGCCCCACTATTCATTAGTTACCTTTTTACCTCGGTTCTTAGTTACCTCAATACTCCATATTAGCTTCACCAGTCACTAGTTACCTCACTAGCTCCTATTTTCTTACTAGACCTTAGTTTCCCCACTAGTGATCTATGGCTACCTTTCCATTGCAATTTATTTCAAGTGTGAGCTGACTAACGTCGTCCTTGAGGTAATCGATAATCACCCTAGATTCATTGAACTTCGAGGTAATTCTTAACCAGGTCAGTGTTTCAACTCTCTCATAACGTTCCTCCACCTAATCTTCCCAATCTATAAATATTTGTAATCTGTGCAATTTACCTATCTTTGTAATCATAATTTATGTAATTGTAATCTACGTATCTTTGTAATCATATGTAATTTATATACTATTCTAATTTATGTAATCTACGTATCTTTGTAATCATAGTTAATTTTGTACTGTTTTAATCCATGTAATCTACGTATCTTTGTAATCATGTGTAATTTATGTAATTTTATAATCTATGTAATCTTTATATCGCTCTAATCTGTGAAATTTTATAATATTTAGAAATAGTAATGTGTCTGTTAAGTGTTATATTCCGCATAATCTGCTGATTTTTGTAATCTATATTTGTAATCATGGTAATGTATGGAAGATCGCTTCATGCGCATCTCAGTAGGGTCTCCATTTCAGGTGTAGAAGAGGCTTATAGTCCCAAAGAGGTTTTGATGGGGGAGGGACGTTCGAATACCTGACATTTTTCTGTGCACCCTCCTGTCCCTGCAAAGCCCCCCAACGGGCTTGAATTTTTCCTTCAAGGGTGGTGATGTATAAGCTTGTTCCTGTAAGCTTAAAGTTTTTTAATAGGCTTGTTCTAGAAAGCTTAAGGTTTCATTTGAATGGTCCTGTTTCTGGAGGGTTAGGATTATAAAAATTAGGCTTGTTCCTCGAGGCTTAAATTATATTAATAGGCTTAAGTTTTTAGTAAGCTTGTTCATAGATGCTTTAGAATTTTCGAATAGGCTTCTTCCTAGAGGCTATATGTTTTTTCAAATAAGCTTCTTCCGAAAGGCTTAAATTATATTAATAGACTTAAGTTTTTAGTAAGCTTGTTCATGGATGCTTTAGAATTTTCGAAGAGGCTTCTTCCTAGAGGCTATATGTTTTTCAAATAAGCTTCTTCCGAAAGGCTTAATGTTTATGAATAGGCTTGTTCCTGGAGGTTTAGGTTTTTTAATAGGCTTTTTCTCGGACCACAGAGCTCAGGGTTCTCTCCACTACGCCCGCAGTGGAGGGAAGGGCTTAATTGGCGAGATGAGGGAGAGTTGCGTGTCCTAGAAAGACCCAAACAACGCGCAGTCTCCTCTTTACAAATTAATAAATACGCGAATGAATAATAAATAAATGACCAAGTAAATAAAACGACGAATGGATAAATTGATAAATAAAACAAATAAACCAATAAATACAAAATAAACAAATAAATTCAATAAATCCTTAAATAAATACTAAATTAAATACATAAACGAATAAATAAATAAAATCAATGGATAAATATAAATAAATTATTAGATACCTAAATAATACGCGAATGAATAAATAAATGAACAAATTAATAAAATCATGAATGAATAAATTGATAAATAAAACAAATCAATAAATACAAAATAAACGAATAATAAATAAACTTTCCTTTATGACATTCTTCTAGTGTGCGCCCATTATTCTTTCCATAAAGAGTGGCATGTCCCCTTTAGTTTAACACTTTTCTTTTATTTCGCTTCGCATAAATAAATTCCCTTTATAAAAGCGATCTGTGTTCGTACCATTAGGATATATATACTCGTCAGTGCGAACGCAACGGTATAAATACGTCATTTTGACGTATTTGAGGGCTTGGATTTACTTTCTTTTATCATTTGTTTTTTCTGATTATTTCCACTGTTTTATTTTTCTTTTCTTTCTCATTTCCCCCTCATTTCTTTCGTCATTGGATTACACAGCAATACTGATTATTTTTCCCCATGTGATTCCGTGTCTCTGATATTTCCCTTCTCTGGATTTTGGTCTCTCAGTATAGGAACCAAGGAGAACGGACCGAATTCCCTAATAATACACAACGGTCCTAGGATAAAAGATTGACGGTCACAAAAAAGGACCGGGTTTCAGCATATTCCTGGTTTATATATATATATATATATATATATATATATATATATATATATATATATATATATATATATATATATATATATATATCACTTCTGGTTATAATAGAACAGGTTTTGATCCCTAACTCACTGTCTGCAAACAGACCAAATTAGACCCTTTTGTGAATCCTCTTGAATGGCACTGGTTCAAATACTCGAATCAAAGGGTATTGAAAGACTAAGACAAAGCCTTGACTGCACCCTGTATTTGTGCCTGGTTGTCATAACAAGTTGGAGTGAAGTAGCAACAAGTCGGACTGAAGTGGCATTGAAGGTGAATTCTTCGTTAACGAATCGATATTAACTGTTGAGTACCGTTTATTAATGTATTATTGATGAGCGGTTGAAAGTGAATAAGGCATGGAAGAAGATTGGGTGAGACTCGTGGAGAAAATGTAAGAAAGTGCCAGGAGGTGAGAAGGGTTGGAAAATCGTGTAAAAGTGGATTAGAGGAGTGTCTGGAAGAGAACTGGCCATGAAATATATGGATGATCTGATGGTATGTATGAAAGGCTTTTTGTGATGGCGAGCGGGGGGCTTCTGCCCCCGATTAGATCATGGTGAGAGAAAGAAGGCAGAAGTGGATGTTTTCAAAAGAAGAAAATTGATGATGCGTTATGTGAGAGGAGCATGAAGGGGAAAGTTGACTGAAGCAGATGCTACAGCATGTAATGTGAAAAGGTTTAGACTTGTATTAAATGGGGAAAGAGGGGGTGGGATGCGAGGTGGTTTAGTGGAGTTGATGTGCATCCACCACATGTAGGAGAAAATGGGTTATGTTAATGTTGAAAGAGCGAATTTTCTGCGAAGTGGATGGTAACCATTGTTCTGCCAACGAGTTCGGGTTGTATTAAGCGCACTATACTGTTACGGGCAAGGTTAAGTCCCACAACACTAAAGAAAATAATAAGAACCTCGTTATGAACACGAGGTTACAGAACGCCAATTATAGGCTGAACTTGGCTCTATGCCAGTCTTAAGAAACCCCAAATGTGTACAAACAGTCAAGTAACGATGACAAGTTACATTAATTGCTTAAATTAGAGTTCAAGTTATATTAATCAATCTTATAAGATTATTCATAATCCTAGAGTTTTCCTTCATATATAGCATAGCCTAGTATTGGTAAAGGCAAAACAAAGAAAATATAGAAAATTAATATATTAAGGTTATTATTATAGTTATTATTATCAGCAACAATGAGAGCAGTTTAAATAGTAAGTCCAAGCTTGTAATTTGGCAGTTCTCCTTTTACTTAATTAAAGTTATAAATAAATATATGAGGTTTGGAGAAACATGAATATCATATTTACAAATATACAGTTTATACAATACATACAAATAAAAAATCTTAATAATACTTATCACACGTTGAGAGAGAGGTCTAAGGTACATAGGCGCCAAATTTGACAACTATAAGAGACTTACACAAAAAATAGAGCACATTAATTGACTAATTACACAAAATCTAGAGCAAATCAATTCCAGTAGGAGCCCAATTAAGTGGTTGGAGGTGAACTGCCTAAAATTGGGAAAATTTAAACATAAATAAGTATTGGTAGCAAGTTAGTTGGTTGTATTATGGGTAATTACTAAAGGAGTTGGAGATCGTTGTTTCGATATTACATAAATCTATACATTACAAATAAATATATATTACATTACAAATAAACATTAAAAATACATTACAAATAGATACACAATTACATAAATATACATAATGAAACCTTTTAACTAGTAGTATACATAGCAATACCAAAGTGGGTTTGGGAATGGAGTTTGGAGAGTTCACGAGAGTGAATTTCCACCCCAATCTGCTTTCTTGGTGAGTGAAATTAAGTCACCCTGGATCTCTTTAGTGACCATATGGAAATTCGATTGTGGTTGAGCTTATAACGGTTGCCATAGGTTACAATGACCCGTGGTTCAGCTTTCATTTTAACTTATACCTTTCCCACTGAGATAGGCAAAGGGGACGGTACAAATCAGCGCTGCAACCCTACATCCATGTAGATGTTTTTCTATTCTTATTTTATGTTAATTCTCTCTTTTCTTTATCTGCTTTCCCAATTATTATTATTCCAAATAATTTTGAAAAAAAGTTCCTTTTGAGATGTAGTATAAAGGGTGACCCAAAAGTTCCTTTATATTTTAAAAAAAATAACAAAAAATAATTAAGTTATAAAAATGGGTGATATATGAAATGAAAGGTATCTTGAAGTATTATTATTTAAATACAATATCCTTCAAATGTTCTCCATTATTACTAAAACAGAGACGGATTCTTAGCACCATATTTTCCAGGACATTTTTCCAAAACATCAGAAGTGATTTTGTCGATTTTTTCGACGATGTTTTGTTTCAATTCTTGAAAATTATTAGGTTTATTTACGTAGAATTTTTTTAAGGTATCCCCAAAGGAAAAAAATCTGGAGGGGTAAAATCAGGTCATCGTAGCCAAGAAACATCACCTAAACGTGAAAATAACGGACCATGGAAGGCTGCTTTTTGTGTTTCCATGGTTTCTCTCTTTGTGTGTGGCGTCGCGACTTGTTCAAACCATATATCGCGCATAAACGCCTTGAACCAAAAATCGGAACTCTTATGTTTACCATTTTTTATCATTTGTTGAGAGTATTATTCGTGGGTAAATATTGGCGGATCCACGCTGTAAACTCGGTGATCCTGGTAAAGACACCAGGAATGCCTGGTGAAGCGCATTTAAACCCGTACGAAGTGATTCCCACTAGTGTCCAGTGACCTTCGATCTGTTGAAAGGAAAAGATATTAGCTTTTATGCGACACCTAGTCACGGAAGCATATTGAACCAACCTGAAACCCCCGGGTAAAACCTGGTATATCCTAGTACAATGAAGTAACTCCTGGTAAAAATAGTGGACAACCTGGTATCATCTAGTACATCTGAGTACTTTTACCTATCACTCAGTAAACCTAGTACTTCCTAGCCCCTTTTGTAGTTCATCTTATTACTTTTAGCTACTTCGCTAAACAACTTAGTACTTCCAGGTACCTCTTTTACTAGATACTAGTACTTATAGCTACTTCCATGTACAACCTAATGACATTTAATACGCCCTAATATTTTAGTTATCGCTTAGTACAACCTAGTACCTTCCAGGGCCTACTCTAATGCATCCTAGTAATTTTACCTAACTCTCTATATAACCTATTACTTCTGGGTACCTCCTTTAGTATAAACTAGTACATTTAGCTACCTCTGTGTACAAACTACTGCCATTTAACATACCTTATTAATTTAGCTCTCGTATAATACAACCTAGGACATAATAGTGCATCATCTAGTACATCTTAGTACTTTTAGCTGCCTCTTAGTAAAAACTAGTACATCCGGGCTCCTCTGTTAGTAGTTCGTTATAATTTAAGGCTCCCTTTCTGAACAGCCTAGTACTCCCTGACATTTCTCCTAGTACATCCTAGTATTTTTAGCTACCTCCATGTACGACCTAGTACTTCCAGGCAGCTCCTTTAGCACATAATATTACTTTTAGCTATCTCTGTATACAAGCTATTAACATTTTATACACCTTAGTGCTTTAACTATCGCCCAGTACAAGTTAGTATTTCCTAGCACCTCACCCAGTACATCATAGTACTTTGGCTACCTCCTAGTACAACATAGTACTTCCGGCTCTACTTTGGCACATCCTAGTACTTCTAGCTACCTCTCTATACAACGTAGTACTTCCTGGCACCTACTCTGGTACATCCAGGTGTTTTAGCTACCCCCATGTATGACCTTATACATTCTGGCACCTACCTTGGTACATACTAGTACTTTTAGCTGCCGGTGTGTGCAACTTAGTTACACTTAATACATTCTAGTACTTTAAGCATCGTCTAGTACAACTAAGTACTTCCTAGCGCCCCATCAAATACATTCTATTTTAGTTACCTCATAGTAAAATGAGTATTTCTGGATCCTCTTTTAGTACATCCTAGTACGTTCTGGTACATCCTGGCACGGAGTTCTCGTTAGACTGAATGATAAGGCTTTGGACTTATAACGCCTAGTTACCATATTAAATCTCAATGAGAGGGGATAAAATACTTCAGCGTACGTAGGGAGCTAGCCGTATAATGGTGCGCGGTGTGAGTCTGATGCGCTAGTAAGGGCAGCTCCATTCGCACATACAACCAATTCCATCCTCGCTGTCACTTCCTATCCCACCTCTTCATACACCCAATAAATCAGTCATCAAAAAACTTGCTGGAGGAGCTTCATACCCAGATTTCCCTGTCGTGTAATCGGTGGCTCTCTTCGGCTACGAAGCGTGCCCATGCTCGCTGGTTGGGGGAAAAATAATGTACTACCCCTCTTCTTGAAATCCTCCCCCTCCCCCACACACAACTTAGACGGGTCTTTGGTATCTTTGATCTTACCAGCGATTTGTCCTTCTGATCATTATGTCAAATTCATTATCCGATAGGGTAACCTTATCTGAGATTGAAAATGAACGAGGGGGGAGGGGGGCAGTAACTAACTTCCTAGTATAACCCTCTAGACCAACCAGATGCAATCCGTTACAAACCTAGTACCTCATGTTCAACCTGGTACCTCATGGTGCAACCTGGTACCTCAAGGTGCAAACCTGGTATCTCCCGATGAAAACCTTGTATAGTTAGATTCCCACTTGTACCTCTTAGTATGTACCTGTTTGGGAGAGTAGTTTCAAAGTAAAAACTTCATACTCTGTCCAGAATAATAGTTTGGACTGGTAATAAAGTTTCATTTTCGAAATTAATCTCCAAATTTAAAGTTTTTAGAACGAGAGAGACGCAAATTTCTTAATTAATTGTCACATAATTAAAGTCGTTCACAATTAATCCGACCTTGATCAAGAGCGGCCCTCCAGAATCTCCTCTGCAAGTGTCTTTCCCTTCTCCGTAGGCACACATCTCCGTCTCCTGGATGCTGATTTTGAATTGTGACCAAGCTTCTTCACAATCTTCGTTGCTCCAAATCACCAACTTGGCTTTTTGTAGGTTGTCTGCTAAAGGTCCTTCAAATTTGATCGAGCCCCAACCAACAGCTGCAGGGACCAAGAGTAGCGAACATGATTTATGGTTAGATTTTTTCATTTCACGCTGTATCTTGGTCTAACTTAGGTTTGTCATCTCTAAAAAATCCGCATAGATTGCGAGGGGAACTGATCAAGGTTTTTTAAGATTGTAAAGGTTTTAGATACGTCACCGCCGACCATTTTCCCCCTCGAATAACGAAGTTGTTACTAGAAATATTGGATTTAAGTTGTTTCATCCTAAGGTCAATACGGAAATAGCAAGAAATTTATTTTCATTTAAGATAACAACCGTTTTGAATATTTTGCCTGCTACAGTAGTATCTAGCACTTGAGTAAACATGTTCAAGATAGGCTGGACACTGCAAGTAATAACGTTGGATAAGATAAAATTGGGTATATCCCTGGGGTTCTGGGTTTTGCGAGTGATGGCAAGGTAACTTTCCTAGTTATTGGTTGCCCTCTTGTGGACTCGAGGGTATTTGCCAGTCCCTTGTATTGGAATACTGCAATACTTAGGACTGCCCTAACTTAATTTCCCATTGTTGATCTCGCTTTGACCCGAATGACTTCTCTCGCCTTTTGACCTGTGTTATTTTAAATTGCCTTTACTTAATCTGAATAGACTTTTGTTTGTCCTGCTCTAACTTGACCTTCCTTGGCTTGTCTTTATCTGACTTAACTTCACTGGCCTTAACTTGACTAGACTGAATTTTACTTCACTTATTTGATTTGTGGCTGGAGGAATTCATGTACTTCGAAAGCATGAAATGCGTGGTTCACGCATCTTTCAATGGGTATGACGCTGATATTCAGAAACTGTCCCATCTCCATAAACAAGCAGCGATACGAAAGTTGATGGAAGTATCTCTCGACTTGGGCCACAGAGATTTTATCCCTCAAAATGATGGCGTCTTATTCCGCTTTCTCCACGTCTCACATGAGTAACCATTTCGTTTGTTTTTTTGGGGGGGATAAGGCTTCATAAATTGCTAAAACTGAAACTACTTTCTACTTCATCAGTTTCTGTTTTTTCCATTCACTACACGACCAACTAAGTTGAGCACGCACTCTCCTCGAATGGAGTAAGAGGCCTACACTCTACCACATGAGAGACATTCAACGACATATGAAGCTCACGGACTTTCGCCTCCCAATAAAAGCTTTGTGTTCACTCTGCTGACACTATTCAAACTCAATACGACGCAAATAGTTATTTCCTGGATTTCTTCTAACGTCGTCCTTTCACTCACTTCTGTTGATCTCCGGTTTACTCGACAATCAAGATCACATTTTCGTCTCTCATTTAATGATCAATTTTCCATTCCATAATTTCATCTTATCAAGTTTACTGTCAAAATCATTTGCGGCACACTTTACTTCGCTTTTATTCCCTATGCAGCTACTCAATTTCATGCATCTTCATTTCCTCTCATTGGCGATATTAGCTAATGTTCGCAGCTTAACACACTCTTTATGCAGTAAGCTTAAATGGCATGGTGCGTTCTTTGCCCTCAACAAATTGTTAGTGTGTAAAGTAGGCTGGGTATTTGCTCGTCAATTTATTAGTGTTTTAGGAAAGCGACTGAAAATGTTAAATCAGATCCTCGTTAAAACACCAGAGATTTGGCACAAAAATTTAATGTCATATTTATCTGTTCACCATCAGTATTTCAGACTTTTCTTTGGCAACATTACATCAGCAGCTGCCAGCATTATATCGACAGTTGCCAGCCTTACATCGACAGTTGCCAGCATTACATCGAAAGTTGCAAGTATTACATTGACGGTTGCCAGCATTACATCGATAGCTGTCAGCATTGATAAACAGAAAAGATTGTTCTCTGACATAACAATGCAAAGTCTCCCTCGCTAAGGCAACCCAGAAAAAGATATGAATGTTAGGTTAGGTTGTACTTCTACATCCCACATACTCACTGAATTTAGCCCATACAGAATATCACTTTTTTTCCGAATAGTCGAACATTTCTTAAGTGGCAGAACATTTACGAACAAAGGTCGTTGAAAAGGGTTTTTGAAACGTTTTATCGCGAAATGCTGATTTTTTTTAAAGACCAGAAATCAATAATTTGCATTCCTGTGGAGTGGCAGTTTTTTTAGAATGATTACATTATTAATAAATTGGTTAATTAAACTTTGTTAGCATTTAGTTATCACTTTAGAGAAAATACGTAAATACTTTTTCGATTGTTCTAATATTTTGTTCTATTTGCTCAGGAAAATCTAATCTGTACTTATCATCTCCGGAAACCTTTAATCTCTATTTGTGCTTATCTCCGAGTTAATTATGAACTCTCATTTATCCGTTTACTTCTTGGCTTTTGCACTACAGTAATAAGACCTAAAACAATTTGCTTAATCTAGACAGAGTAATAGCTCTCATTAAAACCGTTTTTCTTTGGTAAAAACAGATAAAAAATGGTGTCAGAATCATTTCTATTTGCGTCAATTTGATTTCTTATTTATCGATGATCTGAGCGCTGTTATCTTATATCTAACTTTGCTCAATCTAATTTAATCTCATTTTAAATGATTTGTTTGGAAGTGCCTTAATTTGAGTGAATCTGAGTTGGCTTCAATTAATTTTACTTTTCTTGATTCAAGTCTACTTATCTTCATTCGATTTGACTATCTTCTATTTCTATTTTATTGTATTTGATTTCCATTGGATCTTAAATTGACTTGGCTCGATTTATTGTAAAAATAAATCAAAATTAAACAAAAGCTCAATGCAAGTAAACAAA
Source organism: Ceratothoa steindachneri (assembly GCA_963969495.1). Taxonomy (NCBI): domain Eukaryota; kingdom Metazoa; phylum Arthropoda; class Malacostraca; order Isopoda; family Cymothoidae; genus Ceratothoa; species Ceratothoa steindachneri. The sequence continues at coordinate 216,090,740 of OZ018320.1, forward strand.
TCTTAACAAGATTTGAACACCGACACCAAAATATAGGAGCCTTCTCGATAAACAGCCATCATTAGATAAAGAAGCACTAAACAAAACCAGAGAATGCAAGAACCCCCATCTGAACGCCATGGCAGCCAGAAAAGAAGAAAGCGATCACCAAAACACTGATATAAAAACAAACAAAACAAGAGTATCCAGAAGAGTAATAACATATAACAGTACAAACTCGAACTCTCTTTAACATGAGCTAAAAAAAACTACTTCACCAGTGGCTGTGTATCCAACCAAGCTATCCTTCCTCAGAGAGGGTGATGGAAGGCAGGCAGGACGGATGTTTTCGGTGAAGGAGACGGGTGAAGGCAGAAAAATGAGCCCAATGTCGTTTAAAATCTGCCTCCCATCGAATTTAGGATGAAGTGTGAAGTTGTGCGATGTCATCCATAACGAACCGTCTTCATTGTCCTCCTTCAAACGAATCTTGCCCAAGCCGATCTAGGATGACATATGTAGACTTTTGTCAACTTATGATAATAGAGTTACGAGGTATTGGTAACATTTATATGATTATAGAAAGTCATGTCTAAAATAAACATTAGATCGATTAAAGGCCTAATTAAATTGAGGACCAACCTCTAAAAATAGTTAAGGGGGATTATGAAACTAGGTGGTTGCTGGTTATATGTTCTGCGGGAGGATAGTTTTAATACATAATGACAACGAGGTAATTGGCGACTATTATAGAATTATAGAAAGAGTTAAAAAAGGTCATTATGGGCTTCATAGTTCAGTTTAATTAACTTAAAACCTCTTGAAATGATAAATTAAAATTCCTGTAGCTCATGAACCCACTGAGCTGAAATCCACATCCTCTGCAGGAGGATAGTTTAAATAACTTACGACTTAATAGGTAAAGAAAATATTTGCATTATCAGCTTCCAACCCTTCGCTGTTCACATACATTAATTATCAACTTTACCAGTACCTAATGTGAGAATAAACCTTAATATTGAGACCAATGATGATTCGTCCCAGATAGTGAGGTCTATCCAGGAGAAAGATTGTGGCTTGGACTGACCCTCAAATCTGACCACACTACGGGGTAGGCGAGTCATTTGGGGCTCGAAACCTATTCGAGAAGATGAGAAAAAAGGATGAATCCCTCCTCTCTCCCCAAAAGAGCTCAGGCAGACAAAGTGAAGCCTCGAAGACGTCAGAGTCATTTATTGAGAGGTCAACGGGCGTCTTCGAACCCGCTGGCTTCAAGCGTTCCAAGTCATCTGCTGGAGTTCTGGGCAAAGGTTGTCCGATGGAGACATGGTCTATCAGCGTCAGTCTAACTTCATTTCTTAGTAGAAAACCAGTTTCTCGGTTTTTGGATGGCACCCTTCTCGTTAATGGGGCAGAGTCGGCCTAAAGTACCAACTTGAATGATCTTCGGACACTCATTGACACCCCTGAGCGATTGATCCCACACTCTACCCTGAACATCTAAAAATGGGTAGTTTATACCAATGAATCGGAGAGAATACTTCCTTGAGAACGCAATTAAAGAATTGGCAAATCAGGAGGCATTAATCATCAATGAGTAAGGAGGAACAATAGAGGACTCTCTGGAACAACCTCTTAGCCACGTTTGACCTAGATAGGTTTCCTGTTTCAATGTGTGCTGGCTGGTATCGCTACTTCGTGATATCAATCATGCCGTGATGGCAAGGATGTTACTACTGCCACCACTCCGGTCCTAAAAACAAATCTTGTCGACGTTCAAAAATGGATCAATCTCAAACATGTTTAAATTCGTCCTAAAGTCGTTTAGTGCAGAGCCAAGCACATGGAATGTGGTAAACCCCACCTTTCTTTATCTAAACAGCGTCGTCATTATGTGTTAAAAAATGAGGTTCTATCTATCTAGCCTACGGAAGATATTTCCTTTAGAGAGGACAAAGGTATAGTAATGTGTTAGTCTGGACGACCAGGCACTTCATGCATCTCAATTTTAAAAAGGCACCCTTCTCTTTTACTATTCTTGAAGTACAAGCGCGGTGGCTCTTGTGCCCATCGGGAATACCAATGTGGTGTATATCCTCCTCTTGGGTACCACCCAGTCCGGCTGGGAGAAAAGAAGGCACAAGCTCTGCTCCGTCTAATACATTGTCCTTCTCTTCCCGTGCATGACCGCTTCTAGGAATATGTGGCGGCCACGCTACTCCACCCATTTTAGCAGCTTGGTGGAAGAGAAAGGCCAAAAGGGTGATAATGAACCCTTCTCCAGGGAAATTCTAAGCTTATACTTGGGAGGGAGATTGCAATAAGGGAAATTTAGCTCTCTCACCCCCGATCAAAACTGGACGGGGTGCATAGAGTGGACAATCCCTCTCAAAGACGAGGGAGGGCCGATTCAAAATACGCCTCGCAAGTCAAAGGACAACAACTTTAGAAGAGGGAAGGCTGGCAGGCCAAGTTGAACCTTCTTAAGTGTTCTAAAGTGACAATGCCACAGTCACGTTCGGTGGCCAAAAAATGTCGGATGTGCGTCTTCGGGAGGCCTACTATCACTCAAATAATGCCCTTCTCTTCCTTAAAATAGAGCCTAATAGCTCCTTCATTATAGATCCGAAGGGCAAGTTCCTTCAGAGAACTTTCGTGGAATTAGGTATAACTTGATGGCACTGCGAGGGCTTGTCTTTTACCCTCCTCTTTAAGCTGTTTGCCTTCACTAGACAATGTTGTGTGAGTCACCTCTGCTTTGCCTCTCGAGGTAAGCGGGTTCCAATACCATCGCAACACTGGGAGGAGGTTGGGCTCGTGGATGCATGATTTACACCCGGTGTGATATCTTTATTTGTCTCCCAACACTTTCCTTCAGGCCGTATCAATTTAAATACACTAGGATAAGAGGTTTTATCTTTTATCTATTTTGTTTCTATCATGGAATGAGTTGGGGCGTGGCATAGAATGGTTGCCAAGGCCCTTCATCCTTCTAGGAGATCTGAACGCTAGAAACCCACTCTGGGGGAACTACACGGTCAGAACAAAGTGCTAGGTACTAGGAGAATTGGTCAAAACACTAGAGATTGGTGTCCTTATTGTGGATGAGCTCACGCAAATATGCACTTAAACGCTTCATTTTACTACCTTGATGTGTCCCTGAGTTATTACGGTGCACAAGCGAACTATTGATGTGCTATATAGTGACGGTCGAAGATCTGCATGGATGAGACAACCTTTCTCTTCAAATCATATTCGCTGGAACGCCACTGTTCGAAATGACACATATATCGTCCAGGGTGTTTTCTATTCAAAGAAATGACTGATATATTCATCTCAGTTGAGGACTTGAGGTTGGTAGATGAGGACGTTGAGACCTTCTCCTGCGGAACGACTTGCCGTTTTGCACGTTGACTCTGACACGGCTCTAAGAGATAGTTTTTTTTAGAGGCATCCATCGGGTGACTGCCACATCGGGCGACTGTTTAATTTCGAAGCACGTTCGACGCTTTTAATGGCGGAAAGACAACTACACTTTAAGAGAAGACTCCTCTTGCAGAGGTGTGAAGTGCTTCAAAAGCATTCGGGGTAAGTTATCTGAAGACAGCTTCCAGTTCTCAAGGAAGATATAACCATTATCTTGGACCCAGTGCTCGTGTCGAATCTTTCCTGCTCGCTTTGCCACATTTGCTAAACGGGTTGCTACCACAACAGATTTCCAATCACTTCGCACGGTTGCTCAACGTCAATGACTGGATTTCACCTCCAGAGGCGGGAAGCTCATCAATGACCTGTTTTCGTTGAGTGAATTACGTTCCACTCTCGATTCATGCGACCCTAGTCCGGAAGATATCCCGTATACTATGCCTCCACACCTAGGTTAGTGAGATTTAGAATTTCTGATAGCTTTGTTAAACATGATCTTGTTCAGAGGGTATCTTTCCAGATTTCTGGCGAATAACCACCGTGCTTTCCTTTTGCAAGCCAAGAGAGTCTATTTCACTCCGGTTAGATTTATCCCAATTTCTTCGCCTCATGCATGTGCAAGGGGGTAGATAAATTGATAAGTGTTATGCTCTCATATTTCATGGAAATCTGAAGTCATCTGTTCTATGAACAATGTTGTTTCCGTAAGTTCCCATTTAAGACGGCTGTTTTCTTTCGGGATCGAACGGACGCTTCACCATTTTTGGGTCTGGATTCTTTCTAGATTCTCGATTTTGCATAAAGGTTAAGTGAGTCATTTCCGAACCCACAGGCCAAGAGGAAGTCGTCCCGCCGTGAAGTGTCTTCAATGTCTCTCTCATTGCCGTGATCATCATCGGTATCCTCTCGGTGCTGCCGATAGATGTTCTTCCCACGAACTATAGGTGACCTTTTCTTTTTAGTGCGGTTCGGGTATTTACCCTAGAACATCGATTCCAATAGTCTCTGAACCGCGTTTGTCCTATTGTTGAAATGTGCTGGTTTTGATTTATTTTGTTCCAGAGTCTAGACCAAGATTGTGAACTTTGCAGTCTTAGTGGAAATCACACCGATGTGAACTTGTTCCTAATTGTGACTCGAATAGGGCTCGCGTGGTAGCAGCGAACTCGTAAAGAATTCTTAGAATTCGATCAATCACCTGGAAGGTGCAAATTCTCAATGCTAAAGTCTTTTGTACATATGCCATAGAGATCCTTCGATGTGTTACTTCCAACAGGTGGGGTATAGACATGTCTGCTCGTTGATTTTTCACCAATCCTTCGTTAGCTCAAATCTTAATTATATGCGCGAGATTAACTCCTTTGCATTAGAACGTATATTGTAGTCAATGGATTCGATCCACCACTCCGGTCTTAAGCTGGCAGAAGATTTGTTCTGCACGTCCCCTATAGGAAGCTTTCGTGGTGACGTAAGATGACGTCACTAGCTTATGTCGTGTGCAGTGTACGATGGGTTTGTACGTACGTGTACCGCGTTTTCCCCAGTCACTAAAAACTCTTTTCTTTCAGGCCTTGAACGTTTCTACTTTAGAGCTGAAATACTCCTTCGAGACTTTGGTGTAACCTTTGGGGCGGTCTCGCCGATTGTTCTTCCCAACACTCCATCCTAGAGGCTACCACATTTCCTGGTCTCCCAACCGAAACCTGTTTGGAGACCATTTTGCATTCTATAGAGACTGAAAGAGCGCGCTAAGTACACTCGAGGCATTGGAAACTAGCATTCCCTAGTTCGTAGTGTCTGTTACGCTATGGTTGCTTCGACTCGGAACTAGTCAAGATTGCCATATCCAGGTTTCCTAGGCGTATACAGGGTGCTATTTCGAGCACATTGATGGGGGGAGGAGGGAAAGGCTGCCTACACAGACTAAGAAATTGGATCAGCGTTCTGCTTTTCCGCACCCTGAATACATGGCAGGGATTAAGTCAGCCTTTTGGGCTTCATGGCAAAGAAGATGGGAGACGACGCTGGGACATTAAAATTGCATACTATTGCGCCCTTACTTTTTCAGAGACCTATCTATTAATGCCTAGTATCAAGTCACTTCTCTTCTTTCCGAATTGGACATACCAGATACGAAGGGCTACCTAATGGAGTATTCCTCTAAACCTTTCTCCTACCATGGCTAGTCTCCCCAGACTATACCCCACAAATTTGGTTGAATGTCCTACTCTGTGGGAGCTCCGTGTACACTAATCCTCCCAATACCATGAAAAACGAGGTCATTATCGCTTATCCCCAGGGTATGGTTTGTTAAATTATTTGAAGGTGGCGGACCTTCTCCGCACTATTTTAATATTAAAATTGTTGGTTGTGCAGTTGTACACGGAGAGAGATAGGCTTCTCCTGCGGTATTTGAATATGCCTCTATTTTTTATTTATGAATGTTTTTTGTTTTATATTTATTGTTATTGGTGTTCTTATTTTTGCTTTCTTTTTTATTTTAACTCGCCCTGAAGATAGGCCCTTTTTGCATTTTTAGGGTCTGTACTCTCGTAGGTAGCAGTCAGATCGCGATGGCTAAAATTAAAACGACAAAAACCTACCAGGAACCTGGTATGTTCAGTCATGTTTGTTTCGTCAAAAGGGAGCCAGGGTACTTACCATAACTTCTTGGACGCCCCCAGCTAGACAGTGGGCAGCGGTTACGATGACGGTCTCTGAGAGAAGGGTACCACCACAGAGAAACTTTAGTCCTTCGCCTCTGACTTCCAAGAGAACCATCCAAGGAAAGGCGCTCTGAAACAACCACTCTTATAGATAAGTACTTAACTACTGGTGCATGGGACCAAGTGGTTTTTAGCACATTATATTGAAAGAAAAAGTAATTAACTATTACAAAAATATGCAAGAATGTATACCCCTTTGGGGAATTTTGGTCACTATTGTGACTGAGATCTGTTGATCAGAATGACTTTTTAAGTATTTTAATTTTTCTAGGGAAGAGATTCATTAATTATTTATTTTTTAATGACTTTAATTAACTAATATAAGTCAATTATATTGACTTTTATAGTAGTTTAATGTTTCCAAGGTGAATTCGTTAATGACTTATCTCTCACTGTCTAAAATTAACTAATACCTGTCAATCAGAATGACTTATAGTCCTTCTATGGTATTTTACTAGGTAGATCAAGAAAATGACGTATCTTTCTCACAAAATGACCAGTTTTTCGTAAATTGAGAATGATAAATTAATAAAATATTGACAAGATTATTACAAAATGTGCATAGATATCGTAAATAAATGAGTAAGCTTCATTTAATTGTTTATTTGAAAACATTTTACAAAATGATAATAGACATTATACTTTTGAGTAAAAAATAACTGATCTTCCTATTTTTAAGAGTATTTGAAAAATCAAAATTTAAATTGTTTTACTAAAATTTTACACATATTTTACAGAGTAATGATGCTTTCCTTAATGTTGACCATCTGTCCTATCTCTGGAGAAAAGAGCAGAAATCAGCTAACATCGTCGAGATCCATTTCCCCTTGTATCTGTTTTTAATGCTAGCAATGTATTGTCAAATATTTCATCATGTTCAACGTTGACTTCTGCTGTAGTCTCTTGAAAGACGGACAGATGTGAATGAAAGAATGTAATTTTCGGACATATTGCAGCCTAGATTTTTATATGAATAAACCATTTGTCGACAATAATTTTGTAGTTGGCAGCCCTGTGCTTTCCAAGCAGCACATTACACACGCTCTTAAAACTTTGCCAGGTCTCCAAAGATTCTCTTCTTTGCATTCGCTTCACTAAGCATTGGAAATTTTCCCTTGAGATATGCAAAAGATAGTTGATCATCTTCAAGGCTTTGACAAATTGTTTCATGACTCCAAAGTTTATATGAAGAGAGGGCAAAATTATTTTTCTTTATTAACTATTAGTTCACAGATGTTATGTGACCCAACTATTGACTCGTCCTGAGGTGGCTGTTGAGAGTGTGTGCAATGTTTAGTTCGAGCATGACTGTCCCATTTGCATAAAAAGCGTGAATTTAGTATAACCCAACTGGGGACTATTTGGTATTGATACTCTGTTTAAGTCTCTGCATATTATCCATTGATGTTCATTTTACTTAATACTTTCCAGAATAAAAGCTAGATTTTCAAATTTCCTTTAGAAAAACGGTAAACAACAGGAATTAATGAAAAATATTACCATTGTGCAAAAAGAACAGATTTAGTGCTACTATAGAGGGACGCAATGCTAAAAAGGTTCCAGTGGCTGGGAGCATAAGGCAAATATAACTCATCAAAAAGTCCTGGAATATCTTTACAAAAACACAAAATGTTTAATTTGAAAATTAATCTTGTAAATTGTTAGAACGACTTCGAAAAATTAATACGCGGACATCTTTAGCTAATAGTTTTTTTCTCAGAAACAGTGATGTAAAAAGCTCCCTGTTATTTTGTCAACACTAATGTCGAAGAATTAGGGTCAAGTTAACTCTCTGCGTTTCTCAGCCGAGTCGATGACTACTATGTGCGTGGGAGATGTATAATACAAGCAGAGCGCAAATTAACTAAATGTAGATTGGCCAAATAGTCGACTATCTTGGAGGTTCCGGGACAATAGAAAAACAGGTACAAAAATAACTTTACTAGTAGGCAAATTAATGTTCTTTTACAAGATTAAAAGGGACTTTAAAACAAGGTATATACACATTAGACGTACACGAGTCTCAGCGGCTAAATGGAGGGGGAAGACTTGGTGGGGACCGTCGCCGTACAAACAGACGAACAATATTCACCGAGGGTCGTTCGGATGACTTTGAGCGTATACGAATCCGACGATGGAGGCTTACACTGTAGGGGGGGGGGGGGGGGTAGTAGAGAGAGCACTTGTACAGGAGAATTGCGCGTTGCTGTTACCTCAGAGATTTGTTCCAAGGGGGTAATCCTTGCCTTGGCGCGAAATTCAAATAATAGTTTCTTGACAATGACTATTAGGGGATGAATTTAGATCTTGCTTTCAAGTTAGAACACCAATCGAAACTGGGCACGTTGCGTTCGAGGAGCGGGTAGAATGAGTACGGGGTAGACTCACGCGAATTAATCGAGAATACCCGGAGCTTGAGGGGGTTCTGCGAGAATTGTGCAGAGTCCAACGGGTCGCAAATAGCGAGTACTGACGCTGCGCGGGCAGCGGATACTGACGGGGGGCGGTCAGAGGATACTGACGAGGCGGGCAGGTGGCGGATACTGTCTTCTGACTCTGACGCCGGAGGATTTATAGTGGGGTCGAATGGGGTTTTCATCCCTCCGTCCGAAGGGAAGGGTTCCAGGGTCCAACGCATCGGCACGAGAGAGTAGTCTGGCCCTATTAGCACGATCGTGAGCAGGTTCTTAAGTCGACGAGGCCAAACTTTGTCCGACTCCAAATGGGACCTTTTGGGCCTCAAACTTGTCGCGGCTTTCTGCGATGGCGGGCTTTCAGGCTAACACGGCGTCTCATGATTTCGCACTTCCATTAGCGCAGACAAAAAGGGTCGACCAGGTGTCTATTGTCTCTCTCTCTCTCCATTGAAAAAGCGGCAGCGGGCATCTTTCTCTCTCTGATCTGGGACATTAAGAGACCAACTAAATCATTTAGTTTAGGTTGAGTCGTGTGGTTGAGAAATGAATATGTCTCTGGGAGCTCTTATAAGTCATGCTGTATATGTTCATCTGCAGAAACTTCTAAATCAGAAAGCAATATTTTGGCAGGTGATTTTGGTATTAATATTTTGGATGAATGAAGTATTGGGCGGATGTCAGAGCGAAAATTGTGATAAATCATGGATGACAGACCCATGGAAATTTTACCTCGAATTAACAGAAATATATGTGTGTAAATTTTTTATTGTTCAAATTATTTAGGCTAACTATAACATCAAATACCCTGTGTCTACTAAAAATAAATAACAGTCAGTGATATGATCTCGTGGCTCACGCCAAACCATTGGCACTACAAGTTTTAATTTCACTTTTCCTTTAGACCATTTAGACAATGCATTACACATTTTGTATAACATATATACGGTGGACATTCTTTATATTGATCGCCTGTGGTGCTCGTGTTATATAATAAGTAGGCTGCGGGCACCATATTGCAGGATTTAATAAGCCAAGCGAGAAACTCCACAAATGGACGCTCGGTGGATTTATCAAATCCTAACAAATTGCGTTACATGCAAACGACGGAAATAATATGTCTAATGTGAGAATAAGGAGCTGAAAATATATATCTTAATTTGTATATATTAATTTGTATAGAGAATAAGGAAATGAAAATACATATGGTAATTTGTATAAATAGAGATGAGGCAAGCGGTCGGTAGAGTCGTGCGCGAGAACACACAAAATACAAACAGGGAAAGCAGATATTAGGTCAGACACCTGAGTCAATACGAGGTCACGCATAAACAAACACTCACGTCTTGGAAAAAATTTATCAGAAAACGGAAGGCTACAAAGCAGCTGAGCGAATACAGACTTTGACCAAGAGAAATTTAAACGCAGATCTGTAACAAGCGAATCCTATAATAAAGATAAAACTATTGGAAATATGTAGATATATCTTACACACACAGCTGTTCGGTAGCTCCGAACAGACCACTGGGGTCCACCCCACGGATAAGTCTAGGTCACGCCCCTTAAGAAACAAACACGTATATAGTCAGACATTTATTAATTCAAGAGTCAGAAGGACAACCAGAGTCAGAGAAAGAGAATCATCATTCGTTAACACCATTGATTCCCTTGGTAGCCCTACGGAACCCGTTTAATTCGCTTAAGTCCTGAGCCTTTGAACCCAATATTTCGCGTAGAATAGAAAACCTACTTATAGACCGCAAAGTAATCATGACGTGCCGCTTGCATTGTGACTACTGACCGAGCTTCCACTAACCGGGAAACTTTTGCCTTCACTTCCCTATTAGGTTAACCACCCTTTACCATCCCCTTTCATCATCCATAAACCTTGCGACACCCCTATAAATTGGTAACCTTCCTCCTATACGCCAATTTTGGAGCAAAAATAAAAATTCTAAATTCTTTTGATCAAAACAACTGATTCTTCGCTTACTTTTCTTAAATATTAACGAGCCACATATGTAACAAAAAGAGTGTCAAGGCTTCTTACATTTTCTTTCTTCTTAGCATATTTGATTTTAATTTTAATTAAATCTAAAAATTTCAAGCAAAATAGCTAAAAACTCATAAATAAAAAGTTGGATTATTATCAATTTTCAGTAAATTTGTTTCACAATTTACAAAATGCTACAACCATTTCATGAAAGACGACGATCATTTTTTTGATTTACCCACAATAATACCCAAGAGAATGACTTTCACTTCGCTGGAGCATTTTAAAGGTGAAGTTCGTCACTAAGTGTTGTTTTAATTTTTCATTGGTTAAATGAATTAATCCTCTTAAATCAGAAGGAATGTTTAAGTCTTTCAATAATTTAAGGGAAAAATCCGTTAACATTTGAGCTTTAAATTACTTAAATTAACTAATTGAAACTAGTTTAATCAAGACAATTTTTCGTCTCCTGCTTCAATCTCTATATAGTCAGAAGAGCCGCGGATTCCTTAGCTGCGGTTCTTAAGTAGTCCTCTGTGCCTGTTAGGGGGTTAGATGGTGCAGCGACGTACCCTCCCGACCCCACTGCATCGAGAGAAAGTAGGGCTCTCTCTCTCGGATCGTCTTTTGCACCTCTTTTAAATCTCCCTCTATCTTTTACGCACCTACTTAGACCCAGCAAAGGATGGAAGAGGGGGTTAAACTTTCTTTTTAAAAAGCAGACCTCAATGAGTTGGTTTTAATTATAGCATTTAACGTCACTCATCTCTTCACAATTTTTGCCAAAGTTCCCCGATCGGATAATGAAATTCTCACAAAGATCAGAATGACAATCGAGGGCAAATCCCAGAGCATCAAGGACAATTCCTCGTTTAATGGGGATGGAGGCGAGTGGTAGTACTTTTATTTGTTTGCCACTATCGTGTAATCAGGGAATTTATCGTGGCCCAGGGGGAGAGCGTCTAGTCTTGTATCAAGTGTTGTGTTTTTGCTCACTGTTCCCCCAAATTGCGACTAGCTCCCTACGAACGTCGAACTTTATGGCACCAACTCAAACTAGGATCAAAACCGTGACCTGGGAGTGGCAATACAACGCTTTATCTCCTAGACTAACGAGAGCATCGCCTCTCGATAACTCTTTATCCTAGATAACGGGGTCCACACTCCTTTTTGCTTTCTCAGGGGCCACCAAAAACAAAAGGAAATCACTAGAAAAGAGTCAGCTGCTCTCAGTGGCAGGGATTCTTTGTAAACTTCCTGGGGGGGGGGGAGCATGAGTGGAAGACCCTCAATGGAGTATGTACCCATGTTTTGAGTCGCGATTGCTTTACCTTCTTTGGGCCGGCTGTCCGGTTTCTCAAAATACTGACCACGAGCCTATGGAGTCCGATTGGGAGTCCCGACATCTATGGAGGGGATGACCAAAAGAAGGGCCTTCCTGAGGTAAGCGGGGACCTGAAAGTGTCACCGCCACAAACGGTAGGATCTTACACGGGAGGTGATAGTGGCTCGGCAGCAAATAACGCCGTGGTTAAGTCCACTCCCGAGCAGAGCTCTTATATCGAAGAAGGACCCTGCTGAAGGTATCCATCCAGTCTGGGAGCACCCCCCCCTCCCTCAAGCAAGGGAGAAAAGAGCGCAAACTCTGCCTTCCTCCTCTAGGGATTCTCAGAGGGAGGATAGGTCTTCCACCGCCTCGATCAAGGATCAGTCCAAAGTTGGTGCATCCAACCTCGTGGCCTCCAAAGTGGAGTCTCGATTACGTCGGAGCTCCTCGCCAAAAAGCTACCCAGTATCTTCGAGTTTGCCGGTTTCAAACAGCACGACTTTTTTTGCTAGGGTTGTTGGTAGAGAGACGAATGTCAACAGTTTCTCAGACAGCTCTTCTAATGAATGTGGCCAACCCTGTGAATGTGATTTCGCGTTCTACCATGACCTCCGTCAAAAAAGTGGAGTATGCAAGGGAACAGTTAAACTACTTACTAGAATACATCACGGAACAGTTTGGCGACCAAGTGGCAGTGAAGGTTGATTGTGTGATAAAAAATAAGTATGTGTGTGTGTTCAAAACACAGCCCTATACTATACATCAGATTTGACGCAGACAAGCTTCCTGAGTCAGTGCGAGCTAACTTATTTAGATACTGGCCCATCCTCAGCTATTTTTAAGAACTACCTCGTTCAGTTTGTTTGTTTTTTCTTCCTCTCGTACCGAACCTTCACACAGACTCTGCCACCGAGCCTTATTTATCCTCGTCGGTTCTCTTTCCTTAACTAAAAACATATGGCAATGATTGCGTCACTCATTCTTTCGTTAGTGGCTACATTTACCTCTAACGAACTCTCAAGTGGCTCCCCACTCTTTTTTCAGGATCCTCTCCCCATGCCTCACTGACCATGTTACTTTTGTGTCCACCTTCATTCTCCGACAATGGGCTCCTTGGTTATCAGCCACTAATTTGAATTCCAAGTAACAGACAAAAAATTGAGAGACGAATTCAGGATGTCCATGTTCGTAGTCAGAAAGAGCAACATAAACTGTAGCCTGCTTCCTTTAAACTCACCGTTGAAATTCTTACACGTTGTATCCTTGCAGATAACAAAACCAAGAGACATCTTGTTCATGCTTCTTGCTAATGACTCTCACCGTCATAATTTGTTTCTGTTAAAGGGATCTTGACTATCGGAATTACTAACTAGCCTATCCTTAGGCGATATTAAAATTTATATAAACGAACCTTTAAAGAAATCTACAACAAACTAACAAACTTAAAGAAAACCCCCCAAAAAACGACAAAAAATACAAACGAAATACATGGAAAAGGTCCCCTTCCGACAAAAGCACAATCTATCCCAAATTGCGAGTACAAGGAACAAGAGGTAGGGACCCCGCTTGCACCAGTAGCGGAAGAAGTCACACGCGCAAACTGGTACATTCAACGTGTACCAAAGTGTGTGAGGGATCAAACAATAGTCATAGCGAGGTTAGGGGAGTGCTCCATTAAATGGACGTGCGTTCTGAGACTATCATATTCGGAGATGAAAAAAAAAACGAGTCGAATCCCTCTAAGAATTAGGGGATAGGTGAACGAAACAAGTCGAGGTGCAATGACACGCAAATCTATATCCCCGTCGGCCGTCTTCCGTATTATTTGTCATGCAGCTCGAACGGCTGAACTGATTTCAACCATGTAGTTAAATCAGGAAAGATCTAGTGGTTAGTCTGGTCACCAAGTTAGTGTAGACAGTCGAAAGTCCTCCGCAGATCCTACCAATCACATCAGAGTTCACGGTAATTCTATTGAAGTATAATGCCCTGCAAGGATAGTTGAAATGAGATAAAGGAGGAGGGGGCACTTCTAGACGTAAAAAAACTAAAATAATGGCCGTGGCCTTCCTAGAAATCCAAATTATTGGGCTGCTAGTCGTAGAGAGCACTGAAGACGCGGCTGCTTTGTTTTGAAAGCCTACTTGAGGAAGTTTGGCTCAACGTATGAGCCTTTTTCTCCGACTGTCTCGAACCTTGGACTGACATGGCCGCTTTAGGATCAGGTTTTCCTCTCATTTTGTAGGGGCAGATCTTCCAAGGTGTTATAATAATAATAATAATAATAATAATAATAATAATAATAATAATAATAATAATAATAATATAGACCATGCAAAGAGCCACACTGAAAATTTTGGAAATTCTCTCTTGCAGGTCAAAGCACAGCAAGAGAGTAATGGAAAAGAATTAAACAGCCCCACGGTTACGCAACAGAAAGACATTACCAAATCTCTTAAACTTATCAAGCGTAAGAGCAGTCACAATATTTGTGGACAAGGTACTCGTATTCTACAATCTATTTATGCTCTGTAAAACGCACTTAGAAAACTGAGATGTAGAATGACGACCAATTTCGAATGCCATGGAATTTAAAGTCTCAGAATACCTAGTAATGCTGACTGGTTTATAAAATCTCGGCAAAGATTAATGCAGAGGATGATACACATCATTCACTACTTTAAATAAAATACAAAGAGCTCCAACATCTCTACGATGCCCAATGTATAAATCCAAATCTGATAGTGAATATTTTACAGAATTAAATGCACGATCAAGCAATCTCAGATGAGAGTTTGCAGCAGAACTCCACACAGCAGACCAATATTCAAAATGAGCTAAAGTAAAAGAAAAGAAACACTTGTAAAGAACAACATCATCTTCATAACTTTCTTAGATTTACGAAAAATGCCCAATTTCTGCGCGTTATCCCGAGACATGTATCTTAGGTGCGTTTCAAAAATGGGTTTCAAATCTTGAGTTACTCCTGACTACTTGAGTTTGTCAGCCTTGATAATCACAGCTCCATTTATTAACAAATTGGGATGTTCGGGTAAGAGAGATCTAGAACGACTCACAATCATATCCTTAGACTTACTAGGGTTCAATTTCATAACCCACTGAAGACACCAGGAATGAATTTTATTCAAATCCTGTCTGCAACACTGATTTTCATTGCAGGAGGTGGAACATGAGCATAGAGAGAGGTGTCATCAGCATATGCTAGAATTTTATTAGCCATATTAAACCACATGTCACTAATATATAATATAAAAAAGCAAAGACCCAAGAACGCTACCCTGATGCACTCCAGAATATGCTCTAGAATAAGGACAAAACACTCATCAAGAACAGCACGTTGTTATCTATTAGTTTAGAACTCTGTTAAAATACTTATGACTTTACCACCAATGCCAACATACTTTAATTAAAAAATCAAGCAATTATGGTTGACAGTGTCAAAGGTGGCACTAAAGTTAAGAGAGACAAGCCTAGACTCACAATTAGTGTCTAAAGCAGACTGCATTTCATGTACCAGCAATAATAGTGCATCAGTATTGCCTTGCCCCTTTTTAAAACCAAACTGAGTTACTGGAAGAAACTGTAAAATCGGTGTGATGGAAATGTTCTGTCGAAGTTAAGAGCTAAAGCTCCCTTGTTGTCTACCTTCTATCGGAGGACAGATTTTACAAGCATTAGGGAGGGCCTCTCCACCTCCTTTAAGGGAGTTTCATAATGCGAGTCAAACAATTTGGTGGAGGCATGAGGCCGCTTCGCTTTTTGGTGAGTTGGTCATATGAGGGGCTTGATTTTAGCCGTGGAGGGAAACTCTGAATTGCGCCAGGTCTACCTTTGGTAGGTTGAACTTGGAGAGTAGTCCATAATAGGCGCGGTGGCTACAGTGCTCATAACCTTGGACGGGCAAGAAGCAGAGGATGCGTTTTAACCTGCGAATCGTAAGTCGCAGGCACTCCCAGCTGGCGCAGGCCACAACAAAACCAATTCCTAGGCCTCACCGAAAGATATTCAGCCGGCATCCTGAACGGCCTGGACCTCCTTTTCATGCAAATACAAACACTGCTTTGATAAAGCATGATGCAGTTCGCCATAATTCACACACATGTCCTTGCACGATACAGCTTTCTCGTGTAAGGTCTTGG
Organism: Ceratothoa steindachneri; assembly: GCA_963969495.1. Classification (NCBI taxonomy): domain Eukaryota; kingdom Metazoa; phylum Arthropoda; class Malacostraca; order Isopoda; family Cymothoidae; genus Ceratothoa; species Ceratothoa steindachneri. The sequence goes on from OZ018320.1 coordinate 216,106,765, forward strand.
AGCAGTTTAAACATTTTGGGGGTTGATCCAAATTTCTATGCCGACAAGTTCTATTAGAGTGGTTGTAGTGGTCGCAAGATTAATACATCCACAGTAATGCCACGAATGATTAACACGGTAGCGATATCAATCATCTCGCACCGACTCAGGGAGCTTATGATTGTCGAAAAGCTCTACCTTTAAGGCTTACTAGTCGGTCAGCTCTTTTTTGATCTTCCAAGAAGTAATCAACGAATTCCGTCGAAAAGCATATTCCTTGTATGAAGTGTATGGTATATTGCGGGTCCTTGAACCGGTGAACCATCGAGCCTCAAAGGAGCAATCCTTATGGCTACCTGGGCAAGGTCTGCCGCATTTACTAGAAGGCTTCCGTCCAGAAATGAGCAAGTTCGGTTCCATACCATGTGGGACATGTGCCATCTGACAGCATACTTCCATCAGTAAAGCAAACTACAAAAAAACCCTTAAAGAAGGTAAGCCCGAAGACGCCGGGCGGCATCTCCATAATGGATTCCGACGTTGCCAAAGGCGCCACACACTTTACTGCCCTGTGCCTTTTCAGGTCTTGCCTTATCGGCCCGAAGGCACCCTATGACGGTTAGGAACCCTCTTTGAATTGGCCACTCACCAAATTGGCAGGGGACAGGTCCGTTCCCGGAACCCTCTCGAATGAGCCCAAATACTGGACGGTCCATCCTTCTTCCGGTACTTTGCCCAAATTCAAAAGGACCCAGGGGTCTCTGGAGCTCCATATGAAAGAGGAGAGCCCTCCTCTACTTTCTCTTCTTGTAAAACTTGTAAAAATCTTTCCCAAGACTGGACTCAGGCTCAAGTGGAAGGAAATTCACACCAAGTCACAGTTATTCCCGGGAAATACCCTGATCTCTAGGACAAGGGCACATTGTGGTCCTCGTTCACTTGAGGAGGGGCTTCATTTGTCCATCCCAATTTCCCGTGGTCGAAAAGACCCCAACTGAGGATTCTATTAGGCTCATGGCCTTGGTTAGGAATTCAATCCGAGGGGAGGAGAGGGCAAGCTAGCCTACAACGGTTTTTTTTCGGAGAACAGGCAGGCCGACCCCAAAGAAAGTCATTATTCTTGGGTTAAATAGGAGGATGAGCAAGGCCAAAGGAGGCCGCCACCCAAAGACCTATCGAAAGAGTCTCGAAAGATCCCCTTGCAGCTCCTTTCGGGAGTTGTTAATCTTGCCCCGATGGCCCCTGATAAATTAAGGGAAGGGGGCACCGAAATTCCGTCAGAGTCGCTGAGAGAGGGGGGGATGGGGGTGCGCTGAAGAATGTTGTAAGTTGGAAGCTCTCTGACGCTTAGAAGATGTTTATATGAACCTCTGAAAAAAAATATGGATGGAGCGCCTCCTTTCTTGAGGTGAGGCTACTCGAGAGAAGCTCCTGAACTCATAGAGGGGAAACTCCTCCACCGGAGAGAGGGGTGTTGCCAGGCGCCTTTCCCATCGCAACACCAAGGTGTGGCAAGGTTTCTCATTCCTTTATTGCTTCTTCTTTTTTAATTGGAAACTCACGAAAAAAGGAGAGTTTCTGGCCTGGTACCAGATACCAACCAGGTGATCGGCTATATCTCACTTCTAGTCGCTCCCGCTTATCCCCTTCGGACTTTGGAACCTTTCAGGGTCTCCATCTCTGGGTGCGTTAAAGGAAGATGCCTACACCCGGGAGAAACGCAGACCGATTGCAAATTTCCCAGCGGAAGGTCGCACTCCAAGGCCGCAGTTCTCAACTGAGCAGCCAGAGAGGCTTGGCGACAGAGTGGATATCCTTACTGGGACATAGTAATCCTCGACAGGATGGCCACGATCTGAAGAGACAGGACCCGAGACTTTTAGTTGTCCTGGAAGGCAACAAAGCAGTATAACACGTTCCATGCAGTACAGCCTTAGGCACCGGATAACGGTCGCAGGGAGGTGGTCAACCCATTAGACGTAAGGAAGTGGAAATTGGGGTAAAACTGGATATTCCATTATTCGCATCCCGACACTTAGGACCCCTCAAGTCCTGCTCTCTGGTGGGCGTTGTTTACAGAGGTTCCCGAACCTCTCTTCCTTCATGGCTTGGCGTATCTTATCAGGTCTTCAAACCTAGATAGACGAAGAAATAATAAAGGACAAAGGAGGGGGATACTCTTAGAAAATAGGGATGCATATAAGTTCCGAGAAAAGGCATCAGGTTACCCAGGCACAACCAAAGTGTCGAGGTCAACTCAGTTAGCAAGGTCTTCCTTACGGACACTCGGGCCGGAATTATTTATCGGTCCCCCATGCCCAAGATGTAGTAGCGACACAGGGTAACCCCATGCATTTCAGAAGTTAGTAAGGAGGGATCTGATGGGAAATTGGCGAATGTAAGCAAGGTTGAAAATAGTGGAAGATATTTAGCAGTAAGTCCTGCAAAAAGTGGAGCAGGTGGGGGAGTTGCTTAACTTCCTGTACTCAGCCCGGAAGACCGTGTGAGATGGTACTTAATTGCGGGTACTCGTGCTGAGAGGAGGTGCTGCTCCTGCAGATACGAGTGTACCATTCTCTACAGGGTACTCCCCTGTGGAGCTGACCCTCCGAACCCCAGCTCTTTTTTCCCTATCTACAGTACTGAATTTTCTGCCTTCTTATCTTACAAGAGAGCTCATATCCCTTCAGGCGTACACTCTGCCTCTATTCCTTATTTCTCTCACCATAGTATCGCTTAAGGAATTAACTTAACTAATTTTATCTTTGACAAACGCCTATTCTCCCCTAGATTCCTTCTCTCCAAGTCTTTACTCCTAGTTCCTCCTTGTTGTTCTCTTTTACCTCGCCGATATTTTGAATACTTCCCTCTCGTTGGAATAGTTCATCTGACATCAAATCGAACATGAACCCACATGACTCCTCAAGCTACTACCCTATCTCCCAACTCGCTTTCCTCTCAAAAGCTCTTAAAGACTGGTGTCATTTCGGATTTTAGATCGCCTCTCCTTCAACCCTGAGGAGATTTTTCAGTCTAATTTCAGGGCAAGACATAGGACTTCATCAGCTGTCTTACTTGTAACGGAGGCCAACGCTAGTCAGCCTCCCATTCTGTTACTTCTGGACTTCTTGGCAGTATTTGACCCTTTTGATCACACTGTTCTTCTTTACTACTTCAGTGAATTCTTGGGTATCTTCAGAACTGGCCTAAAGTGGTCCCGCTTATATGTTTTATCTCATTTTCGATCTATACACATTGGAAATGATATATCTTTGCTGAAAGAGGTGCATTTAGGAGATTCCACAATGGTTGATGCTTAGTACACTTCTGTTTCGCATATATTTTTATGCGTTGTCATGGTTTATCCTTTTATTTCTACGTCGATGACACATAAATCGATCTCTCCTTTCCCAAAGTCTTGTTTGCTGAGTCTAAAAAAACTTATTAGTCGTTTATAACATAATCACTGAATTGCTCTGGGACAACTTTCTGAAATACAAGGATGATAAAACAGAGGTATTACTTGCAGGTACTCCTGCGGATGCTGTTTGCTACAAAATATGGCTCACTACCTTAACCTTGTCTCATTGTCGTCCCATATTCCTTTTCTGATACAGTTATAAAGCTAGGTGTCACATTTTATAATTAAGTATCTCTCAGAACTCTTAGTGATAATGTCTGTAAATCCTATCTCTACTTTTTCCGTCATTTCAGCCGTATCTTCCATTGTGACCATCTCCTGTTTGACTCCTGCAACTACCTTCTCGCTGAATCGCAGGCATCCACTCTTACACCCCCTCAAATAATTCAAATCTTTGCAACTTATAGGGTTCTTCTCCACCGGGGACGTTTCTCTCGCGTAACTGACTCACCATCAGGCTAGAATCACATTCAAGGTCCTTCTGCTTACATACAAGACCTTAAATGATGCACCTCCTTCCTACATAACTATCTTGCTAAGTCTATCCTGACACACCCCAAGAAGCATACTCTCTGGTTCTACCCACTACTCATTGTTCCTCGGAGTCGTCTGCGATGCCTGGGTGATCGTGCTTTCTCTATGTTGCCTCGAGATTGTGGAATGCTATGCCTCCTGCGATTTACTTCTTTGGGGCATTCAAGCGTTCTTTTTAACCCCACCCCTTATCCCAAGCTTCCCTATAAGTTAATAGTTATTCTTGGAAGGTCAATGACTTTGAAGAGGGCCAACCCGTGAAAAAATAATTTTCAAACCTTTTCTGCATCCACCCCATCGATTACTTTAAGGGTGACTGGGGTCTCATCCGGATCATTTTCGGATATGCCACACAAAGGCACGGCCATATCAGGAAGGGCTGAAGCCGTGGCCACGACAGCGCAGGTGTAGCCCCCGTGCAAACCAAACAGTTGGCGTTCGTATGTAATTTCCATGAAGCGACCGGCGTATTGTACTGGTGGAGTCGACCCACTGTTAAAGAGGAGATTAACATTCTAGCTACATGAGTTAGTGGCGAACAATATGGATGTTTATATATTCTTTTTATCTGCACCCCCTTCCCCAAATTGATAGAATTAGGTCTTATTCTGTTCCTTTGAACTTATTAGTACACAAATCACTTCAAATACAGGAGGAATGGAAACAGATAGGCAAAGGTAGATGATACAAAAAAATAACAACATACGATTACTGTCAATTTATGTTAATATAGTTGTTATTTTACTAAGTTTGTACCTTTTTCAAATACTTTTACTTCCATACTACTTTTGGTAGTTTTGATTTATAAAGATTCTCCTTACTACCTTTTTTTTACTTTTATATATATATATATATATATATATATATATATATATATATATATATATATATATATATATATATATATATATATATATATATATATTCATACTCGGAGTAAACTGTATAAATATGTCCATATATTCATATGGAAAGGCTAACAAAAATTACATGAGACAGGGGACATTAATTACCCACAGGTAAAAAAAAAAAATCCCTTTCCTCTCCCCGGAATAAAACCTGTATAAATAAAATAAAAAGAGCTTGGAATCGCATTTCCCTGGGATAATCAACGTATTAAAGTGTTCAACTGTTAAAATCATCCATACCTGCATAGAGAATAAACGTCATTGTTTACATTAACTTTGAGCGCCTCGTACGAGCACGAGAAGCGAAGGTTAAGGGAGTAGCAATGGAGATGCAGGACTGAAGAGGCGTTCTTTGGTCTGAATCTCTGAACGCAGAGGTACCTGTTGGATGAATCAGGGTATTAACTTAAGATCAAAGGAGCATAGCAACCACCGAGGATTTTGGGTGGTTCATTGAGTAGGATGCATTATTCAAGCCTTTCAATTGTTAAAAATTTATTTACCTTTTTCATTTATATTTGTTAAATTCTAACCTTTAACTCCTCCAAGCATTTCCAATCGAAATTTACTAGCTCAAATTCGGCTCAAGGTTCTCCCATTGGTTGGATGGTTTTAGGTTAATTTTTCTATTCAAGTTTCCATTTTTCCTGCTAAATGATTTTTCCCTTCCTACAAACTAAAGTGGCTGAAGGGTGCATTGGTTGAATGGTTTTAGGTTAATTTTTCTATTCAAGTTTCAATTTTTCCTGCTAAATGATTTTTCCCTTCTTACAAACTAAAGTGGCTGAAGGGTGCATTGGTTGAATGGTTTTAGGTTAATTTTTCTATTCAAGTTTCCATTTTTCCTGCTAAATGATTTTTCCCTTCCTACAAACTAAAGTGGCTGAAGGGTGCATTGGTTGAATGGTTTTAGGTTAATTTTTCTCTTCAAGTTTCCATTTTTCCTGCTAAATGATTTTTCCCTTCGTACAAACTAAAGTGGCTGAAGGGTGCATTGGTTGAATGGTTTTAGGTTAATTTTTCTATTCAAGTTTCAATTTTTCCTGCTAAATGATTTTTCCCTTCCTACAAACTAAAGTGGCTGAAGGGTGCATTGCTTGAATGGTTTTAGGTTAATTTTTCTCTTCAAGTTTCCATTTTTCCTGCTAAATGATTTTTCCCTTCCTACAAACTAAAGTGGCTAAAGGGTGCATTGGTTGAATGGTTTTAGGTTAATTTTTCTCTTCAAGTTTCCATTTTTCCTGCTTAATGATTTTTCCCTTCCTACAAGCTAAAGTGGCTGAAGGGTGCATTGCTTGAATGGTTTTAGGTTAATTTTTCTATTCAAGTTTCAATTTTTCCTGCTAAATGATTTTTTCCTTCCTACAAACTAAAGTGGCTGAAGGGTGCATTGGTTGAATGGTTTTAGGTTAATTTTTCTATTCAAGTTTCAATTTTTCCTGCTAAATGATTTTTCCCTTCCTACAAACTAAAGTGGCTGAAGGGTGCAGCAGATACCTCAGCCATAGAAGTAAACACGGGTGTAAATAATCATTAATGGTTGCACGCACCTAAAACTGATAAACTAACTATCCATAAGAGCCCTATTGTTCATCAAAGGTTACTAAGTTCGTTATATGCTAAATCGTTTGATACTAAATATGTTCATCCTAAATTCATTCCATGCTAAATTTATTTTATGCCGAAGTTCATTTTAGCCTAAATTCGTTTTGTGCTAGATTGGTTTTGCTAAATTCATTTTTTGCAAAAATTCGTTTTATGCTAACGTCGAGGGTGCACGTGATCGCCCTCAAATTAGTTTTGCTAGAATTCATTTACGGTGATAATACCTCATTGGATTACATACATTTAATTTCTTAATGGTTTAAGTTCGCCGTATCCAACCTCCTTTTACTTCATAGTACCATCTTCTCCATCCCCCCAAACTATTCTAACCTACCCTACCTTAACCTGACCTAGGTTTACCTTAGGATATCCATTTCCTCCCACCAAGGAAACTTCTTTCATTGTAAAACGGGGCATCGAGAGAGTTGCGAGACCTGGCTACTACCATAGCTGCAATTAGGTTTTGGCTTTAAATCTTCCGTCGCTCATGTCCTCCACTATTCTCTTACGGGACTTTTCTAAACCTTTACCTAATGAGGCTTTAATTAGTGCCATTAACTAGCAAATAAACCAACTAAAATAACAAAGGCCTGCGTTTGAAAATAATTTTTATGTTCCTTAGGATTTCTTTGTGGTTTCTGAATGAATCCAACCTCCTGAGCTCAAAAATGAATGTATTGTTGTTCAATCAGGTCAGATTTTCTCAGTAAACCATACACCATTTTCATTGAGATTACCTCATTTTTCCTGAAAAAAATTTCAAAAACCTTTCTCTATCTAATAATGCATTACTATTGTTATATCATAGAAACAGGAATAAACACATGTAAACTATAATCCTTTTAATAAAACAAAAAATTAAAGAATTCAACATAATGAAAATAATTATAATTTCCTAGAAAAGACGCCCTTGGCGATTTTCGTTTGTGCCTCTCATTTGGTGCATCACGCTTCAAACACCAACAGTAGTCAGCAAGCATGTTTACGTCCCCTTTATCCTGGTACCTGGATTCCATTGTTTTTATGTCCTGGTGGAATCCTTCCCGCTGTTCTTCATTGTAATCCTCTCAGTTGTCGGGAAAATAATCCAGATGGGACTGTAACAAGTGTATCTTTATCGACATTTCGAGCTCCCAAATGTTTGAGATTTGTTAGGAGCTGATTGACCAGGGCAACACATTCTGGGCTTCTTTTATTGCCTAGAAAATTGTTAACTAGAGCTTTGAAAGCCTTCCAGGCATCTTTTTCTGTCCGTCATTGATGCCTCAAACTACTGATCTCTCATCAGGTTCCTGATCTGAGGTCTATCAAAAATTCACGCATGGAGCTTAGCGTCAGTGATTTATGGAAATTTTTAAAAGCTTGGCCTTCTTTATTAAAGGCTTTGACATAATTTTTCATTATGCCAAGCTTTATATGCAGTGGAGGAAGCAGTATTTTGTGAGGAGGCACTAAAGGTTCAGCTATCACATTGTTTGATCTAATTCTAATTGCTTCTCGTGGAGGCCAAACCTTCTTCTCATAGTGCATACTATCTGCACGACTGTCTTATAAACATAGGAAACAGGGATGCTTCATGTAGCCTGTTTGCATCTCAAGTATAAGAGACAATACCTGAAAAGAAATTTAGCAGGGTATGTAAATTCAAAGTGTAATATTTCTAAAAACAAATTCAAAGTAATATTTCTTCTTACAATAAGAATATGAATATGTACTGAAAAATCCTGTCTGCCGATGCACTAAATCTTTATATTAGAACTAATTGGATATACGAGTATGTATATCTTATTTTGAGTTTATTGAGTTATGTTGTATACCTTCTCAATTAGTATAAGCTTTCCATTAACCCAAAAGGATGCATTGACCTATAGGGACACACTTCAACAACAAATATAACTCAAAAGTGACTCATGATTTCCAGATTAGCATAGTTGTAAAATGTAAGTTGACCAAAAGGTGTATACAAGTATGAACAATTAAAAATGAAAATGTCAATATCAAAGAGCTTAGAAATGCCAAGTGTAAAATGATCTTACCTTTAAGTCACCACATATCCTCCAATTGTGGGTAGTGTAATTTATTGCATCCAGCAATTTTTTCATATTTTCATAACTTTCAGTTCGTTGGATTGAATGGTTTATAGGAACGGAAGCTATCTTGTTACCAATATTCAGTGACGCAGCTTTTAAACTTCTACTGGAGGAATTATCAGAAGTCTCCATTCTAATGGGCTGTAGGGAATTCAAAGGGCCTCAACATGTTCTTTAATATTAGTGCAGTATACTAAAGAGCTGGAAGAAGCTGTGAAAAATAGCTTCGAAACTCTTATTCTCTATTTCTGTACCCCCCAAAATTTGTTTCTTTGGCGAGAAGATTACTTTCACGAAGTCGAGAGCCAAGAAGTTGTGCATTCTCCTTTGAAAGCCCTAGATCCCTGGTCAGGTCATTTAACTGAACTTGAGTGAATGGTCTTGCGACCATATCATGTGTGGAAACCTGATAAGACTCAGATGTGTCATAATCTTGATCAACTTCCATATTAATATCTTAATCGATCTCTATATGTTCAGGGGGAGAAGGTATAGGAATTCCTGGACCATGGGGCAGGGGTTTGATGGCAGAAGGAACATCCGGATATGCCACACTATGTGGAAAATATAATTGCGTATTACATAAAGGAATTGATTTGGAATTGCAGATAGTACATAAATGTTTAGTAAAAGATATGTTCATGCTGAAGTGAACTATGTTAGTTTTTAATTTTATGTTAAGTCTATGCATAATAATTACATTTTCAGGAGCCAGTATAATACAGAAAGCTTAAATAATTGATACAATGCTTGAATAATTAAATGATAAACAAGACAACTGTTTATCTAACTAAATAATTAAATGATAAACAAGACAACTAATTATCTGACTAAATAATTAAATGATAAACAAGACAACTAATTATCTAACTAAATAATTCAAAGATAAACAAGACAACTAATTATCTGACTAAATAATTCAATGATAAAAAGACAAATAATTATCTGACTAAATAATTCAATGATAAACAAAACAACTAATTATCTGACTAAATAATTCAATGATAAACAAGACAACTAATTATCTAACTGAATAATTAAATGATAAACAAGACAACTAATTATCTGACTAAATAATTAAATAATAAACAAGACAACTAATTATATAATTAAATGATAAACAAGACAACTAATTTTTTTTACTAAATAATTCAATGATAAACAAGACAACTAATTATCTAACTAAATAATTAAATGATAAACAAGACAACTAATTATCTGACTAAATCATTAAATGATAAACAAGACAACTAATTATCTGACTAAATAATTAAATGATAAACAAGTCAACTAACTATCAAATAAATAATTAATTACAGATTTTCAAACTACTTTACTAATTGAATGATAATCAAGCGTGTAACTGATTGAATTATAAGCAAGCAAAATAACACACCGCATAACTAATTAATTAACAAAAAAATAGCTAAATGAAAAACAAGCAAACTAACTAAATGATCACGAAAACTCTCTACAAACTAAATAACCAACATTCATACTAATTAAATGACAAACAAACGAACTAACTCCATTTGGGTGTCAGGACGGGTCCATCTAAGTGTTAGATGCTTACGGGTTTGGCTCCGGCTTCGACGTCAAGATATACATGTCGTGATCAGCTACGGCCTCGACGTGTGCCTGCGAACACTCGTCCCAGAAGTAGACATTCGTCATTTGCCCTCCGAGGTATGGAAGACTGGCGTCCGGCTTCCCACCGTCGCTCCCTGGGAATGACGCGTTAGATTCGCCATCTGCATCCACGACGGCATATGCAACGAGAAGGGGAGATTAGCTTATCGGGGGAGAGGGGGACCAGAGATGATACTAGACCCCCACTCCGGAAAGAGGGTAGCCCGTGTAGACTATTACATCTGGCCCCCGAAGGAGCAGCACGGCCTCCATACCACATAACCCCGGCATTCTCAAACTAGATTGAGACTACCTGAGATTTATTCTCTTTAGACATTTCATTTTTGCTATTTTTTTTCGCTTCCTTTTTTTCAATCCGCTTATCACCCATTTTCGTGGTCGGAGGGTAATTTTATAGGCTAGTCGCAGACCAGCTTTCATCCATTCATCCCTGAATTGAGCTGAAAGGAGAGGATGTTATCCCCTCCCTATTGAGCCCGGTTGAAGGTGGCGGATTTTAACATCCTTTTATACTTGCCTCCTTTAACTATCTCCATACCTCATTTTGATTTATATTACTATCATTTTACTCCACGCCGCAGGATGTAGCTTCCTTGGGGTAAAGTTCGCCCCGAGTGCCGCCAGAATGCCCAACCCACCCCGTAAGCGCCAGCTTCATATCGAGCTCTTCTGAGTCGGGGGGTCCCCACGACATGACATGATGTGAAGAGAAAGAAAAGCAGAGCGATGACTATTGTGAACCGCAGAGATTGAGAAGTAGGAGATGAAAATATTGCGGGGAAAACTTAAGAGAGGATAGGAAAAGTAAAAAGGTCGGAGATTAGACACCGATGCGTAGTGATTTTGTATGTGGCGATACTAGACTAGGTTTGTAATGTAGGGGAGGGGGGCGAGGTACCAGTAAAGGAAAGGCGATGCTCATGATGCTTCTGCCTGAAGTGTAGATAGGTGTTTGTTGTGGGTGAACAAGAGCTGCTGGGTATCTCAACCCCAATGCAGCGTGATGTCCGGTGCATGTTGGGGGACAGTCCCCGTTTACCACTCAGCTTGAATATAGGTCCACCAAAACTGATGATGAGATGAATAAAAAAAAATAATGAACAGATAAAACAAATGGGGGTATCTAAAAAATAATGGACAAATAAAATCAAAATAACCCGCCGGATATAAAAAAATAATAAACAAATAAAACAAAAAAACAGTACATGTAAATTAATAAACAAATAAAACGATAATAATTGAACGAATCTAAGAATGAATGGAGAAATAAAACAAAAACAAATGGTCGTATCTCAAAATTAATTAACAAACAAAAATAAACTAACGGTTATAAAACTAGCAAAAATCAAACCAAAATAAAAGAATGGCTAGAGAGTACCATCTGGTAGGCCTTCTTTCATAAGCAGCATTTTGTCACGGTATTTTTCGATTTTGAGGACTATGATACCGCGTGGTGATAAGCTATCAAGTAGACCTTCCATTCTATGGAGCAGAAAGAACACCTCCCGACTTTTATGTATGAGATTCTACCACATCGTCGATTCTGGCTACCGTTAGCTCGTGTAACGCAGTGATGTCCTGGCATCACTCTCTTTGCTGTAAGCATCAACGGTATCACTTCGGTGCTGCCGAAAGATGTTCTCACGACGCTCTACGTAGAAGGGGTTTCGAACTCTTTTGGTGTGATTCAGATGTTTTACTCTGGAGCGCCAGCACCGACATGCTTTAAACTGCGTACATCATCATGCGGAAATGTATGAGTTTCGGGTTTCTTTGTCATTGGCAATGTCGTCCACTTCTGCCACGTCACGGGCATCATCTCAAGTAGGAGTTATTCTTGAATGGAGCTCGCCTAGACTCGTGCTGATTTCTCGGTCTCGAATTCGACTTATGGGTCAGCTGGGAGGCGTAGATTTGTATAATTACACACTCTTGTACCCGGGCTATAAAGATTCTCAGCTCTGTGGCGTGTGGTAGGTAGGGCGTTGATATGATTACTTCTAAATTTTTACCGTCTCTTTGTTCGCTCAAATCTTGAATAGGGGTGCGAGATTTATTCCTTACCACTTTAAAATCTACTGCAGATGGTGAATTCAGTCCACAAGACTGGTTTCAGATTGGCCACTGGTATTTTCCAAATGTCTCCTATTGATAGCCTTTCAACGCAGGGGATATACCACTGGTTTTATGTCATGCAAGTGAATGATGCAATTATACACGCTGATTCCTTGCTTCGCCCCGGTCGCCTATGGCCCTTGTTACCTCTGGGGCCAATATCAAGGTTTCCCATTTCGATCAGAGACGTCAATCAAGCCCGATTTGTGGCGTGTAGTAGGTAGGGCGTCGGCTTAAGAAACTACACTCTACTATACCACCTTCGAACGTTTGTCGCCATACCTATGCTCTCAAAGCTTCTGCAAAACTGTGAGTTTTATATTCGTATTTCTTGTAGCATATGTATAATGTGTCACATTCGAGACGTATTAGTGTATACATATAGTTACAATTCCGTCTTCACCCAGAGATAGTGTCAATGTACCCTTCAGTACGGGATAAAAAGCCAAACCATGTCCGGTTTGGAGACCATATTTATTTCATAGATTCAATAAAATCTACACATCCACAGGTTTGGAGACCGGTTTTATTCATAAGAAATCACAGAATTTACGCATTCCCAGGTTCTTACACTCCGTGGCGCCATGCCAACTGCGAGTCATGCGCAAATCGATGTATTTTATGGTTTCTTGGGCATGTCAGGGTTGCTGAGGGGTGATCGCGCTGATGAAGGGACCAGGCTTGCATAAGCAGAGATTAAAATATCACAACCATCTTCTTGACAAAGAAAAACTGAGTTAGTACCCCAGGATTTAAAAGTTGCGTACCATTGCACCCCCCGACTCTTCCCGTGTATCTACCTTCGAATTCTTCAATAGCATAAAGTCATTTCTGTCCTTTCAGAAATGGACACACTTGCAGGACATAGCGCCATTGGCTGATGGATCGCTCGCTTGAAATTATCTTGGAAGACTGTTTGGTCTCCCAGATTTCAGGTTACAGTTTAACTGAATTTCCTATTCTGTAGAGCTTCTGACTCGGTATCTTTCTCTGTACCTTATTGATCGTGGTCGCTACCACCTCTCTGTTTTTTAGGGCCTGTCTCTTCCATACTATTTGAATGTTCAAATTGTTGACTGTGTGCATACCTCTCTGAAGGAAGCGGGCCTCCTTTGGTGGCCCTAAGCAATATCTTGTTTGTTTACCTATTCTTTCCTCTGTGTTTTCGTTTTCTTTAGTGCTATTATTTCTTGCTTTCTTTAATTTTAAAAGTATTTTGAGTTTTCTGTGTTTTCCTCGGCAGCGCCCTCATAGGGCGGGCTTAAATAAAAAATGCTACTACTAATAGTATTTATAATAGCGTATTTATCCCCATATTACTTATTAAAGAAACTTGAAGCATTTTCGACGAGTCATTTTCAGGATCTGTAACAACGCCTCACCTGAGAAGTTAACCGGGAGCGAATTTCGGGGCTCTGGAATGCGTTGCTTGATTTTGTGTCTCAGTTCTGCTTCGATCACTATTCGGTTATCGATCGATAAATATAAGAGAAGAGAGAGTGCTGATACATACTCTCGGTGGCCCCTCATTATGACGGTCCGCCTGCAAAAGAAGATTCCAAGGTGAAAATTGCACAAATACTTACCTGCCTTTTTTCTGGGCTAATGGCATAATTGTGCTTCAATGGGACGGGTTTGGGAGATATCAGTAGGGGGATACCTAATCATGTGCTTGTACTATCTTGGGTCAAATTGATTGTTGTGTGGATGAAAAAGTGCAAGGAAGGGACAGTAAAAACATGAAAGGGTGATGAATTCACGAAAATGGAATAATATATGATGGTTAAAGGATGAGTTAGGAAGTATGTGAACAGTGAACAGAAGGAAAGAGTAGTGGCTAAGGCGGGTAACTCTCAATGGTGGAATGACAATATTAAAAATGCAGTGGAGAGCAAAGGGGAGACGTAGATGAAAATGTCGAATAATGCAAGTGAAAATGTGAGGGAGATGCGAATAAATGCTTAAAATGAGGCGAACGAAGTGAGCAAATTATCAACCAGAGTAAGAAAGCAGAAAATGAAGAATTTGGACAGAAAATGAATAAGGATCCGGATGGGAACAAGAAGCTATTCTGGAAGGAAGATAAATGAGGATTTAGGTTGGATCAAAAGTTATACAGGAACGAAGATAAATGAGAACCGGGATGGGAACAGGAAGTTTTGGGGAAGGAAGATAAATGAAGGTCAGGATGGAAACAGGAAGTTTGGGGAAGGAAGATGAATGAGGACCTGGATGGAAACAGGAAGTTGTTGTGGAAGGAAGAGGAATGAGGATCCAGATGGTAACAGTAAGCTATTCTGGAATGAAGTCAGGTGAGAAACTAAAAGAAGAATAGTTGTTTGAACATCAAGGATAAGAATAGGAAGGTGCTTGTGAGCCCTGAGGACATCAAAATTAGACGAGCTGGAAGAGGTTATGATGTAGCAAAGAAGGAGGCAGTGAATGCAAATAACATTGCCTTCACGGGGTTTGTATCAAGCCTCTTGGTGTTGGAAGAAACCTGAAAAAGAGGAAAGTACCTTGAGTCGATAATTAGGGGCCTAATTGCTAAAAGGTAGTTATGACTGTGTTATGGAATGAATCTAGTGTTTGTAATGAAAGTTTTTCGGAAGTGGAACAGTACCTGGAGACCGAAAGAACCCAGTGAGAAAAGTGAGTGTAAGAACTACCAGTGAACAAGTTTGATTAGTTTTGTAGGCACTCGTATTGCGAGATTCTGATTGAGCGTGTAAGGATCACTGAGGCAATGGTAGGGGATGAGAAAGTAAGGTTTGATCAGGTAGGGCATGTGTATATTTATATATATATATGTGTGTGTATGTGTGTGTCAAGTCTTTGCATTCAGACAGCTGCCTGAGAAAAGAAGGGATGGAAGATGTAAGGTGCATAATGAGTTGATGGATCTTGAGAAAGTGTAAGATCGTGCCGATATGGAAGCTTTATGACATATTTTAAAATGTATGGATGAGATGGTAAACTGTTGATGGCATGACAAAAAAAATCAGATGAGAGAGGACTTGAGTGAGGGGTGTGATATACTTTTGAGTGTGAGGCAAGGGTGTGATGTTGCAATGGTTGTTTAATATTTTATGGGTGGAGTATTGAAAGAAGTACTTATAGTGATGAGGGAAAATGTTGTGGAGTTTAAGAATGGAGAAGTATGGGTTTAATCTAGGTATATGCTGGTGGTGGTCGTTGAGTGTGAGAGGGATTTGGAAACGTTGATCGAAGTTTTTGGCAGGATGTGTGAGAGGAAGAAGTCAAAAGCGAATGTAGAAAAGAGTAAGGTGAGGATGTTCGGGGTGAGGGTGAGGGTGAGGGTAGGGGTTTTATGAGATTCTGCAGGGTTATCCTTGATAAAATGCGAGGTTTTAATGCATTTGGGATGCATTGTAATTGTTGGTGGTAAAGATGTGAAGCAGATTGAGACCGCAAAGTTTTAAATCGTAGAAAAATCTCAGGGGTTATCAAAGCATAGGTGAATGTTGTGGGTGTGAGTGTGGAATATGACAGAGTGTAAGCTGGTACCACCATTAATGTATGGGAGTGAGACTATGGTATAAAAGAAATGAACTCTCAAGTAAGAGCAGTGCGAATGGACAACGTGAGAGGAACCATTGGGTAGATGTTTATGGTGTAAGTGTTCTGATATGGTGTGAATATGTACAAATAATGAGGGTAAATAGTGTTATGAAGTGAATATACAAGGAGGTGCGAAGGTTTGGAAGAGCGCGTAAGAGGGTGGTTAATGGTGTGAATATGTGTTTGAGAGAGAAAAGGGTTGACTGAGGGGGGGGGGAAGTGGATGATATTGTGTATGATATGTGTGATACTACACTACATAGCACCTCGTTACTATGATTGGCCCATTCAGCGTGGATAATCTGATGGGTGGCTCGAGGAATTGAATCTGAAAGAGTCACCGAAAACCTCGACCTGAATCAATGACTCATCATCAACTTCTGCCCGAGTCATTGAATCATCATCGCCCGAGGAGCAAGTCACTAAATAATCATCAACCGCTGCCCTAGTCATTGATTCGTCATCAACCGCTGTCTGTCTCACTGATTCATCATCGACTGCGGCTTGAATCAATGACTCATCATCAACCGCTGCCTGAGTCACTGATTCATCATCGACCGCTGACTGAGTTAGTGACTCATCATCAACCTCTACCTGAGTCACTGATTAATCATTAGTCGCTACTTGAGTCACTGACTCATCTTCAACTGCTGCCTGAGTTACTGATTCATCATCAACTGCTGATTGAATCAGTGACTCATCATCACAAGCTGAAACAGTGACTCTTCTCCATGCGCTGAGTGACTGACTCATCATCGCCCGACTGTGAATGAAAATAATCTTCTGAGCAACCAAGGGATTTACTACACTTCTCTGACCTAGGCACGTGGGTTTATTAATCCCCTAAATCCCCCCAAATATTTGTTCTTATGGGGGACACGTAATAACATCTATCTGAGAAATAGAGCCTAGCTCGTTGAGAGGGGAAAATGACACCCGCGAACGTGAGGACAAGCGCCCATATTAGTTGAACAAAAGAAGTGGTTTAGAGCAGACATAAGAGGAAAATGAAAGGAGTGGGAAGATGGATGAGGGTTTTTTTTTCGAATTTTAACGCAAAAGCAACAAAGCCGTACCACGCAGAGAATTTGTAAGGAAAGAACTTAAAAAAAAGTAGTGAAGATGGAAGAAGTGAACATTTAAAATTATTCAAACTCTTTATACCCAAACATCAACATGGAAGTGCAATCTAATGATAAGATGCATTTTTTCTTTTCGTTTTTTAGCCACCCGAGATAACGAGCAGAGGAAATTTCAAACTTACCTTTACAGAAAAAGACTTTCACAGGAGTGGACTAAAGTTACTTGTTTTTTTTTGTGTGTGATTTTAGTACAAAATATCTACAATAAAAAAATCATTAAATAAAATTTTCACTCTCACTTCGACCTACTTTTCAATCCACAGTAATTTTTTTTCCCCAAAAATTTTTAGAAAGAATTTATTTCCCTCGGATTTGTATGATAGTCTTAAAAAAATTTCTTGATAAACGCATTGACCCCCTCAATACTCCATAAATGCTCCCAAATACCCCTATATCTGGTAATTTCAGGGAAAGGGCTTTCGGAACGATCGGTTTAAAAGAAAAATTTTATTATTTTGAAAGATTATTTCCCCAAATTAACCTCAAATAGTGTCTGTAAACAAATTAACCATAGGAAGTTTCTTCGCCATCAAAGATCCTATCTCATTGGAGCACCGCAGTGATGCAGTTTATCTATTTAAATGTGCCGGTTGTAATACCGCCTCTTACATCGGCAGCACTGTTTGGTCTCTGGGAGCTGAGTTCTGTGCCCATATGTGAATTAGTTGACGCACAGATAAAATTATGGGTGGAAACGAGAAGTCTTTAATTAGGGAACACACCTTAATTGCAAAATTGATATTTCTTTTGGTATTTTAAGGTATTAACCTTTAACAACAACCTTGAATGCCTAAGAACTATAGAAATATTATACAAAAAAAATTGATATTTCTTTTTGGTATTTTAAAGTATTAACCTCTAACAACAACCTTGAATGCCTAAAAACTATAGAAATATTATACAAAAAAATACTACTCTAAATGAAAATATTTAAGTGCAGTGCATTTATTAATTGCCTAAAATTAGCTGCCGTTAGTTAGTTGGTTGTCCTCCCCCTTCTCTCTCTCGCTACTTTTCCGTACCTGAAACTTATAAATACGACTTTAAATCCATAGTTCCACTTTAATAATTAGTAACATCATCCTTTTTAAACTTGTTTTATAATTCATTTTATTTTGTAACAACTCTTTTATCCCAGTCATCTTGGCTGTGACCATAGTTACATGCACGAAAGCTAGTCAGCGACTAGCCTGCAAAATTAGCCGCCGGACTAAAAAAAAATGAGGTGAGAAGAGGCGTAGAGCCCCTCCAAGTACTATGTACAACATGGGTCACTATTCTGGGCGGGGGGGGGGGAGGAGTTGAGATATGTCATTAGCTAGATTGTATTATTATTTTTATTATTATTAAAATTAAGAATATAGAACCACTGTGGGGAGGTTTAGGAATGGCGAAGATAACTTTGTAAAGAAAGTGGTGGAAAGTGTGTAAGAGATATATAGCCCCGATGACTCTAAAGAGGAGACTACTTGTCGCAATCAGGACCCGGAGCATGGCGCTGTTAGGAGTCTGGAAAAGGACAGATTGTGTCCTATTTGAAGTAGATTAGACTATGTTGATGTGATGTTTATGTTTTACTATTATGCTATGTTCTATGATGCTATGTTATTATGCTGTCTCATGTTGCCATTATGTTATTATGTTTTGGTGTTATGCTCCGGCAAGAGGGTGTCAGGTGACATCTGGGGCCTTGTGCGTCTAATATGCCCCAACATACTTAGTTTGACGTCTCGGTCCCAGTATCGCAGGAGAATCTGCGGCTATATTTCTTTCACACATTTTAACATTTCTTCCATCTTCACCACTTTATTTACAGACCTACAGCAGATGCCCTCGTTGTTTTTCGCTTTTAACGCGAAAAAATGTTATGAATATCCGATTTATTTTATGTCATGCTAATTTATGTCATCTTATGTTGTGGTATTATTCTATGTTATGTTACGTAATTTTTTTCCGCATATTTGCTGGTCGCTAAAGGCTGTACACCAGTCAGGATCGATCATGGGCTTATTATCCCCCCGCCCCTCCTAAGTCTGAGGTGTCTTCGATCAATACCGAGGCAAGATTAGCGAGCATGTGATCACCATCACACACGATGATTTCCCAAATCACATGAGTCACCCTGTATACATGTAAGTAGACAAGTATCTTTGGGTGGGTTTAACACCCTCTGACGAGTGATGTCAGGTAGGTCTGTTGAGGTGTGTGAAAGGAAGGGGGTGGGTGAGAAATAGAAAAGAGTAAAACGATTAGGACTGGCGGGATGGCAGAGCAAGTCTAATAAACACAGTTGGCTGGGGTTGGAAAGGTACATTGGAAGCTTCCAGGACCAATATTGTATAAAGTAGTACTCAGTTAAATTTGAGTTGAAATGATCTCAACCGGGAATACTCATCTCTCATTGAGAGTGGCCGCGAGGACTAGGAAACCAGACCAGCGCTTGTCTCTTCCTCACCCCGACTACATGGCAGGAATCAGGGCAGCTCTCCGGATTACTTTGCAAAGAAGAGGGAAGACGCCCGAGGGGAACTTAAAGTTGCATGACATTGCATAGTGACTGTTTCCATGGACCTTCCCCTTAATGGCGCAACAGCTTCAGGTCGCTTTCTGTCGTCGTCGAATTGGGCCGACTCGCGGGACGCATCTCCATTTGATGGAGCGCTCGCCTGCGCTTTATTGCGATGACTACGTTGTCCCCCAGACTGTTCGGCAGAATCTGTTTGAATGTCCCAGCCTGGGTGCCCTTCATGCACCTTACCAGTCCCGGTATCAGGACGAGCGGGATCGCTACCCCCTATCCCCTGTACTCGGGAGGGTTAGTATACACGGACTTGTGGATCATCTGACTTTTGGGGGAGGTTGAGGTTGACCAAGACAAGATTTGCACGGAATATTATAAAATTCCGTGCAAATCTTCTTTTGGTTTTTACATAGGCCAATCCACAAAAAGCCTAGATGTGAGAATTAAACAACATAAGTACTGTTGTCAAACGGGGCAAACTTCAAATGCACTGTTTATTCATCCTTCTACTTTGAACCATCAAATAGATTGGACTAAGGCGAAATCCCTTATTTTTGTGCCCAATTTTATTGAAAGAAATTTAATGGAATCAGCCATGACCAAATTCTCCCATAACATTAACTTTAATCTAAGTGAGGGTCTTTTTAAATTAGATAATTGGATCATGAATAACATTTGTTTACAATATAAATTTAATTTGTTTAATTGATCTGTATATTGTAGTTCTGCGGATGGGCTATTCATTTATTTGTCAGTTGGTCCCCTCCCCCTAAACGATTGTCTTTGTTCGTCAGTATGTTTGAATGACGTCACATTTCTCTATTTATTAACTGTTTCTTTATTCCATTGTTCTTCTGCCCCTGAGGATGTAGACACGAAAGCGCTTGGGCATATTCTGTGCATTATTTTCCTTTGGGATATTTCAAGCATTTTAGATCACGTGTTTTTTGGTGATTATTTTTGCATATATATATATATTATATATATATATATATATATATATATATATATATATATATATATATATATATATATATATATATAGGATAAATAAGCAGGCTAAATTTAGGAAGTTCATTACTATATTATAACTTCTTGGTACCGACGTTTCGGGAAGGAACTCATTCTCAAGGATGTGAAATTATAAATAAATACAAACATAAGAATTTCTTTAGATAAGTTATCAGATATTTATAAATTAACTATATGGGAAATGGGAAGCAGCAATTGGAAGTCCTATTTCCGCCCCTCTCGTAAATCTCTTCATGTGTATCTTAGAAGAAGAAGCACTTGACAAATGCCCCTTACAATTCCGCCCTATCTTCTACAGGAGATACGTAGACGGCACCATCACCCTTTTCCGCTCTAAAAGTTCATCTGATAAATTCCTAGAGTACAGAAACCAGTTACATCCAAATATTAAATTCATTCAAGAAAAGGAAAACAACGACTCCATTCCTTTCTTAGACCAACTAATAACACGCACAACCGACGGTTTCTCCACTTCCATTCACCGAAAACCTACACATCCGGGCTCTGGACTCCATTTTCTTAGTCATTGTTCCACCAAAATTAAATTAAACTCTATCAAAACCTTACTTTCTCGCGCTTACAATCTCTCCCCATCATACCTCAATTTCCATAACGAGATCACTTTCCACACTAACTATTTCCAACAAAACGGATCTCCTTCAAACTTATACGACCGAACTCTTCGAAGTTTTATCAATAAAATATTTACCTCGAAAGATCCCTCATACAACGTCCCTAAAGAAAAGGTTTTTGTACCTCTAACATATATAGGACCCCTCAATTCATTTCTCTGGGCCAAACTCTCACCATTTCTTAAGAATTCATTTCCCGCAACACATTTTATACCAATTTTTCAAAACACACGCAAAGTACAACATCTTTTCGACATTAAAGACAAAATACCAACGTTGCTTCCATCCTCCATCATATATGAATTCAACTGCTCGAGATGTAATTTGGAGGTGTATTTAGGATCGACACAGCGCACACCACATACCCGTATTTGCGCACATTTAGGCATCAAAAATACAACTGAAGCCCCACTCACTACTGCCGAGTTCTCCCCTATCCGAATACACTACGAAAACAGAAATCCACACCATAAACCAAACTTAAATAATTTATCAATTAAAGACACAGCAAACACCGAAAACCAACTACGTACACTGGAATCTCTTTATATTAGATTTAAAAACCCTAATTTAAACTCGGACACAAGCTCATTTCTACTTTTACTACAACTATAATCACCCACAAATTACACACGCCAAATCCACTCCTCCAAAACAACCCCTATCTTTCAAATATTTCTATTATCTCCCCCTTTTTACAACGAAGACACTCAAAACTAATAAATCTCACTTTTATTTTAAAAAAAAGACATATTTCTTATTCCCTAATAGTTAAAAGCCCTGCATTTTATAATTTCAATATTACCACCTCTGCTGCGTCCCATTTCCCATATAATTATTTTATAAATATTTGATAACTTATCTAAAAAATTCTTATGTTTGTATATATTTATAATCTCACATCCTTGAGAATGAGTTCCTACCCGAAACGTCGGTACCAAGAAGTTATAATATAGTAATGAACTTCCTAAATTTAGCCTGCTTATTTATCCTAAAAATACGTAATATGCCTGGCAACGCGCAACCCCTCTTCTCTCTTGATATATTTATATATATATATATATATATATATATATATATATATATATATATATATATATATATATATATATATATATATATATATATATATATATATATATATATATATATATATATATATATATATATATATATATATATATATATATATATATATATATATATATATATATATATATATATATATACTCTACTTCCCTGCCAAGCAAAATAACAAAACAAACAAAAGCTTAAAGAAAACCATCCCCTGATACCTCCAAGCTGTACAACGATTGTCTTTCTGATCTTTATGTAAGTTTCATGATTGGTTCGGGTTAGGTTGTAGAAGTATATATTACTTCGCATTGAATAGCCATTACTTCATTGTGAGTCACTCGTGAGTGACGTCACAGTTATGTAATTGTTTCATTGGAACAAATGGGGTCTCAATTTTGCCTATTTGAAGAATAGTGGTCAATGGGTTACTCTTCAAAATCTTCCCTAACCCTACAAAAAACGAATTTAATTTAACCCGAACCCAAAAGGCGAGGATTCATATCTCAAAACCAACAGGACCCCAAATGTACGCACAATAGAGCCATGATGGGAATCAAATATAAAAACACAGGTTTTTATATAATAAAAGAAACAACAACAAACGATGGTATCTCCGCCTGATAAACATGGAGATAGTGAAATGGGTCGAGAGAAGATATGGGAAAGACCCAGGGATCAGGGGCCAAGAGAGGTTGCTAGGTCTGAAGAGTCGCACAACTCTCCTGGAGTTGTTTCCGTCGTGCAACAAAGGCAAGTCGCTTCCTCGTGACTCGTTTTAGTAATTGGAGGAAATGACGTCAAGAAGATCGATTTCTGATAGGAGAAGAACACGGCAATGGCTGATTG
The DNA here is from genome assembly GCA_963969495.1 of Ceratothoa steindachneri. NCBI lineage: Eukaryota > Metazoa > Arthropoda > Malacostraca > Isopoda > Cymothoidae > Ceratothoa > Ceratothoa steindachneri. Next base: position 216,129,899 of record OZ018320.1, read on the forward strand.
GGGGGTGAGGGTTAGATTTGGAGGGGCAAGGAAAGAAAGATGAGGTTTAGAGGAGCAATGAAATAGCAGAAAAGGCAGAAGATGTTTGGAAAGGGCAGATAAGGAGAGATGAGGTTTAGATCGGGTCGAGATGGACACACGAGGTTTAGATTGGGGCAGGAAAGGGAAAACTAGGTTTAGAGGGGACAAGAAAAGGCGGACGAAGTTGATAGGGGGCTGCGAATGGCAAACGAGGATTAGAGGGGACAGAAAAAGAAAGATGAGGCTTAGCGAGGGAAGGAGAGGGCAGAAGAGGTTTATAAAGGGGAAGAGAGGATGAGGTTTATGTGGGAGAGAGAATGGCATATGAGTTTTATATGTGGCAAGGAAGGACAGATGAGGTTTAGAGGTGCAGAGAAGCGTGGGGGAGGTATAGAAGGGGAAGAAAAGGGAAAGTGAGATTTTAAGGGAGTAGGGAACGGCAGAAGAGGTTTATAAATTGCAGGTATGGGCAGACGAAGTTTTTTGGGACGGAATAGCAGATGAGGTTCAGAGGGTACAGGGAAGGGCAGGCGAGGTTTTTTTGGTCAATGAATGGTAGATGAGGTTAAGAGGGAGCAGGAAAGGGCAGTAGATGTTTATTTTGGAAACATAATGACAGATGAGGTTCAGAGGGGTCAGGGAAGGGCAGGCGTAGTTTATATAGGACAGAGATAGACAGATAATGTCAAACTAGCTTAGCAGGTGCAGGTAAAAGGAAGCTGAAATTAGTATAGGATAAGAAAGGGCAAACGATGCTATAAGAGGGTATGGAAAGGTGGGCAGCGAAGCGCAGCCGATATTTAAAAATAAGTAAGCAAAGGATAACTGAGATTTAGAGTGGGCATGGAATTAACAGGGAAGGGTAAACGATGTTTAGATGGGGGAGGGAAGCCAAGACGAGGTTTAACTGGGACAGGGAAATAGGAATAGATTTCTAATAGGCAAGGAAGGTCAGATGCCCTTGAAAGGGGGTATGTAAAGGGCATCAAAGCGCAGATGAGGTTTAGAATGGGCAGTGGAGGAACAGCCGAGATTCTTAAGGAACACAAAAGGGCAGAAGACGTTAAGAAGTGGCAATGAAGGAGAATTAACATTAGAAAAGGGTAGACGAAGTTTAGATGTACCATATGAAAGGGGAAGAAAGGTCAGAGCTTTAATGTAATATTATAGGGCAAATTGGCATTCAGATGGGGAGGATGAGTAAACAAGGTTTAGAGGGGGCAAGCCTCGGGTAACTGAGATACGGAAGGGGAAGGAGAGGGCAAAAGAGGTTTAGAGCAGGCAATCGAGGGCAGACGAGGTTTAAAGTGGATTGTGCAGAAGCAGGAAAAGGCAAAAGAGGTAGCTGAGATTTTGACGTGGTGGGAACGGGCAGAAGATGTTTAAAGGTGATAGGAAAGTGGCAACTGATATATTCTAAAGGGGCAAAGAAGGGCAAACGAGATTTACAGAGGGCAAGGAAAGGTCAGCTGAGATTCGGAAGGAATAGGAGTGGCAGACGAGGTTTTAGGGGTGAAAGTAAGGGCGCAATTCTTGGGGGGATGCAGAAAATAGAATACTGAGATTTGGAAGGGGCAGAGAAACCTAGGTATGATTATCTTGGAAAAGGGAAGAGGCCGTTAAGAGGGCGAAGACTGACTAAGATGATTCCTGTAGGCTTGTTTCTAATAGGCTTCATTACATCCTGACATGCTAAACATCTGCCACATGAGCCAAGTCAAGGACTAAGTGTTGCGTTCACACAAGAATATAGGAAATATTTCTACGCAAGTTCCCAAAGTACACCCAATGGAATCACTCATTTGCAATATGACATTTCAGGTAAATTAATTCAGTAAATATACTCGTATTATATTTTTATTTATTTTTAATTATAGCCATAATTCACCAAATTAAAAAAAAAATTATGATGCTCTCTGTCCATACTCAACTTGTAATTTTTCTCTACAGTTCTGCTTTATTTGTAATTGTGTCTTATTGATTTTCCAACACACCCCACAACTGTTCAACTGGATTCCATGCTTCACAGTGGTACTACAAGAGTGCCAAAAATCTGTAAAATTGTTACAAAAATGGTAAATTATTAAATATTTTTCTTCCAAGATATATTTAAATAGAATTATATGATTAAATCGAAAGCAACAATGAAATAGTTTTTCTTAAATTCTTGATAGTTACCATATTTCTTGACCAGATAACCTCAGACCATTGTTCGTATTACCAATTTTTGTGATCTTTGGCCAACTGAAGACGCTTCTTTCTATTCACCTCAGATATACATGTCTTCTTTCTTGCTTCGAATCCTTTTACCCTTTGATCTTAAAGTAATCTTCTAACTGTTCTGCGTGATTTCTTTTTAACTCGAAGCTTCATTGAACTCTACCTCAAGTTTAGATGTTTTTCTGCGATTTCGTAGTGAAACCCGAATGATAGATCTTCTCTATGTGCTTTAAGAAATTTTGTGCAACTTCTCTCCCTCGATACCAAGCTCTTATTCTCTTGATATCAGTTTATAATGGTTTGGACAGCAAATCTTGAGTATTTTTTTAGCAATGTTTACTTGTTAAGAATGAGATGAAGAATTTGATTTGTAATCTGTGTTTCTGCAAGTTCTTAACTTTTATTCATTTTACTTATTACTTATTTTTTTAGCAATGTTTACTTGTGAAGAATAAGATGAAGAATTGGATTTGTACTCTGTCCTTTTGTAAGTTCTTCACTTTTAGTCATATTACTTATTTTTTTAGCAATGTTTACTTGTGAAAAATAAGATGAAAAATTGGATTTGTACTCTGTGCTTCTGTAAGTTCTTCACTTTTAGTCATATTACTTATTTTTTAGCAATGTTTACTTGTGAAGAATGAGATGAAGAATTGGATTTGTACTCTGTGATTCTATAAGTTCTCCACTTTTAGTCATATTACTTATTACTTATTTTTTCAGCAATGTTTACTTGTGAAGAATGAGATGAAGAATTGGATTTTTACTCTGTGCTTCTATAAGTTCTCCACTTTTAGTCATATTACTTATTGAGAACATTATTGAATACACAAGAGTTACAAATTTAAGCTGAATCCTAAGAAAAATTAGTTAAATTCTGAATTTATAAAACATACCAGTTTATTAATCACGTATCATTTAGTAAAAATCTAAGTAATTCAAACATTAACATAATATCTAAACATATTTGCAAAATACATATTATTATCATACATATTTATGAATATAATAAATTAAAATTATGATTAAGTATGTTAAATATATATATATTTATGAGGGGCGCTTTATACTTTTGGACTGAGGGTGTATATGATACGAGTTCGTAAGTCTGAATTTTCTTTATTTTCGCATGTACAGTTACTCCAAGTCATGTCACATTTTTCAAAATGTTTCGGACAAAAGTAATTTAACCTCGATATAATATTTATATATATATGCTTTAAAATTCCTCGAATAACCTTGCATGGCCTTTGCTAGGCTTTGCCAAGCTGTGTTGCCAATTAATAATATTTTTCCTCACAGGTTAGGTCGGAAAATTAATTATAATTAAAAAACTACCCAATTATTAATGGAAATATTTATGTGATATCAATGATTAAAAATTCTAAAAATAAATACATAAAGCTAAATAGTCTGGAAAAAAAAGCCACATTTCGGAAATTTGGCAGCTCTGTTTTGAAGCAAAACTGTTTCAAAATGTTTCGTCGGTAATGCTTGAAATACCGGAATAACACAAAACATTTCATTAAATTTAATTTATTTTATTGGCAAACATCTTATCAGGTATATTTTTAACTGAATGTACCACAAACAATGCATCTCTCATCAAATAATATTATATTAAATGGTCACTGTGAACGAAAGGCAACGTAAAGTGTGACATAACTACTTGGAGCAACGGTACATTAGTCTATAAATCTAATTCTAGTAAATATGATATTACCAGTCGAGAAATTCATTGTTTTTAGTTTGATCTTATCAGGAAAGATCTCCCAAATTACAGAAATTGAAGATACAATTTGTCGATTTGCACAGATTGGCTTCAGACAATTCAGTGAACGAGAGAGGGATTATATATCCCGTCCTTCGTCTCCTGTCGTAAAAACGACTAAACCTGGATATGAGTCGCTAGGAAGCCGGGCAGCCGGCAATTGTGTTCTGAGAGTGCTCTACGCAATAAAGCGTTGATGCGCATCGACACCACTGTGAAAGAAAGCGGTTGAAGATCAAATATAAAGGTTAAGATGATGTGGCGATGGCGATGATAATCTGATCTTCGTTTTGATTATTTTAGTTTACGCCCCCCCCCCAAAGTAAAGAGGCGTCCCGTTTAAGTATACCAAGTAAATGAAGGACCGACCCGGCCCACCCGGCCCACCATGCCTCAGTGCCCCTGGCAGTCGGAAAGTACAGTCATGGTCCAATATTTTAAGACTAATAAATTTTTATTTATTCATTCTTTTTTTTATATTTTACTTGATAAGAATAATTATTGTAATATTTAAATTATTGCAGGTTTATTTTTGAGAAATGGCTCAAGTCGATAAAGACTAAGAACAAGCTTCATCTCATCAGGAAGAACCTTACGGATAGGATCCACTTTTGTCGGAAATATAATGAATAGATTAATTGAAAATGACATGAAACGTGATATAAAGATGTATTTAAAGGCCCACGGAAATGCAAATTAGTAACACAACCCGGTAAAATGCTAAAGAGAATATTACATTTTCCTTCTTAAGCTTTCATTGGTTCATGTAATATTCTCCTTAGCGTTTTCCTTGGGCCTTTAAATACATAAAGAATGGATTGTTTAGGCCTGGAACAAGGCTATATTCTAGGATGAATCTCCCTTCCGCTCCTTTGGAGCTTCTGGAAGATCCCTCGTGAGGAGGAGAAAAGGGGAGCGCTTTCATGAGTCGTGCCCACTGTGAAGCATCCGGACATTCTTCCTGCCGGGGGCTCCTTCTTATCTAAGGAAACTAGAGCAATAACAATTTGGCCCACGAACGCTGCCATGGACTCAAAATAGTACCAATATGTGCTTCGTCAACACCTTTTCCCTACAGTTAAGGACCAATTTTGGGGTGATAACTGTATTTTTCATCATGATGGCTCATCTTGATGCAAAATAAAAGTATTAACAAAGTTCTTGACTAAAAATAGCATCGAAATTTTGGGACCTTGGCGCCGGAATTCGCCGGAATTGAACCCAATACGGAATTTGCAGGCGATAATCAATATGGCGATTGATAAATAGAACCCATCCAATTGGGAACAGTTGCAGGTTCTTTGTGAACAAAAATGGACCAATATCAGTCAAAATACCATCACAAATTTGGTCTCCAAAATGACAAACGAATAAAAGCAGTTTTGAACAACAAGGGGCATCATTGTAAATAATTACCGCTCGCATCAATTGACTGTAGTTTAATGGGTTTAGGCTCCATCACTAACTCCATAATTTAAGAAGGGGATTTTTTTTAGTATTTGGAAATAATTTCATCTTAGATTGGTTATGACTTATGTTTTTTTTATCAAAGTTATTTCGAATAATTCTTTTATAATATCCAGAAACAAAATGGTGAAGTTCAGAAATAAATATAAGTATCGAAATTTTGTGAATTTTTTAAAACCCAAAGAATTACAAATGGTGAAGTTCAGAAAATTTATTTTTATATATCTTCTTTTATAACTATATTTTAGCAACGTGATTTTTTGAAAGGGGGAAAATTTAGTTTCGAGTTCCTTTTTAAAAGTATTATAACTGGCGAAGTTTAGAAAATTTCCAAAAATATAATCATGGCTGCTTTTTTTAGATTTTAAATTTTAATCTTAGTAGCGAAGCGCAAGCTTCCCCCGTAAAGGGGAGTGGCGAAGCCATTGCTTGTTTTTTTTATATTTCACCTTTAAATTATGATACAAACTAAAACAAAATGCAACGTTTGATTAATTCTATTAATTTTCTTATAGGAAAAATCGTACACTACTGAGCAAAATACAACAATTTTCCTATATTAATTTATTTTCAAAAATATGATTGGTAATGAAATTTCCATGGTACATAAAGGCACGCATTTAATATATTTCATGAAGTATCGTATATTCAACAAATTACACTAAATAAACTAAAAATAAAATATTGATATGTGACAAAAAACAAACAAACAATCTTTCAAAGAATTACTTAGCAAGAAAATACACTAGAAACAAAGCAAGATTTGACAACGATGAAACTTAAAACACCTAATATGAGGTGTTGGACCTTTTGTTTTCTATTACTTGGGCGCAACGAAGAAAACAAGAGCTCGCCAGTTTCTTGCAATATTTTAGTACTAATTTGTTCCATTCTTGCTGAGTTTTATCCATAAATCCGTTACAGTTGAAGGCAGCTTGTCTCGAACTTTGTCTCCATTGATCTTTCTTGAGTTTCTCAATTGAATTCAGGTGCAGGCTCCTAGCAGACCACTTGATTACTTTGCTATATTCTTGTTATAAATAGTATTTTACTCGCTTTTCACAATGACATCGTACGGTGTCCGGTATAAAGACTGCTGGCTGGTTCACAGATCCTCGTAGTGAAATTATAACATGTTGTACGATGCTTAGGAACACATTAGCATTTACCGTTCCAATTATTCGCATTAGCGGACCAACTCTTTCAGGCGAAAACATCCCCCATACAATGACGCTGCCTCCTTCATCATTTGAAGACTTTTTAACACCTTTAAGGTTAAATCTGTCACCTGCAGCTCGTCTAGCATAGCGTCTGCCGTCAGATCCAACTAAATTAAATTTGCTCGCATCGCTGAAGTGAATTCTCTTCCAATCTTCATCCTTCCAAACAACATGAGCTTCAGCATATCCGCGTCTCGCTTTCTAGTTCTTCTTTACTGATGATTGGTTTGTTGTTTGAGAACGAGCTTTTAAACCAGATGCCTTAAGACGACGGGACACTGTGAAACGGTTCACTTCTTTGCCACTATTTTTCTTAGTTTTTCGAGAAATTCTTGCTGCAGCCCTAAAGGGATCCTTCGTAGAGGAGCGCCTAATAGCTCCGTCTTCTCAATTGGTGGTTATCCGGGGTCGACCGACTTTTGCAGGGGATTTTTATGTTTTGTTTTCATTGTATAACTTCGGAAAGCGCGAAATCACAATCTTTGTCCTTCTCTCCTCTCTTGAAATCGCAGAAAGAGTCCACCCCGAAGTCTTCAAGCGAACAATTCTCTGACGGAGCTCATGAGTCACTTTCTCATGTGGTGACATATCAGCAGAGTGAGCACGACAACAATGGTGGTTGTGCAGTTCTTACCTACTGAGCAAAATGTTGCCAGATGATTTCAAGAAACTTCGGGAATGTTCCCGAAAAAAATCTTCCTATTATCTTCCACGTGTCAATATTTGATTTTGTTAGTTTATTTAGTATAATTTCTTGAATCTTCTTAAAATATATTAAATAAATGTCTTTATGTACCATAGAAATTTCATTTACATATCATATTTTTGAATATCATCATCATCACTAACTCTATAATTTAAGAAGGGGATTTTTTTGAGTATTTGAATAATAATTTCATCTTAGTTTGGTTATGACTTATGTTTTTTATTAAAGTTATTTCTAATAATTATTTTATAATATCAAAAACAAAATGGTGAAGTTCAGAAATAAATATAAGTATAGAAATTTTGTGAAATTTTTTTTTTATATATCTTCTTCTATAACTATATTTTAGCAACATGATATTTTGAAAGGGGGGAAATTTAGTTTAGAGTTCCTTTTTAAAATTATTAGATTTTAAATACTAATCTTAGTAGCGAAGCGCAAACTCCCCACGTAGGGTAGAGTGGCGAAGCCATTGCCTGGTATTTTTATAAAGGAAAATCGTTCTCTAATTTTGCTCTGTAGTGTAGTAGTTTCAAATCATTTGGCCATGACTGTAGACTGAGACTACCCATGCTTCATTACCCCAAGACATCTCCATTTTATCCTTCTTTCGTCACTTCCCTTCCAATTCAAATTTTACCTATTTTTCTGGCTCAGTCTAATATTTGAAGGCTAGTCGCTGACTAGCATCCTGCCACTTATCCCAAGTAAGAGCAGAGGGAGGATCAATCTGCACTGTGCTCACCTTTTACCCATTCTACTGCCCCCATCTTTCTTTTCTCCTGGTACCTCTTTACACCCAAGCGGTAAAATTTGATCGCCTTGCGAGAAGAACAGTCCCAAACGGTGCCCAGCACCCCCCTCAGATGGAACAATCAAGGCAAGAATTTTGTGTTGGAACCCCAAATCCAAAAAGGGTCTCCATGTTCGAATATGCAACAAAATAAACTAACAAACATCTTGATAATGAGGGGTTCCAAACAGAAAAGGTGGGTTCCTTTTTAGTATTTTCTCCGTCTTCCAGAGACCCTCTATCACCATTCTTCTGCCACGTGACCTTTTTGTAGAACGCAAACTTTCCACGGTCCTCCATCGAGTCCCTTGACTCTGAAGGTGTAACGCCCAAGAAAGTGGAGGTGAACCATTTCCTGGGCAGTACGAAGTCAATCCCTTATAAGGAGGGAAGAAATGAATGAGCTTCGGCTTTCTTGCCTCTGCTGGAAGCTTGAAAGTGCGCAATAGGTGGAAGGCATCCCCCAAAAGACGAGAGAGCACCTACCCCAAAAGTGTCCAGGCAGCTAAAGGACTCGAGGCAGGAGAGAGGGAAGACTCGAGTGGTGAGCATAACGGCCTCCAACATGACCTTGAATACGACAATTTTTAGTTGGTTTTGCAGGAAGGAGCTCTGCACCCAAAATGTATAAGGCCCATCATTAGAGTCTTCTCTTTGAAGATTTTTTTTTTCAAGGGGCTATCTGGCGACTGCCTCTCTTTGAAGAGGGCACTGATTGTTTTTTCCGAGTAAATCTTGAGTGCCTTTTTCTTAAATTGAATTGCCTTGGGCCTAAGATAATAGGATGAGTGTAGAGGCTCGTTCATTCAATTCGCCTTTATCAATCTCCATTCAGGAAACTATTTCGGATGTGTTCGTGATGCCCACCCACTCTGGGTACTAGGGTTTTGCGACGCTCCCACCAAGGAGTAGAGGCCAGGCACTCGGGTGCGTAATTTACAATGGATGGGACGGGACGTCTATGTTCTTCCTTTGACTCTCCAAACTTCCCTTTAGGCAGTAGCAGTGTAGTTCGACCTTAATAGGAGGTATAATCTTTTGTTAATATAGCTTCCGTCCTGTCGCATGGCAGTCGTCGAGGCTATTTCTTCTTCATAAGGATTTGAATGATAGATAGTCACTCCCTCTGGGATACTACACGACCAGTCTCAAGGGCAAGGCCCTCGAAAAACTGTTCGAAAAGCTGGAGATTGTGATCTTAAATATAAATGAACACAGTCATGCACTAGAAGTTCTTACGTTTACTGTTTTGATCTGATTCTGTGCTAACCTGACGTACAAGCGGATTTTGAATGGGAATGGTTAATGACGTCCATGAAAACGATGTTTCCCATTCGAATTTGTTTTGCCTGGCCCACGGCCCTTGAGAGACCACTCAAGTGGTGCTTAGATCAAGCATGTACGTCAGAATTCGAGGAAATGATCGACTATCTCAGTCAAGGAATTAAGGTTGGTAGATGAAGCCGTTGAGTTTTAAATGGGATCACTGATCTCTTTGGCCGTTTTGAACGATATACCTTTCTTTAGTTGTTGTCTGATAGTAATATGTCCCTAAGATAGAAGCAATATGCCTATAAGTGACGTCAGGCAAGGGCCGGATTCTGTTTTGTTTTGAAGTACGCTCACCATTTTTCTTGTTATGTATGAACCTTCTTTAAGATATGTGTAACTGTGTTAAAACGGAGTCTGGTAAGCTCACTCAGGAACTATTTTCTATACTACTGCTAGGCGAGATCACCATCTCCATCTTTGTGTCCTGGGCGGAATCTTTCGCGATCCCTTTCTCCACATTCTCAAGTCAGGATGCTGCTACAACAGAATTTCAACCCATCATACTCTCGCTGAAGGACGCTGACTGAACATCACTTCCAGATGAGGGGAACTCGTCAATCCCCTCGGTTTCGATGCCCGTGTTGTGTTTCATTTTCTCTTCTTACACGAATATCGCTTTAGTCCTGCCGATATTCTGTACACCATGCTTCGACCCATAGGTAAACGAGACTTGGGCTTTCTTTTGGCTCTGTTCAACAATATCGGGTCAGAAGAATCTTACAGGTTCTTGAAAAATGGCCACCGTGCTTGCTTTTGAAGCTAAACGAGATCATTCCAGCCCTGTTGGTTTTCGCTCAATTTCGATAACCTCCCGTGTACAAGTTGATAGCGAAATTGGAAAATGTTTAGTTAGCTTATTTCCTGGGCAGCAGGGAGTCACTTTTTTTTCTAATAGTGTGACTTCAAGTTGGAGAGTACTATCTGCGAGGTTTTCATTCGTAGTCAGCATTTTGCCACAATATTCTAGGATTTTGAGAAAGCTCATGATACTGCATGGTGATATCTTATCCTGGATACCCTACTTTCTATGGTGGGCGAGGCGACACCTACCATTTTAAAAAAAAATATTAGATCGTTAATTACGCGTACCGGTGTAAGTATCCCTTTCCTGGTTCGTTGGATAGGAGGAGGGTGTCCCCTAGGAGGGTATCCCATTTGCGATGCAAATTTACGGAATCACCTCGGTGCTATCGAAAGATGTGAACTCTACTCTACGTAGACGAATTTGTGATATCTTTTGGAGCAGGTTTAATGTCTACCATGGACTGCTGACTCCAACATGCTCTCTTACGTGTATCTCACTCTGTCAAAGCGCGCGGATTTTGGTTTTCTTTGGCCAAGACCAAGACCATGCACTTCTATTGCCGTCGTCATTATTAACCCAAACTCGACCTGTTCCTAAATGAGGTTCGCCTAAACGCCGTGGTTTTGCACCGATTCCTTGGTCTTGAAGTCTACTGATGCCCTACATTATAGGCGCACATTCGCAGATTTAGGATCTTTTTTACTCACGTCATAAAGATTTTATCCTCTAGCGTATTCAGTAAGTGAGTTGCCGTAATGGCTACTCTACCATGTTTATCGCTCATTTGTTAGTCCAAAACATCACCATGAATGCAAAAATTACTCTTCCGCATCGGGCGGCCTACTGTGAGCTGTGAGTTTGATCCATCACACTGCTTTCTGATTCGAGAATGGTCTTCGGATGTTCACTATAGAATATCTTCTTGCCAACGTCGGATTCAGAATAACAACGAAAGGCGCAGATCTGCCCCTAAACTCCTTTGGTAATTTCAGTGTAACAATTGGACCGCTAATGCTGATAGCTGTGTCCAAGACGTCCTATGTAGAATAACCCATTTGAACGTTTGTCGCCAAGGCTCTTCTTCTATAGGTTCTACATCACTAGGAGTACTGCGTCCGTTTTTTGGGGGGAGCATACATTCTGTCACATTGATATCGTTCTAGTTTACACAGGCGGCTTCCATTACGAAAGAGGAGTTGGGTTCCATGTTACTTCCTACTTTTTCAAGTCGGTGAAGGCTACTTTCTCCTTGTTTGAAGTGGGCTGGGTGACTTCCTCCTTGTTTTAAGTGGGATATGCTATCATGACACCATGGTTATTGTGATAGAAAAGAGTTGAAGTTAGATGTGAAGGCCAAGTAAAAGGAAGATAGAATATAAATAAAGAATTAGTATCATAACTAATTATTTCTGTCAGGTTATATTTTAAAGTAGTATTTATCGATTCTATTCTTAATTTTAACATTCCCAATTAAAACATTCCAAGTTTGTGGTATTTTATACGAAAAGAAATTTTATATTCTTGCAAAGTTCTCTCTTTTGTTTACTAGTTTGAAATCATTATTTCTAGTTACCCCACGGTTTCTAGCTCAAATTGTGAGTCATAATTTAAATTAGTAAAATCTTTTAATATTTTAAAGACCATTATATTGGTTGCGGAAAACAAAACTGTGGTCCCTGTCTTACTTCCTATGATCAATTTTTAAGTTCTGGAATTTATTTCGTCGCTCGACGATGGACGCGTTCCAATATTACAATGACCGATTGTATTTATAAGACTACAATTGCACCGCATACCCCTAAAGAGGTCTTACAAGCGCTTTATATATGGAAAGAATATCTTTCAATTTTAAACGTCTAGCTATGTTTCCTAGAACCATTTTCGTTTTTTTTCTATATAAGGTGCTATAAGGCATCATTTTGATACTTTTATATCACTCAAGATTAAGATTCATAAATCCTTTTCCATGTTCTGTTTAAATTTTACCTACACTTGTGATTGAATTGCATCTATCATCTTTACAATGGTATGACTACTTATGCAAAACTTTGTAAAGTTTTTACAGTCATTATATTTCCGCCTAGTACTAGCTTTCGTGTCATCAGGAAAATTTGTAATTTTACATAATTCCCGTCAAGATAGTGTATAGTTAGATTTAAATAACTAAGGATTAGAGAACAGATCACTGAGGAACGCTGCTAATGACAGATGTTTTCTACGCTCCTGGTCATGTAGTGGTTGACTAGGAGACCAGGTTCTCTGCACAGAATGGGCAATATGCCCGGTGGTTTGCTGTTCCCCACAGATACTACATTACAAGGATCAAGTAGGCCTTTTGGGCCATTAGCAAAGAAGATGGGAGACGGCACACGGAAGTTAAGGTTGCAGGTCATTATGCCAGACATTTTCCTTGAACTTATCCTATAAAGCCTTGACGTTATTGAAGCCTTTTCTCTCTTCTCCAAATTGGATACAGTTGCGGGACGCGGAGCCATCTGATGAAGCGCTCCCCTGAACCTTATTGCTTCGATTGATTGGTACGCTTGGCTGTCCCTGAACCTGTCTGCCAATATTAAATGGTACCTCTGACTAAACTTGATTGTACCTCTACCTGAAACTTTATGCCATGATTGATTGGTACCTTTGACTGGACCTGATTGCAGCTCTCTCTACCTGAACCTTTCTGCCAAGATTAATTGGTGCCCATGAGTTGACCTGATTGGACCGCTACCTGATCATTTCGGCCAAGATTTATTGGTGTCCTTGACTGTATTTGATTTTACAACTACCGCAATATTTCTGCCAAGAATAATTGGTACCTTAGACTGTACCTAATTGTACCTCTACTTGAAACTATTTGCCAATATTGATGGGTATCCTTGGCTGTCACTGAGCCAGTCTTTTAAAATTGATTGGTACCTTTGAATGACTTAATTGTACCTCCACCTGAACCTTTCTGCCAAGATTGATTGATACCTTTGACTGTACCTGATTGTACTTTTACCTGAACCTATCGCGCAAATTTTTTCGGTATCATTAACTGTATCTGATTGAACCACTAATGGAACTTTCTACCAAGACTAATTGGTACTTTTGAATGTACCTCTACCTGAGATTTTCTACCAAGATTGATTGGTACCCTTGACTGTACCTGAACCTGCCTGCCAACAATGATTGGTACCTTTGACTCAATCTGATTCTACCTCTACCTAAACCTTTTTTGCGAAGTTTGATTGGTAAACTTGACTGAAATTGATTGTACCTCCACTTGAAGCATACTGTTAACATTGATTGGTACACTTAACTATACCTAATTGCACCATTACCTGAACCTTTCTGATTTGATTGATTTGTACCCTTAACTGCACCTGAATGTATATCAACCGGAAGTTTTCTGCCAAAATTAATTGATACATTTGACGGTACACGATTGTATCTCTACTTGAACCGTTCTACCAAGATTGATTGGTACCATTGACTGTACCTGATTGTACCTCAACCTGAAAATTTTTCCCAAGATTGATGGGTACCCTTGACTGCACATATTGTACCTCTATTTGAACTTTTTATGTCAAGATATAGTGGTACATTGATTGTACCTCTAACTGATCCTTTCTCCCGAGATTGATTGGTACCCTTGACTGTCCTGGTTTGTGGGATCCTCGTCGTTAGTCCCTCTCCGGATTGGTACCTTTGACTGTCCTGGTTTGCGGGATCTTCGTCGTTGGCCCCACCATGGATTGGTACCCTTGACTGTCCTGGTTTGTGGAATCTTCGTCGTTGGTCCCCCTCCGGATTTGTACCCTTGACTGTCCTAGTTTGTGGGATCTTCGTCGTTGGTCCCACTCAAGATTGGTACCCTTGACTGTCCTGGTTTGTGGGATCTTCGTCGTTGGTCCCACTCCGGATTGGTACCATTGACTGTCCTGGTTTGCGGGATCTTCGTCGTTGGCCCCACCATGGATTGGTACCCTTGACTGTCCTGGTTTGTGGAATCTTCGTCGATGGACCCCCTTCGGATTTGTACCCTTGACTGTCCTGGTTTGTGGGATCTTTGTCGTTGGTCCCACTCCGGATTGGTACCCTTGACTGTCCTGGTTTGTTGGATCTTCGTTGTTGAGCCCACTCCGGATTGGTACCCTTGACTGTCCTGGTTTGCGGGATCTTCGTCCTTGGCCCCACCATGGATTGGTACCCTTGACTGTCCTGGTTTGTGGGATCTTCGTCGATAGACCCCCTCCGGATTTGTACCCTTGACTGTCCTGGTTTGTGGGATCTTCGTCGTTGGTCCCACTCCGGATTGGTACCCTTGACTGTCCTGGTTTGTGGGATCTTCGTCGTTGGTCCCCCTCCAGATATCATGATGCAGTCCGGGTTCTCTAGCGCTTGCCTTTCGTGCTTTGGGCTTGCTCTTGGCAATCATGTTGTGACGTCATAAAGTGCTCGGAGGCAGCGAACCTCCACGATTGTATCGTTTTGTTTTTTCATTCTTGTTTTGACGGGCCCCTGAGGGGAGAAGAACTCCCCTGGGATAACTAAGAATGCCTCTTAATCGTCTGTTTATGGAATTATTGAGAATATGCTTGTAAATATTTCTTGTTAAAATGTTAAATTAGTGTATTGTAAAATTTTAATTTATGACCACCGAATGATGGACGTGATTCTGTTTAAATTTCGCCTACGCAAAGGCGGTCAGAGTTGCGTGACCTTCCTGGCCTTCCCTATGTTTATGTTTATTTTTTTCGCATAGAACTTGTGTTTAATATAAAAAATAACCGGCGGAGATGCCTTTGTTGATTGTTTTTCTCCGATTTTCCAATATATATATATATATATATATATATATATATATATATATATATATATATATCCATAGGGTCATTTATCAGTATGCTGCAGGTGGTTTGATTAAACCCAAAATACTACGGACGGATACTTGCCTAGGTTGCCAGCAAAGTTGCGTCTCACGGTCCCAAAGGTCTTACATCTTCCACACAATTTCATTTCTCCTAACTTGACCACTTTTGGTGAATCATTGTTCTAAAGATTTTGCTTTATATCTTTTAATAAAAAGAGTAAATCAAAATTCAATCTAGTTACTACAAAACCTTACCTATTTGGTACCTTAGATCCTCAGCCACTACACCATGTTCTTTCATAACACTACGCTTTCATCCAAACTCCATTTGTGCGTTAAAATGTTACGTGATAGCTGG
This sequence comes from Ceratothoa steindachneri, assembly GCA_963969495.1. Taxonomy (NCBI): domain Eukaryota; kingdom Metazoa; phylum Arthropoda; class Malacostraca; order Isopoda; family Cymothoidae; genus Ceratothoa; species Ceratothoa steindachneri. The sequence continues at coordinate 216,145,450 of OZ018320.1, forward strand.
TACTGTAAGCAATCCTGTAACGCGGGTTGACCACTTACTCGTGGAAAATCAATATAATCCCAAGTTTGTACACAAGAGGCGTATGCGATTGAATCGTTAAGAAAAAATTTTTAAGTCCAAGCTTTTTAGGGTGTCCCACAAATAGGAAACCGAACTTTATACAATTAAATATTTAGTTAAAGTTGTTTCTTATTGTAATTATTTAGTTGTAGTTATTTTTCTAGTTGTAATTATTTAGTTATAGTAATTTAAATTTCGCTTTCCTCTTTTGTGGGATACCTTGTATCGACTTGGCGAGAGAACGTCTCGATGATGCGTCTATTGACGAGGAAGGATCGTGCGTTACTGACCAAAAGGCGAGCGTGAAGACCTCTCAAGTGTCCTGCCACTCGGTCCAACAACAAAGAAAGTATATGTGTAAGTTTTCAGAGGAACACCAAAAAGGACTCGTTAATAAGTAAAACAAAAACAAGGAAAGACTTTAGATGATAAAGACAACAACATAATAACTTCTCGTTAATAAGTAAAAAAACAAAAACAAGGAAAGAATTTAACTGATCAAGGGACAAACAAAAGGGATTTTCGTTAATAAGTAAAAATAAAACAAGGAAAGACTTCAACCGATCAAAGGAAAGACAGAAACACATTTCGAAAATTAGTAAAAACACAAGGAAAGAGTAACTGATCAAGGGAGCAAAAAAGGACTTCTCGTTACTTAGTAAAAACAAAAACAAGGAAAGACTTTAACTGGTCAAGAGAACAACAAAAGGATTCCTCGTTAAGAGCTCCAACAACCAGAAAGGGCCCTATACAACAACAAGTTCCGTGACTTTATAAGGAAAGGTCACCTATCTATAGGGGTGTTGCCATGCTTATAAGTAGCCTGTTTATACGTGAATGGGGATCTGCTTAGGAATGATGGAAAGGGATGGTTAAGGGTTGTTTATCTAATAGGAAAATGGAGGTAAAAGTTATCCAGTTAGTGGGAGCTTGGTTGGTAGTCACAATGGCGAGTATAATGAAAAGTCCTCGTGGCTATTGCGCATGACTGGTTGTGAGGACCTTTGACAACTGGGCTTACTTTATACCTCCGTCGAATTGTTTCTGACTCATTAATAATTCTCTACGAGGGTTATGATTTAGGCTGTGCTTACCGAAGGTTTCCCGGTAATCGAGGTAAGGAAGGACTTCGAAAAAACCGTAGCAAAAAAAATATAATTTTCATTCTTATACTGGCCTATTAAAGGGGCAAGCGGCACGTCACGAGTACTTTGCTGTTAAACGGTAGGCTTTCTATTCTACGCGAAGTATTGGGTTCAAAATTTGACAGGACTTAAGTGAATTAAACAGGTTCTGTAACGCTACCAAGGGAGTAAACGATGTTAACGAATAATGATTCTTTTTGTCTGACTTTGATTGTCCTTCTGCCTCCAGAAATAATAAATGTCTGACAATATATTTGTTTGTTTCCTAAGGGGCGTGACCTAGATTGTCCGTGGTGGCGGACTCCAGTGGTCTAGTTCGTTAATTTCCACCCCTAGGGCGGAGCTACCGAACAGCTGTGTGTGTAACATATACTTACATATTTCCAATAGTTTTATCTTTATTATAAGAATCGTTTATTACATATCTGTGTTAAATTTTCCTTGGACAAAATATGTATCTGCTCAGCTACTTTGTAGCCTCCCGTTTGCTGACAAATCTTTCCCAAGACGCGAATGTTTGTTTATGTGTAACGTCCTAATGACTCAGGTGTTCGACCTGAGATCTGCTTTCCGCGTTCGTATTTTGTGTGTTCTCGACCGCTTGACTCATCTCTATTTATACAAATTAACATGTATTTTCATTTTCTTATTATCTCTACAAATTAATATATACAACTTAACATCTATAATTTCATCTCCTTATTCTCACATTAGACATATTTTTTCCGTTATTTACATGTAAGGCAATTTTTTAGCATTTGATAAATCCACCGAGCGTCCCTTTGTGTAGTTTCTCGTTTGCCCTATTAAATCCTGCAATTTGGTGCCAGCAGCCTACCTATTATATAACACGAGCAAAACAACTTCCTTCGGGTTTTTTCGTTGTCGTTGGAAGCATTTCTTCATGCACAACGTAATCATGAAAATGAATAATCAAGGAGGATTACAAGTCAAGGCCATTGTGAAACGAGGAGAAATCTAGATAAATTATTTTTAGATTTGCTGGGGGAAATGGATACTAATGCAAGCACAAGGAAATTTATAGAGATAAAAATAGAGGTATGCTTAAAAGGATATAAACCTTTGCTCTACGAAGCGTATTTTAACAGTCCAAGGAAACGTTAGATAAAAAAAGTTGAAATTGAACCTTTCAAATCAACTTTTTTTTATTTTGACATTAAGCCTATCTAAATCCTCATATGTCATTTGGAAATTGAGCCTCTCTAAATCATTCCTTCTGATTTTGACATTAGACCCTAAATCATCACTTGTAAATTCGATATTGAACTTTTACAAATATCAATTGTGATTTTGACAATAAACTTCTGTAAATAATCAGTTGTTATTTTGATATTCAGCCTCTCTAAATCATCACTTGTGAGTTTAACATTGAACTTCTTTAAATCATCAATTTTGATTTTGACATTAACCTTCTCTAAATCATCACTTGTAATTTTAATAGTGAACTTCTCTAAATCATCACTTGTGAATTTAACATTGAACTCTAAATCATCACCTGTGATTTTCTTATTCAGCTTTTCTAAATCATCCCGTGTGATTTTGACTTTGAACTTCTCTAAATCATCACTTGTGATTTTGAGATTGAAGTTTTCTAAATCATTACTTTTAATTATAACAAACTTCTCTAAATCATCACTTGTGATTTTTACTTTGAACATAAATAAATTAAAAGCTACCAATGTGCTTATAACAGAGAAAAGAGAGGCAGAGCTCAGTCAGAGAAAATAAATGAATGAAAAAATAGAATAAAAAGAAGCAAAGGAAAAGTGAATAAGAAATATAGAATAAAAAGAAGTAAAACAAAATGAATGAAAAATATAGAAGAATAATAAAAGTACAAAAATAGTGAGAGAATATAAAAAATAGTAAGAAAAAGAGAACTATGAAAGATCAGAGAAAGACAATTAATAGAATTGAGAAATACTAAAATTTATTAAAAGAATAGTAGAGATATAATAAAAATAATATTAAAAAATTAGGAAATAATGAATAAATTAAATCACGCATATCTGTTTTAGTATATGTGTCTATTTGTATCTTTAGCAGTGTAGTGTTTGCTTATATAAAGCGTTCAAACCGTTATTAGTAATTATTCTTACTAAAACTAGCGTAGAGTTCTATCTCTCTAGCTATTCTTTTCTATTCCTATTTTGGTTATAATTGTCTATAATCTATTCTCTGGTGATGCTTCAGTTATATAATTAATCTTAGTAGACGTCGAGTATTCTTCCCTTTCTCTAGATATAGATTTCTTCTTCCTCCTCTTCTCCTCTTTCATCAATCCTTGGAAAACTTGGGATTGAACTATGTGTTATCCATCCTTCTCTTTAGGCAAATTGGTGGGTTAAATCAATTTCTATTTCGTTCTGTGTCTTTTCTATAAATTTCCTGGCTCTTTTTGCAATTATTCTGTTGAGTGGATTTATCTTTGTTTCCATGCGAAGGCCTCATTGTCCTCGTAGTTTTCCTCTTCTAATGTTTGTTATTATGTACATAGCTTTGTTCTGTAGTCTCTGTAGCCTTAGTAGGTTACTCCTCGAGATTGTGTACATTGCTCTGGTTGGATAAATAATCGCGGACTGTATCATGGTCTAGTAAATCTTCTTGTTCTTCATGCTGATGTTTCCTAACTTGTACGGTAATATCAGTCTCGCTTTCCCCGATTTACACTCTCAGTAAACTGTTTTTTGTAACCTGATGTTGTAATGGTTAGACCAAGCACCTTATACTCTCTGTTTGGTATGTAGCGCTCTCCTTCTACATATACATCTGAGAGGCTCCTCCTGTAAACGGAAGCGATCCTAAATTTATCCCTTTTGGTTTTAATTTTCCATATTTCTTCGTATCTTTTGATGCTTCTTATCCTTTTTGCTGTCACTCTAGCATGTAAGGATTCGTTTCTGTAAGAGCAAACTATCAGCTAGCTGATGTCTTCAGCGAATTGAATGTTCAGACAGCCCTCAATCCTGGGTGGTGGTATATCTGCAGTGTAGATTGAATAGAGAAAAGGGCTCAACCATCCGACCTGGGGAAAACCGGCAGCGAACTCAAATTCTTTTCCATGAATGCATCTTGTTTCCACATAAGCAAGTCTCTCCATTATAGAATTGCATAATATCCTTTCGATCTTGTTCATTTCCATTCTGAGTATCTTGAATTGCATACTCATCTGTTCCAAACTTTGTCAAATCCTTTGGCTACGTCCCGACAGATTATGTCCACGATCATTTTCTCTCTCTTTGCTTTCGCAATCTTCTCTATGATGAATTCTAGGGTCAAATCCGTCCTTCTGTTTATCCTGAAGCCAAATTGGCAGCTGTTCTTCATGTCGTTATCATCGAAGTATTTCGATCGTCGGTTGTTGATTATTTTTTCCGAATACTTTACCGATAAACTCTACTAGTAGCGAGACGGGGCATCAGTTACCCAATTGATATGTGGGTTTTCCCCACTTGAAGATCAATATCATTTTTGTTACCTTCATTTCTTCGGGAATTATCCCGTGTTCACCTACGCAGTGAAGATGTTTCTTACTCTCTCCAATATGTGTGGGGAGCTTCTAGGTAATTTAACTTGGTGAGTCTCAATTTGCCTGGGGTTCTTTGTTGGAAGATCTTTATCGTATCTTTTATTTCCTCTGATGCAGTGACCACATCTTTTCCATCGTTATTATTTTTTCCTTCCTCGACGAAGTGGAAGGTGTATGTTTTCTAGATTTCTGCATTTAATTCATCCACGATTTTATGTTAGAATTCAATCTCATAGTTTTCGTTTTCTTCTGCAATGATTTTGAATACATTTTTCTAGTGCTCTCTGAATAATGTCTAATTTTCTTCATCTTCTAAAATGTTTTTTCCTCCATCCTTAATTTTTTTTCCATGCCTTATCTTCCGTGGATTTAATCTGTTGATATGTTTCCCAAATTCTCTTGAGAATGCTTCTACATCTATTTTATCGATGTGTTGATCCCATTCCGTATTCTGTTTATCATAAATTAGTAATATTAATTTTTTTTCTGCCTCTTGAGTTTGTTGTATGACTCCCTTGATTTACCAATCTTCTCATATCTTTTGCCACCCGGCAAAGGAGGCAAAGGAAAGGGTAAACAACTGGAGTTGCTCTTCAGGCATTTTGACGTGATATGAACGCTGCTTCCAATGCCTTCCTTCTCCTAATTTTGGATGGTTCCCTCCAGTTGATACGGCGGTCAGCATCTTGCAGGTTTTCGGTGAGTGCGTTTCTGAACCGACCTGCCCGGATATCCTGCATCTGCTCCCTTAGTCTGGTTTCCACACTCGTGTATGTCTCACCAAAGTAAACGATGGGGCAGTCGCTACAGAGTTCCTATTGATCTCTGAGAGAGAAAATCCGTCCAAAGGAAAACTGGAAAACTCTCGAAGATCCAGAGAGACCTGAGAGGAGATTCAGAAGATACTGTACTGGCATCATGAATTCTCCATCACGCCCAAGGAGAATGAGGAATTCAAGGATTAGGAGAATGAAGAGCTAAATGCTATTATTCACCGCACGTACATCAATCCACACGGCTCCAATCACTGCCGATGGGTTCTTGAGAACGCTCAAATCCTACCAGGCTGGACAAGGATCCCCCCAAAGCATCTGTTAAATGCTCCTCCACGCTTGCTTTAGGGCATCACCAACGTGGGGATGCAGCCCTGAACAGTGGCTATTTTCCCGACCGATTTAACATGGCAAAAGTAATTTTTATCCCTAAGCGGAACAAGTGACCTAACCAGCTGTTGAACTACAGGCTCATCTCACTCTTGGAGATAATCGGCAAGATTCTCGAGAAGATCTTAACCAAAAGATTCCAGATTCAACTCAACGAGAAAGAGGCGCAGAACCGAAACCGCACTCGCGCTTCTAACCAAAAAGATCACCAAATGACGAGAAGATGAGAAGTACATCGACATCGTACTCAGGGACGTGCTAAAGGTCTTCGATAAGGCCTGGGTGAGGGGCCTTTATATCAAAATCCTGGGCATTCAATTAAACCCTATCCTAGAAAAAATCCTCTGTGACTTTATCATGAGAAGGCGAGCCCGGATCATGATCGAGAGTCACGGTGGATTCAAATTCTTCTTCGAGGTAAGTGTTCCACAGGGTAGCTGTCTGAGCCTCCTCCTTTATCTAATCTACGCAATAGATTTGTCAACTCCGATATAGGAGTATGTATTTTCGAGCCTCACTTATCTACACCGCAGTGGTGACTCAAACTTTAATCATGTCGCGCTTGAAACGCCTGGAACGGGTCCAAAACAAGGTGACTTTGTACAAAAAAGGAGACGTGATATAATATCCCAAAGAGACTCTACTGAAGAGTCTCCTTGCTGTCAATCAACCTGGACAACAGGAGATTGTCAAAAAGGACATCGGAGAAGATTTTGAACTAGATTGCCCCTGAACTACATAGCTACGGGAATAGATATACCAGCGAACAAAAGCGGGGAGGTTGCTTCTGTTAAATACGTCCCTCAATTTTGTCCAATTAACTCTTAAATATCTCCCTCAATTTTTGCCATTTTAATCTTAAATACACTTCTCAAATTTATCCATTTTTGCTTAACTACGCACCTTACTTTTGTCTATATTTAAATCTTAAATTGGCTTATTAATTTTGTCCATTTAAAACTTAAATACTCTCCTTCAATTTATCCATGGAGATATTGAATACGCACCTTAATTTTGTCCATTTAAATCTTAAATGCTACTCTTAAATTTTTCCATTTAAATTTTAATCACGCTCTTTAATTTTGTTCATGAAAATAATAAATACTACCCTTAATTTTGGAATTTAAATCTTAAATACACCCGTCTTTTTTTTTTTAGTCCTAAATACACCCTTCAATTTTCATAATTTAAATTTAAAAAACCCCCCTCTCACTTTTGTCTATTTAAATCATAATTACGCTTCTCAATTTTTTCCAATACTCTCCTCAATTTCTGTCCATTTAAAGTTTAAATACGCCACTCAAATTTGTTTATTTAAATCTTAAATAAGCTTATCAATTTTGTCAATTTCAATAATCTTCGCAATTTTTTTATTTAATTATTAAATATACCCCTCAATTTTGCCCATTTAAATCTTAGATACGACCCTCAACTTTGTCAATTTAAATCTTAAATACACCACTGAATTTTGCCTATTTAAATCTTAAATAAGCCTCTCAATTTTATGCATTTCAATTTTGAATATGCCTGCCAATTTTGCCCAATTAAAGTAGTAATATTTGCATCAAATTGCCACAAGGGAAGAATTTTAATTCAATTCGACAATAGACTGCACAAATAAATTGATCTTCTCTTTGTTTTGCGATTTCTTTGTACTTTCTTTTTGTCATGCATCACGATGGGCAATTTGCCTGCCTGAAGATTGATGTGTGGGTGCATTCTGAATGTGCAGCTTGGGTTGAATAAAAAAAAAGAAGCTAATTTAGTCATTGAATGAGAACGTTGCGTGGACTGAGCTTTATCCAATAGCACTAGCTCTTACGGGAGCGCCGCGAATTCGGCTGTTGTTCAACCGTACCCATCCTGGTCATGGGCATTGGGCATCCCTGGTACGAGGTTTATGCCCCCGCCCTTCCATTTCTCTTTCCTTCCTCTCACGTTCGGAGGATCCTAGGTTAGCCGTTTCCCTCCCTGTACGTTTGATGTATACATACCAGGGAGGTATGTTTTTGAGTGATTTTTTCCCCCCTTTTCAGAGAGTAGCTGTGATTATTGGGGAAGGTGAACATACCTAAATATAAATTATAGTATAAGTGGTAACAAAAAGAGAAGAAAGGCTCGAATATACAAACAAAAGAAGGTCTCTACCATTCGGGTCAATCGTAATTACTCAAATTACGGAAGATCACGTGACAATTTTCGCCTTTGCGGAGCTTTAATCTTTGACAAATCAGAATTGCGTGAATCCCGAGTAATCCTTGTTTCTTCCCAGTAATTACTGTTTGATTACCACACGAAGGGACCTTTGTTGCGAGGTAAAGAGAGTTGCGCACCTTTCGGACCTGTCATGCACAGATACATTTTGCGTTTCAATGTTTAATGGGCCCTATTATCCTAATGGAGCGTGATAGAAAAATTGGACCGCCACAAATGTGTAGCTGAGATCATGCAGATTTATTATGCTTAAAATAAATTTTATCTATCTGCTAAAGGTAAAAATGTTATATGTGAACGAATACAAGATGAGGATATAGCATTATGAACGAATACGAAATCGGCTACTGCCATTATGGACGAATAAGAGATCAGGCTCTGGCATTATGGACGAATACGATATTCGTTTCTGCTATTATGAACAAATACGGGATCCAGACTTGCCATTATGGACGAATACGAGATTCGGTTCTGCTATTATGAACAAATAATATATCAGGTTCTGCTATTATGGACGAATATTAGACTCAGTTCTGGTATTATGGACAAATGTGAAATCCGGTTTTGTATTATGGAAGAATATTAGATAAGGTTCTGCTATTATGGACGAATATAAAATCCAAATCTGCTATTATGGACCAATACGAGATCTGGTTATGCTATTATGGACGAATAGATCCTTATCTGCCGTCTTTGATGAATATGAGATCTACTTCTGCTATCATGGACGAATATTAGATACGGTTCTGCCATTATGGACGAATAGGATATCAGGTTCTGCTATTATGGTCGAATATGAGACCCAGATCTGTTATTATGGACAAATATGAAATCCGGTTTTCTATTATAGACGAATATTATATACGGTTCTGCTATCATGGACGAATACCAGATCCGGTTATGCTATCAAGGACGAATATGAGACCACGATCGGCCATTTTGTACGAATATAAGATCAGCTTCTGCTATTATTGAAGAATATTGGATCCACTTCTGCCGTTGTAGACGAATACTAGATCCAGATATGCTACTTTGGATGAATACGAAATCTGGTTATGCTAGTATGGACGAATATAAGTCATGATATGCAACTTCGGACGAATATGAGATCTGGTTATGCTATTATGGACGAATTCAATATCTGGTTCTGCTATTCTAAACGAATACGCAATACCGTTATGCAATTATGGATGAATACAAGATCCAAATTTTTCATTATGGACGAATACGAGATCCGGCTCTGCTATTATGGATGAATACGATATCATGTTCTGATATTATGGACGAATAAGAGATCTGGTCTGCTATCATGAACAAATATGAGATCTGTTTTTTTTTATTATGGAAGATATTAGATCTGCTTCTGCGAGTATGGACGAATATGAGATCCAAATATTTTATTATGGACGAATATGATATCTGGTTCTGCTATCATGGACATATACGAGTTCGATTCTGCTATTATGAACAAATATAAGATCCGGTTTTTTATTATGGACGAATATTAGATCCACGTTTACTAGTCTGGACGAATATGAGATCAAGATATGTTATTATGCACGTATTCAATTTCCGGTTCTGCTATTATGGACGAATACGAGATCCAGTTTTGCTATTATGGACAAATATGAAATCCGGTTTTCTATTATGGACAAATATTAGATCTTGTTCTGCTATTATGGTCGAATACGATATCCGGATTTGCTATTATGAACGAATACGATATCTAGTTCTGCTAATATGGAAGAATAGGAGATCTGGTTCTGCCATTCTGGAAAATCTTTATTAATAATTCACCTACTGCCGAAGAGAGATTGACACATGATTCTTAATTTCTAGGAATAAGTTTACAGGTTAAAGGAATTATCTTATGTTAATGAAATTTCGCCATTACGGAAAGCCATAATTTTGTTGAGAACTTGCAAACTACTAGTGATAACCATATTATCTACTTAAACGGTCTTGCCATTTTCAGACCTCTCACAGACTTCACAGCCTGCTGTTTCCCTATCTCGTCTATACCCAGTTACAGGACCCAATTTACGTTTACCAAGCCAATCATATTTTTCATTTGCATAATCTTCCATACCAACATCATAGAACTCATCAAATTATTCTCGCCCTCTACTTTTGATCTCCTCATTGATCACAAATACACTGTCGTTCACTATCCTTGTTGTTCACGCAACTATTCTTCCTAATCCTTCTCACCTCCTCCCAGGATAGCTTCTTGTTCCCCTCTGGATCATAATTCATCACCCCTCTCTTCATTTGCTGTTTTCATACTCTGTTTAATCACTTGTTTTACTTTACTTTTAATCTCCTTGTATGCATTCAGCCGCATCGCCTGATCAGTCTTACCTGCCGTATTAAGCATTTGCACATTGCTCTTTTTCGCTTTCCACTACACATTGGCAAAAATTGTGAAAAAATGCCTTATCTTGTAATGTTGCAGAAAGAGAATAAGGGATCTCGAATCCGTATCTAGATGTGGATTTGCCCCAAATTTAATCAATCGTTTCTCCACCCAAGGCCAACCCCTCCACAAAACCTCATCTAAATCCTTCAATAACATTTTGAGATATGTTGCACACAGACAAACATAGACAAAAATAGGAGTGATCACATAAACTCTGCCCAACTCTCTTCGCAGTGCTAGAAAAATAAGTAATTAAATGGTTGGTTGACCAATTGACTGTCTAACTAAATGTCTTTATAACTGACTGATTAAGTGCCTGACTGACTCTGTAACTTACTTGCTGACAAAGTAACTAACTGACTGAGTTAGTTGGTTAGTCAGTGCTTATCATGCTTAAATTGGTATGGAACTTGGTGACCAGGATAAAGCTTTTTCGCCACATATGGTATGTAAGACATGCGCCGAGTATATGTGCCGTTGGACCAATGGCAAGAAGAGTAGTCTGAAGTTTGGAATTCCCATGATTTGGATATATCCGACAAACTATGGCTTTGAATGGGATCGACAAAGAACCAGATCATCCTCACGTATCCTGATCTTCAATCAGTATGTCGTCCTGTAGCTAATTTTGGTGAAATTTCGGTAGCTGTCTTTGGAGCACTTCCTGATCTTAGTGATGAAGATTTATCCAGTGTTGAAGAAAATGAAGAAGTGGTTTTTGACGATGGTGCTCCACATCATTTTTCACAAAAAGAGCTAAAGGATCTATTTCGCGATCTCAGCTTGCCTAAGTTCTCTGCCCAACTGTTGGCATCCAGATTGAAGGAAAAAAACATCCTCTCTGACAATGAATGCTCGCAACACCTTCTACTGCGACAAAATCAAGAGTACCTCGATTTTTCTCTAAAGAAAAGGACCTGGTGTACTGTATAGATATTGCGCAGCTTTTGGACAAGCTTGGAGTGCCACAGTACCAATCCGAAGTTTGAAGACTGGTCATTGACAACAGCAAGCGATCGCTGAAATGTATTCTCCTGCACAGTGGCAACCAGTTTGCCTCTGTACCTCTCGCTCACTCAACTAGACTGAAGGAGAAGTATAAAGCGATGAAATACTTGTTGGAGAAATTTCTTTATGAGCAACATGAGTGGTGGATTTATGTTGACCTTAAAATGGTGAACTTTGTGTTGGGACAACACGAGTTCACCAAGTACCAGTGCTATCTGTGGATGTGGAATAGTAGGGACCGAGCTTTGCATTCCGTAAACAAGGACTGGCCTATACGGGTGGAATTTGTGCTTTGCAGAGCAAGGAACTTCATAAACAACCCTTTGGTGGACAGAGAGAGGATACTCTTCCCACCGCTGCACATTAAGCCCGGTTTGATCAAACAGTTCACCAAATCTCTGGACAAGGATGGATCACTGCTTCACTTACTTGTGCTACGGATTTCCAGGATTGATTTTTGAAAAATTAAAAACTGGCATCTTTGATGGTCCTCAACTCCGTCAGCTCATCAGACTATACAGAGTTTGAAAACTTAATGAACTAATTAGAACTGGAAGCGTGGGAAGCTTTTATTCTGGTCTTGAATAATTTTCCTGGCCAAAACTACACAGAATCTGTCACCAATATGCTGACAGTTTTCAGAAACCTCGGATGCAACATGAGCATCAAAGTGCATTACTTATTCTCACATATGGATCGGTTTCCTGATAATCTGGGATCAATGAGCGACGAGTATGGGGATAAATTCCATCACGACACGGAAGAGAAGGAGACCAGGTATTAAGGACGTTGGGCTGCAGTCATGATGGCTGATTACTTTGGACTCTGAAGAAAAAAATCCCTCCCGCTGAGCATTCTAGGAATTCGAAGGAATGGAAGTTCATGCTATGCATTTTAAACAATGATGACCTAATATCTAATTCGCACATACTTACCTTTATAAATGCGCACTATTCAATGTACACTAATCAATATTTGTAACATTTAATTAAGAAATTATTTTAGAAAACTATATTTTTTATATTAAAAACCTATTTCTGATGAGAAATATTAACAAAAAACAATCGAAAATGTCACAAAAATCTAATCAATTTAGTTATCAATTTGGATTTTTAAGAAATCGACTTAACATAAAAGCCTGACTTGATCGGAGGTAGAGGATGTCACGTTCGGATTTAGCGTTGGAAAATTGTCCTAACTAAATTGAAAAAACTTAGACGACTTAAATTTTTTTTTTTATAACCCAGTGCAATCAGAGAGATAAAAGGATACCAACTAATTGACTACGTGATGATTAACTGTCTGACAAACTAAATAGTTAAATGACTTACTAACTGTAAGAAATTAACTAACAACAGATAACTAATTCACTGATTGACTAAATAACTAACTAACCGAATTCGGGCTAATCTTTCCTTTCTTTTCGCCCCAGTAAATCGCCTCTGGAATAGCAATCAGCGGCTCAGCTCACGCCGATATTAGTGGAAGCTTCCCTCTCCATTTGAGCAAAGGCGGATTAGGGCAATTCCAGAGCAGTGGCGACCTTTAAATTTGGGGGGGTTTGATGACCTCGACACGAGCTTTTGTCCTTATGGAGTTGACCAGTAAGTTGCGTGTCTCCACTGCATCGTTTGGCCCCAAGGAAAAGTTTATAATTTGTTATACTTTAATCTCGTAAGCTTCGCATTGCATCCGACCTTTTATAATGAATGAGTCTTTTAATTCATCTATGTTAAATTTTACTTATTTATTAAATATATAATATCAAACTGGAAACTTTTTTTAATTGTTATTTTATTTTTTCTGTAAAACTATAATTTTACAAATTATTGAATTTTATTTTAGTTCTCATATAAGTCTATTAAGTCTCATAATTCTTGATATTTTTATATAAATCCAAAATGGTTAAAAACACACTAAATAATTATCATACACTTTAATGCAGAACAAACACATCCTTGGAACTATTTATTCTCAATGAAGAATATCATTTATAAAGGTCCTGTGGCAAGCCAAATGTGTCATTAAAAGAATCATTCAAAGTTATACTAAAATCGTCTGGTAGATAAGCACAAGTGGTATTTAAGGTATTTTCATTGATCCAGTCTAGGAAATTAGCTATACCGGTATTTACCCCCGGTAATGTTTGGGCCGAGCAACGAAATCCATACGAAACGACTCCTACAAGAACCCATCGTTCCTTCACCTGAAAAGGCAAGAATTTCATAGAAATTAGTTCAAGAGTGTCCCGTTGGTGTCCCGTGATAGGAATTTATAGACATATTGATTCACCAATTACAAATGTCGTACCTAAAATAAAAGTGTTTACAAAGTAGAGGCAGTGCATTAGAATTTCCAAACGTGATAATAGAAAAGCAATTTGATGGGTGTCTCTAGGTGAATGAAACGTTGCAAAGTAGAACTTTCAAACATGAAAAATAGGAAAGCAAATTAATTGAAATAGGGCAGAAAATTAATATGTTTCACTGATTAATAAAATTGTATAAAACAGTAAATTTAAACTTTCAAACCAGATAATAGAAAAGCGAATTGTTAAACAAACGAACTTTGAGAGGAAAGAACAGATTAGAACTTGCTAAGCAAACTGATTTTGACAGGAATGAACATATTAGAACTTGTTGAGCAAACGAATTTGAGAGGAACGAACATATTAAAACTTGAAACACAAGCGAATTTTAACAAGGACGAACATATTATAACTTGTTAAACAAACGAATTTTGCCAGAAAATAACAGATTAGAACTTGTTAAACAAACGAATTTTGACAGGAACGAACAGATTAGAACCTGATAAACAAGCAAATTTTAACGAAGACGAACATATTATGGCTTGTTAATCAAACGAATTTTAACAGAAAATAACAGATTAGAACTTGTTAAAAAATGGATTTTGACAGGAACGAACAGATTAGAACTTTTTAAACAAAAGAATATTGAGAGGAACGAACATATTAGACCTTGTTAAGCAAGCGAATTTTGACAGGAACAAACAACTTAGAACTTTTTATACAAACCAATTTTGACAGGAACGAACAGATTGGAACTTATTAAATAAGCGAATTTTGACAGGAGCGAACAGATTAGAAATTGTTAAACAAACAAATGTTGACAGGAACAACCAGATTAGAACTTGTTAGGCAAGCGAATTTTTACAGGAACGAACAGATTAGAACTTATTAAACAAACGAATTTCAACAAGAACGAACATATTAGAACTTGTTAGACAAACAAATTTTGAAAGGAACAAACAGATTAGAACTTGTTAAATAAGCCCCACAAATACTCCTCACAAAGATTTGTATCACAAAGACAACCCGTAAAGATTCATCTCAAAGACTCCTCACGAAGACGCCCCTTAAGAGACTCCTCCCCAAAAGACACGCTCCCAAAAGACTCATCCTACAAAGACGCCCCACAAAGACTCCTCATAAATATCCGCAGACGAAGTAAACTCACAAAGACTTCTCATAAAAACTACCTAAAAAGACCTGGCCAACAAGGACTTCTCACAATACTATCCACAAAGACAACCCCTAAAGACTCCTCACAAAGACCTCATAAAGACGCCCCACAAAGAATCCTCACAAATACTTTCCCCACAAAGACTACTTATGAAGACTCCCCGGCACAAAGACCCTTGTAGACGTACCATAATCATGGCTGGCCCTCCTGAATCTCCCAAGCAAGGCTTGTTCCCTCGTTTAGCGACGCACATCTGTCCGTGGGAGATCGGGAATCCGAACGGTGACCAAATGGAGCTGCATTGAATGTTTGACCAAACGGTCAAGTTGACCTCCTGAAGGGTGTGAGTCAAGCTCGCGTCCGGCGACGATGTGATTGACCATCCGAGAACTGACAAATGAGTAGGACATATTAATGAGCGATCAAGAAGAACTACAGAACTACAGAATCTAGGACAAGCAAAGACCCTAAGGTCCGCTCGAGGCTAGTCCGCTACACTACATCCGAAACAACGATACACACTTATCTACGAGTGTATCTCTAACATGCTATATATATATATTTTTTTTTTTAAATATATAATCTACTGTACACACTTATCTACATGTGTACGATGTCATGCATATTAACTACTTCAACCTAGGGGGGGTGATAGAAAGTTTTTCTTCTCAACTTCCGCAGCCCTCGACTGCTAGTGGTGAAAATCTAGTTATAGGATAGGCGGAAAAGAAAATGGATATCTAAACTACACATGCAAGAGAAATCGCTGGCATCATTTTTAGTCATCATTTTTACTCTCGTTGTTCCTCCGCTCCAAACTCCTTTTGCAAAGACGTTATTATTTACTGTGCTCAGACTACGTTATATTTATACTATTTAAGTGCGCGTCGAGACGGTTTTTAAACATATTTACCGACCTACTATCCAAAACGTGGGTGGGTAGCCTATTCCAAATTTGAGTAATTTTAAACGTAAAATAGTTTTCGGCTATACTAGTGTTAAATCGCTTGTTGACTAATTTTAATCCGTGTTGCCGAGTGTTTACCCTATGATCCAATTCGAACAAATTCCTATAATCAACGTTTGAAAATCCTTTCAATATTTTAAATACTTCTATTAGCTGGCCACGTAATCTTCTGCCTTCGAGAGATGGCCTGTTTCTCAGCTCGGGAATTAATTTTGTAGCCCTACGCTGCACTCTTTCTAATTGCGCGATATCTTTGTTTAAGTATGGAGCCCAAAATTGGAACGCATATTCGAGCAGTGGACGCACAAGTGATTTAAACAATGGTAAAATTATCTCTTTGGATTTGAACGTGAAATTACGCGCGATATAACCCAGCACACGATTTGCTTTTTTACATGCATCCGCGCATTGTTTCGTGACTTTGAAGTCATCCGAGACTAAAACTCCCAGGTCTTTTTCCAATTTAACTACGTCGAGGACCTGGCCTTTCATGGTATACTCTACCCTCAAATTATGGCAACCCAAATGCATCACCTTACATTTACTTAAATTAAACTGCATTTGCCACTTATCCGCCCATCTGACAATCAAGTTTAGGTCCTTTTGTAATTTTTCTACATCCGATCTTACATAGGCACGGTTGCCCAGCTTCGTGTCGTCAGCAAATTTAGAAATCGTACTAAATACGCCATTATCCAAATCGTTTATATATATTAGAAACAATAATGGGCCAAGAACGGAGCCTTGTGGCACTCCACTACTGACGTTGACCCAATCAGAACATTCACCATTTATAACTACTCGCTGCGAACGATCCTTCAGCCAATTTCTAATCCAATTTAATATCTTACCCTTCACACCGATTGCTTTAACTTTCATTAATAATCTCTCGTGCGGAACGGTGTCAAACGCCTTTTTAAAGTCTAGATAGATTACATCTACAGCTTTGCTTTCGTCGTAAACGAATGAGTAAGAGAAGAAGAAGTAGGAGAAGAGGAAGAAGAAGCAGGAAAAGAAGAAGAAGTAGGAGAACTACAGAACTACAGAATCTAGGACAAGCAAAGACCCTAAGGTCTGCTCGAGGCTAGTCCGCTACACTAAATCCATAACTACGATACACACTTATCTACGAGTGTATCTCTAACATGCTATATATTTATTTTATTTTTTTATTTATTTTTTTTTTAATATATAATCTACTGTACACACTTATCTACATGTGTACATTGTCATGCATATTAACTACTTCAACCTAGGGGTGTGTGTCTGTGTGGGGGAGGGGGTGATAGAAAGATTTTCTTCTCAACTTCCGCAGCCATCGACTGCTAGTGGTGAAAATTTAATTTTAGGATAGTAAGACTATTTATAGGATAGGCGGAAAAGAAAATGGATATCTAAACTACACATGCAAGAGAAATCGCTGGCATCATTTTTAGTCATCATTTTTACTCGTTGTTCCTCCGCTCCAAACTCCTTTTGCAAAAGACGTTTTTATTTACTGTGCTCAGACTACGTTATATTTATACTATTTAAGTGCGCGTCGAGACGGTTTTTAAACATATTTACCGACCTACTATCTACTACGTGGGTGGGCAGCCTATTCTAAATTTGAGTAATTTTAAACGTAAAATAGTTTTCGGCTATACTAGTGTTAAATCGCTTGTTCACTAATTTTAATCCGTGTTGGCGAGTGTTTTCCCTATGATCCAACTCGAACAAATTACTATAATCAACGTTTGAAAATCCCTTCAATATTTTAAATACTTCTATTAGCTGGCCACGTAATCTTCTGCCTTCAAGAGATGGCAAATCTAATGCCCTCGTACGGCCTGTTTCTCAGCTCGGGAATTAATTTTGTAGCCCTACGCTGCACTCTTTCTAATTGCGCGATATCTTTGTTTAAGTATGGAGCCCAAAATTGGACCGCGTATTGGAGCAGTGGACGCACAAGTGATTTATATAACGGTAAAATTTCATCTTTGGATTTGAAGGTGAAATTACGTGCGATATAACCCAGCACACGATTTGCTTTTTTACATGCATCCGCGCATTGTTTCGTAACTTTGAAGTCATCCGAGACTAAAACTCCCAGGTCTTTTTCCAATTTAACCACGTCGAGGACCTGGCCTTTCATGGTATACTCTACCCTCAAATTATGGCAACCCAAATGCATCACCTTACATTTACTTAAATTAAACTGCATTTGCCACTTATCCGCCCATCTGACAATCAAGTTTAGGTACTTTTGTAATTTTTCTACATCCGATCTTACATAGGCAGGGTTGCCCAGCTTCTTGTCAATTTCAAAAATCGTACTAAATACGCCATTATCTAAATCGTTTATATATATTAGAAACAATAATGGGCCAAGAACGGAGCCTTGTGGCACTCCACTACTGACGTTGACCCAATCAGAACATTCACCATTTATAACTACTCGCTGCGAACGATCCTTCAGCCAATTTCTAATCCAATTTAATATCTTACCCTTCACACCGATTGCTTTAACTTTCATTAATAATCTCTCGTGCGGAACGGTGTCAAACGCCTTTTTAAAGTCTAGATAGATTACATCTACAGCTTTGCTTTCGTCGTAAACGAATGAGTAAGAGAAGAAGAAGTAGGAGAAGAGGAAGAAGAAGCAGGAAAAGAAGAAGAAGTAGGAGAACTACAGAACTACAGAATCTAGGACAAGCAAAGACCCTAAGGTCTGCTCGAGGCTAGTCCGCTACACTAAATCCATAACTACGATACACACTTATCTACGAGTGTATCTCTAACATGCTATATATTTATTTTATTTTTTTATTTATTTTTTTTTTAATATATAATCTACTGTACACACTTATCTACATGTGTACATTGTCATGCATATTAACTACTTCAACCTAGGGGTGTGTGTCTGTGTGGGGGAGGGGGTGATAGAAAGATTTTCTTCTCAACTTCCGCAGCCATCGACTGCTAGTGGTGAAAATTTAATTTTAGGATAGTAAGACTATTTATAGGATAGGCGGAAAAGAAAATGGATATCTAAACTACACATGCAAGAGAAATCGCTGGCATCATTTTTAGTCATCATTTTTACTCGTTGTTCCTCCGCTCCAAACTCCTTTTGCAAAAGACGTTTTTATTTACTGTGCTCAGACTACGTTATATTTATACTATTTAAGTGCGCGTCGAGACGGTTTTTAAACATATTTACCGACCTACTATCTACTACGTGGGTGGGCAGCCTATTCTAAATTTGAGTAATTTTAAACGTAAAATAGTTTTCGGCTATACTAGTGTTAAATCGCTTGTTCACTAATTTTAATCCGTGTTGGCGAGTGTTTTCCCTATGATCCAACTCGAACAAATTACTATAATCAACGTTTGAAAATCCCTTCAATATTTTAAATACTTCTATTAGCTGGCCACGTAATCTTCTGCCTTCAAGAGATGGCAAATCTAATGCCCTCGTACGGCCTGTTTCTCAGCTCGGGAATTAATTTTGTAGCCCTACGCTGCACTCTTTCTAATTGCGCGATATCTTTGTTTAAGTATGGAGCCCAAAATTGGACCGCGTATTGGAGCAGTGGACGCACAAGTGATTTATATAACGGTAAAATTTCATCTTTGGATTTGAAGGTGAAATTACGTGCGATATAACCCAGCACACGATTTGCTTTTTTACATGCATCCGCGCATTGTTTCGTAACTTTGAAGTCATCCGAGACTAAAACTCCCAGGTCTTTTTCCAATTTAACCACGTCGAGGACCTGGCCTTTCATGGTATACTCTACCCTCAAATTATGGCAACCCAAATGCATCACCTTACATTTACTTAAATTAAACTGCATTTGCCACTTATCCGCCCATCTGACAATCAAGTTTAGGTCCTTTTGTAATTTTTCTACATCCGATCTTACATAGGCACGGTTGCCCAGCTTCGTGTCGTCAGCAAATTTAGAAATCGTACTAAATACGCCATTATCCAAATCGTTTATATATATTAGAAACAATAATGGGCCAAGAACGGAGCCTTGTGGCACTCCACTACTGACGTTGACCCAATCAGAACATTCACCATTTATAACTACTCGCTGCGAACGATCCTTCAGCCAATTTCTAATCCAATTTAATATCTTACCCTTCACACCGATTGCTTTAACTTTCATTAATAATCTCTCGTGCGGAACGGTGTCAAACGCCTTTTTAAAGTCTAGATAGATTACATCTACAGCTTTGCTTTCGTCGTAAACGAATGAGTAAGAGAAGAAGAAGTAGGAGAAGAGGAAGAAGAAGCAGGAAAAGAAGAAGAAGTAGGAGAACTACAGAACTACAGAATCTAGGACAAGCAAAGACCCTAAGGTCTGCTCGAGGCTAGTCCGCTACACTAAATCCATAACTACGATACACACTTATCTACGAGTGTATCTCTAACATGCTATATATTTATTTTATTTTTTTATTTATTTTTTTTTTAATATATAATCTACTGTACACACTTATCTACATGTGTACATTGTCATGCATATTAACTACTTCAACCTAGGGGTGTGTGTCTGTGTGGGGGAGGGGGTGATAGAAAGATTTTCTTCTCAACTTCCGCAGCCATCGACTGCTAGTGGTGAAAATTTAATTTTAGGATAGTAAGACTATTTATAGGATAGGCGGAAAAGAAAATGGATATCTAAACTACACATGCAAGAGAAATCGCTGGCATCATTTTTAGTCATCATTTTTACTCGTTGTTCCTCCGCTCCAAACTCCTTTTGCAAAAGACGTTTTTATTTACTGTGCTCAGACTACGTTATATTTATACTATTTAAGTGCGCGTCGAGACGGTTTTTAAACATATTTACCGACCTACTATCTACTACGTGGGTGGGCAGCCTATTCTAAATTTGAGTAATTTTAAACGTAAAATAGTTTTCGGCTATACTAGTGTTAAATCGCTTGTTCACTAATTTTAATCCGTGTTGGCGAGTGTTTTCCCTATGATCCAACTCGAACAAATTACTATAATCAACGTTTGAAAATCCCTTCAATATTTTAAATACTTCTATTAGCTGGCCACGTAATCTTCTGCCTTCAAGAGATGGCAAATCTAATGCCCTCGTACGGCCTGTTTCTCAGCTCGGGAATTAATTTTGTAGCCCTACGCTGCACTCTTTCTAATTGCGCGATATCTTTGTTTAAGTATGGAGCCCAAAATTGGACCGCGTATTGGAGCAGTGGACGCACAAGTGATTTATATAACGGTAAAATTTCATCTTTGGATTTGAAGGTGAAATTACGTGCGATATAACCCAGCACACGATTTGCTTTTTTACATGCATCCGCGCATTGTTTCGTAACTTTGAAGTCATCCGAGACTAAAACTCCCAGGTCTTTTTCCAATTTAACCACGTCGAGGACCTGGCCTTTCATGGTATACTCTACCCTCAAATTATGGCAACCCAAATGCATCACCTTACATTTACTTAAATTAAACTGCATTTGCCACTTATCCGCCCATCTGACAATCAAGTTTAGGTACTTTTGTAATTTTTCTACATCCGATCTTACATAGGCAGGGTTGCCCAGCTTCTTGTCAATTTCAAAAATCGTACTAAATACGCCATTATCTAAATCGTTTATATATATTAGAAACAATAATGGGCCAAGAACGGAGCCTTGTGGCACTCCACTACTGACGTTGACCCAATCAGAACATTCACCATTTATAACTACTCGCTGCGAACGATCCTTCAGCCAATTTCTAATCCAATTTAATATCTTACCCTTCACACCGATTGCTTTAACTTTCATTAATAATCTCTCGTGCGGAACGGTGTCAAACGCCTTTTTAAAGTCTAGATAGATTACATCTACAGCTTTGCTTTCGTCGTAAACGAATGAGTAAGAGAAGAAGAAGTAGGAGAAGAGGAAGAAGAAGCAGGAAAAGAAGAAGAAGTAGGAGAACTACAGAACTACAGAATCTAGGACAAGCAAAGACCCTAAGGTCTGCTCGAGGCTAGTCCGCTACACTAAATCCATAACTACGATACACACTTATCTACGAGTGTATCTCTAACATGCTATATATTTATTTTATTATTTTTATTTATTTTTTTCTAATATATAATCTACTGTACACACTTATCTACATGTGTACATTGTCATGCATATTAACTACTTCAACCTAGGGGTGTGTGTCTGTGTGGGGGAGGGGGTGATAGAAAGATTTTCTTCTCAACTTCCGCAGCCATCGACTGCTAGTGGTGAAAATTTAATTTTAGGATAGTAAGACTATTTATAGGATAGGCGGAAAAGAAAATGGATATCTAAACTACACATGCAAGAGAAATCGCTGGCATCATTTTTAGTCATCATTTTTACTCGTTGTTCCTCCGCTCCAAACTCCTTTTGCAAAAGACGTTTTTATTTACTGTGCTCAGACTACGTTATATTTATACTATTTAAGTGCGCGTCGAGACGGTTTTTAAACATATTTACCGACCTACTATCTACTACGTGGGTGGGCAGCCTATTCTAAATTTGAGTAATTTTAAACGTAAAATAGTTTTCGGCTATACTAGTGTTAAATCGCTTGTTCACTAATTTTAATCCGTGTTGGCGAGTGTTTTCCCTATGATCCAACTCGAACAAATTCCTATAATCAACGTTTGAAAATCCCTTCAATATTTTAAATACTTCTATTAGCTGGCCACGTAATCTTCTGCCTTCAAGAGATGGCAAATCTAATGCCCTCGTACGGCCTGTTTCTCAGCTCGGGAATTAATTTTGTAGCCCTACGCTGCACTCTTTCTAATTGCGCGATATCTTTGTTTAAGTATGGAGCCCAAAATTGGACCGCGTATTGGAGCAGTGGACGCACAAGTGATTTATATAACGGTAAAATTTCATCTTTGGATTTGAAGGTGAAATTACGTGCGATATAACCCAGCACACGATTTGCTTTTTTACATGCATCCGCGCATTGTTTCGTGACTTTGAAGTCATCCGAGACTAAAACTCCCAGGTCTTTTTCCAATTTAACCACGTCGAGGACCTGGCCTTTCATGGTATACTCTACCCTCAAATTATGGCAACCCAAATGCATCACCTTACATTTACTTAAATTAAACTGCATTTGCCACTTATCCGCCCATCTGACAATCAAGTTTAGGTACTTTTGTAATTTTTCTACATCCGATCTTACATAGGCAGGGTTGCCCAGCTTCTTGTCAATTTCAAAAATCGTACTAAATACGCCATTATCTAAATCGTTTATATATATTAGAAACAATAATAGGCCAAGAACCGAGCCTTGTGGCACTCCACTACTGACGTTGACCCAATCAGAACATTCACCATTTATAACTACTCGCTGCGAACGATCCTTCAGCCAATTTCTAATCCAATTTAATATCTTACCCTTCACACCGATTGCTTTAACTTTCATTAATAATCTCTCGTGCGGAACGGTGTCAAACGTCTTTTTAAAGTCTAGATAGATTACATCTACAGCTTTGCTTTCGTTGTTAACGCAAATCATTTTATGGAAGAATTCCAGCAAATTTGTCAAGCACGATCTCGCCCGCCTAAACCCATGTTGGGAATCTTTAATCAGATTATTTATCTCGAGGTGGCTCACTATTATATCTCTAATAACCGATTCTAAAAGCTTTACAACTATCGAAGTTAGACTAATAGGACGAAAATTCGTTGCTTCGTATCTATTTCCATTCTTAAATATTGGTGTAACGTTTGCACGCTTGAAGTCTAAAGGGACCACGCCAACTTCTAATGAGCGATTGAAAATTGCACGCAACGGCTTCGCAAGCTCATTCTTAAGTTCCTTTAAATAAGTGAGGTAAATGCCATCGGGTCCGGGTGATTTCGACCTTTTCATCAGGTTAATATATTTAAGAATTTCCTCTTCATTAACTGTTATATCGGATATGCAAATATCACTATTATCTGCTTCTTCAACTAACGATCCTAATTCGGACGAATCTTCAACAGTAAAGACGCTTGTGAAATGTTCATTTAAAATTTTAGACATTTCCGCTGGAAATTTCGTCAAACGACCATCTTTGTCTTTAATCGGCCCTATTGAACCTTTTAAGGGTTTCCTACTGTTTACATAGCCGTAAAACCGTTTCGGTTCCTTCTTCGAATCCTTCGCGAGGTTTATTTCATATTTCCGCTTCGCATCTCTAACCGCCCGTTTAACTTCTCTTCGAGAATCTATGTAATTTTGCCGACTTATAAATGACTCATTGTTCTTATGCATTCGAAATTTTCTATTTCAGTCCTCAATTAAGCTTAATATTAGTGGGCTAACCCACGGCGCTCTCATCGACTTCCCGCTCTTACGGCGCACATACTTTACCGAGTCGAAATTTACACTAAGGAGTGTACGCCGAAGCTCAGTGTACATTTACCTAACTGACCTATTCTCGAAGCGCATTCCCCAGTCTACATCCTTAATCCTTTCGCGAAAAGTATCAAAATTACAGCTACCAAAACGTGGGATGAGCTGAGTGCTCATTTTTACTTCGACGCACGTGTTTACTACGAATCTAATCGCATTATGGTCACTCGAGGCTGAATGCTCTCCTACACAAACATTTTCTTTCAATGACTCGTCAGTCGCCATGATTAAATCGAGGATATTATTATCACGCGTTGGTTCCTCCACTTTTTGTACGAGAAAGTTCTTCAGACTAAAGTTTAGTAGTCTCTCCCCAGCTTTATCTGACGTTAGGTTACTATAATAAACGTTTGGATGTTTAAAATCACCGCAAACTAATATGGTCTCTTTTCTAACCCAAGATGAAATCATATCAAAGAGTGCAGCATCTTTTCTTTCCATTTGAGATGGTGGACGATATATGAGGGCTAAATTAATTTTATTTTTTGCATTACAACATAATTGGATTAATAAGGCCTCACTTCTCATATCTCCTGTAGACGAGTGGATCGTTATAGCGTTTAAGTCATCTTTTATATACACTAATACGCCCCCTCCTCTACCAGTTTGTCTATTTGTATAATGAATTTTATAACCTGCTATATCAAATTTGCAAACACTGATCCCCGAATGTGTATCTATCCAAGTCTCACTTAAGAATACGAGATCGTAGTCTCCCTCTAGAAAACGGCTTTTATTTCGGCAAGTTTATTTTTTAAGCTACGAACATTTGAATATATACATTTCAATTTGCGCTTTAGGTGGACTCCTCTATCACACGCGAATCGGTTCCGTTTCCCTGCTCCCCAATACTCATTGCCCCTTCAAGCGAGGACCGGTCCGGCGCATGGGCATCACGTGGCCCCGCAACTCTCCTACTTAACATGCTAGGTACTGAAAAGAACAGGGAGTAGGAGAAGAAGAAGAAGAAGAAGAGAACTATGAAGAGAAAGAGAAAGAAGAAGAGGAAGAGGAAGAAGAAGAGGAGGAGGGAGATGAAGAGGAACAGAAAGATCTAGAAGACGCGGAAGAAAAAAAGATTAGCAAAGAGGGCGAAGAAGAGGAAGAGAAACAGGAGGAAGACCAGGAAAGACCAGAGGGTCCACTCAAAATCAGAGATGTTTTGAAAAGAAAACCAACGGAGCATCACCCGCAGGAAAATAGAAGAGATTTGTAAAGTGAAGATTAAGGATATAGAACTGTAGGGAAGATCTATAGTGGTCATGGGGCTGGGAGGACACGCAACCCCTTGAATAATGCACACTGGGGCCGGAAGGGTATGCAGCACCTTGAAAAGAACACACTTGGGCCAAGAGGGCATGCAACCCTTTTACGAGTACACACTGGGGCAGGGAGGACACGCTCCACCTCGAGGAATATACAATGAGTCTCGTAGGGCACGTAACTCCTTTAGAAGAACAAAGTGGGGCCTGGAGGGCACGTTGCCCTTTAAAAAGTGCACAGTGGGGCCGGGAGGGCGTCTTTTATCCATGTTTCAGGTGTAGCAGGGACTTTACTCCTGCCACACAATACACTCCCTTGCAGGTAGAGGAACTAAACCCAAAGAGGCGGCTAAGTCCGGAATGTTGGCTGTATGTGGGTCAGGGAAAAAAATCATACTATCTTCCGTCGCGTGTCGTAAAATGCGACTAACTCCGGATATGGGCCGCTGGCTTAAGAAACCACGCACCTGAAGGTGCTATCCCTCAAATGCGACACGTAATAACCTTAATGAGCAGGGCTGTCACGGACCCCGTCTAGTCAGGACTGTTGATCGAGATCAATGTGTGAATCGAGTGGTTGTATGAAATGTGAGAAGGGCCTGTGATGCGGGAAAGAGGGGACTGCCAGTTACTGTCTTTGAACCAAGGATATTGCAGATGCTTGCGCTATGTAAGAAAAACATGAAGTAGAATGAAGAGTTGGTTTGGAATGATTTGAATGATGTGTAATTAAGTGTACAACAGGATGGTAGGGGTAAAGAGGGAAATGGAATTGAGATGGTATCGTTTGGTGGTTATAGGAGATATGAATGAACGAAGGAGTGAATGAATGAAATGGGGTAATTGAAGTTCTTGTTACATCCGGGGAGAATGAAAATGGAGACTGGGTCATAAGGTTATGCGCTGAAAGAAAGTTATGTGGTAAGCACGTTTTTTCACCACAAAGATATGCATAGATACAGATGGGATTAGTAAAGAAGAGAGGAAGAACTTAAAAGTACGATTAGTCATCTATAAATAGTAAGGAAGAATATACAGCGGGACGTATCCGATTTGAAAGCTGAACGAGGTATGAATGTGAAATGAACAGGTTAAAATTTCTTATATAAGCGATACCGTTGATGCTGAGGGCAAAGAGTGTGACAGTGAGGACACTTCCATTAGGAACACTTTCTTCCTGCTCTATTGCGACGGAGGTTCACACCCTACCCGAATGCGGAATCACCGACTTCGCAGAAATTCAGGTGTGAAAAGTGAGAGGCGTCCTCCCCTCGTCCCCATTGTGTTGAAAGTTTCCATGATACCGCACCGTCATGCGGTATCATAGGCCTTCTTTAGATTGAAAAACACCGTGGCGAAGTGCTGTCTACGAAGGTAGGTCTTGCATATAGCGTTATCCAGTCGGAGCAGAGCACCCTTCCTAGACAGCTTCGGCTAGCTAGGAAGAAGGCTAATCTAACATTAACCAACTTATACAGCAACTTGCTCGCACAGAGGTTGAGAAATTAGGCGGAAACCGGCCGGAGTAGAGTGATCTCTTCCCGGTTTGCGGAAGGAACTCAGCGTAAAACTGTCGTTGAAGGGTTCTTCGCCTATGGAGGTAAAGACCAGTCGGCGAGAATCAGTGACATGGCGACGTGTATTGAATGCTGGCGAAGTAGCATCCCGGTGAGAGAATGTGGAGAAAGCGGTGGCGAAAGACTCCGCCAAGGAGGCTTGGTCCCGCTCTCTTGGAGAACAGGAGGGGTCATGCAAGAACTTGTCCCAAATCCTTTTGATTCACTTCTACAAGAGGAGTCTTTCCGTTAAGTAAAGACACGTATTCCTGACAGTAAGAGCAGCGGCCTTGCTTCGACCAAATTCACCGACAGTGAAATTGATAGGGAGATGCTTATAGCGCAAGTAGGCATATCGCTTCTCTCTGAGGACCATCTCATACTTGGTCCACCACCAAGGAAGCGGACTACGCGCAATCGCCAGACGTTCTAAAATTAGTAATTAGGCCCACGGTCTCATCCACTGACCCAAACTAGTCCACTAGGACAGTGAAATCATTCATTTTCTGAAATGCGCACAGTTGCACTCAGTCCAAGCACTACTGAGGAAGTTTCTCCGGTGGAAGCGGCTCAAAAAATGTTAGTTGAATGGCAAAGTGATCACTACCATGAAGGTAATTGACCACCTCTAACCAAAAATCAGGTTGTGTATCTGGAGAGTACAGGGACAGATCGATACAAGAAAATGATGGGGTTTTCGGACAGTGATGCGTAAACTCATTCACATATAGGACACCTACATATTTCCACCTTATTGATCAGATCGACAAGGATCTAACCCATAGGATTGAGTGTGTTGTTTTCTAAAAGGGAGTGCATACCGTTTAAATCTCCGTGAAGGTAAATGGCCTGGGCAACGGTACTACGACAGGGCGGAAATCCTCCGTGTCTAAGTCGGCTGACGTGAAATGTACACAGAAATCAAAGTATACCTCATAGGCAGGTGTAGCTGCACCGCCAATATCTAAAAGGAGTTATCTATAGCGGGTAGAAGAACGGAGACATCATGCCTGGTGTAAATCGTGCATATACCTCCCAGCCCTCATCCCGTAGTGGTGGGGCTGTAAAGCCTTTTTACCCCGAGAGGGTGGGGAGGGGACGCGCCTAGCCTTGTCTTAGGTAAAAAATAGCTAACTTGGAACGAAAAAAGACGTGCCTCTGCAGTTCTCTCCACTTGGCTTGGAGTCAACGGTAATTCTTTTGAAGGAATATGTCCTCCAGGCATAGCTCAGACGAGATGCGGGAGCCCTCTTCGAAAAGAATTAACTCATTAGAATGGCCGTACGCTTCTTGGTGGGAGAACTCCAGGGTTGTTGACCGCACCAGGTGCTGTCGCCTTCAAGGATTTATTAGGGTAAAATGGGCTCGCCATGCGAGTCTTTTCCTATATCTCCCTTGGAGCCTTTGGCGGCTACGGAAACAAGGATCCCTCTTTAGGAGGGTCTCGTGCCTTCATGTCTCTTCGTTCAGCCTTGGGCGGGACCATGTGAGGCGAGGATGCGGGGGTATTGTCCTCATTTCGGGGGATAAGCTTAGAAATCCTTGAAGACGGCCTCATGTGAGTCTAGCAATTCAGTGGAGGTGCGCAGCCGATTCGCTTTGCAGGAAACGGCCGTGCGGGGGAGGCGAGATCCATGGTTTTAACTGAGGCTGGATGTGAACCCTTTCAGCTGACAGCTTTACCAGGATAGCTCACGGGTAGGTAAAATACGCAGAATGGTTTATAATTGGCGCTGAACCGGCTGTGCTCTTAGGCTTTAGAGGGGCTATGAGCAAGAAGCAGAGAGTATTTGCTTAAGAATTGATGCATAGGACGTCCCAGGTCGCGCTAAGCGCTATAGGTCCTAGTCCTTAGTCTTGTGAAAATATAGTCAATCTGCCGCCTGAACAGGGCCAGTATTTCATTTTCCTGTAGATATGAGCCACATTCCTTCGAGAAAGAAGCGTACGCTCTTCGCAATCAACACACTTTATCGTAAATGTTAAGGCTTTATCCGTACGGTCTTGGATCAATTCACACAGACTATGGACATGCTCGACTTTGCACCTAAACACATGGCCGAAGCGTTGGCAATAGTAATACCTCCACAGTAGTGGCGCAAAGGCCTCGATGCGCTAACGATACTAACGGAAACGTACCAACTTGGGGAGCCTTTTGCCATCAAACGTGACGAAGAGTGTAGGGTTGGGATTCGAGTCTTCCCCCTCTGTTTTCTCATCAAATGCTCGACCTTTATATCTCTTTTGTTGGGCAGCTCTTCGGTGATATCTTCCATGGAGCAGACTACGAGTTTCCTCTCATAAACCACTCCTTTCACGAAATTCATGGTGCAGTGCGATGTCACCTTCACAAGCGAGGCCATCGAGTGTCCGAAAAGCACTAATAGCGGCCGCATCGGAAAGTTCCACCAAATTTGCCAGAAAGCTCCCATCCGAGAATAGGGTGACCTTTGACTCTCTACCAGTCAACATAGCTAATGCTATCCTTTGATGCAACATGTGATTTTTGGCCAACATGCTGCCATCAGTGGCGCGAATAACTAAAAGGCGCT
This sequence comes from Ceratothoa steindachneri, assembly GCA_963969495.1. Lineage (NCBI taxonomy): Eukaryota > Metazoa > Arthropoda > Malacostraca > Isopoda > Cymothoidae > Ceratothoa > Ceratothoa steindachneri. Next base: position 216,175,232 of record OZ018320.1, read on the forward strand.
TGAAGCCAGCACACTCAAAAGCATCAAGTAGGCTCAATTAAGGGCCCGACGTAATCATGGCTCCGTTCATCACAGTAGCACCGTTAGTCTTCTTGCTTTTATTCTGGGTCTATCCGCCCGAGAATGATTCAGGGCCGAACGAGCCGATCTTGGCATGGCTGCTTGCCAAAACGGCAGCGGACCAGTGCGTTCCCGGAGCTCCACGAAGGAAAATAAACACATAATTCTCTTTTTATTTTTGATCTTTCTTTTCTTTTTAGGAGAGGAGGGAAGGATGAACCCGCTTCTCTTCATCCCGGAAGAGGCCACATGACCGGACGAACCAGCCTCAGCTATATCCTATCCCGAAATGTCAAAGGTTTTGGACGGCAAAGGGCACCAGGCGGAAAAGAGGTCCCTCCTCTCCTTGTGAGCCCACGGGGTTCAGTGCCACTTAGGAGGAGAGTACACAGTGACTAACTCAGGTTCCGTGTGATCTGGCACCGAATACAGGTTCGCCCACAAGGAAAACCCTACGATCTGAGGCGAGAGCACACCCGGTATCATCTCCTCCTCAGGAAGAACTTTCAAGTTCCATCCTCCTTAAGGTGTCAGGTATCCCTCCCAGGAGCTCATAGGGCATATAACCCGTCATAAAGGTCAGTGGTATCGGCATGCTGACCTCCATTTGGAAGAATGTGGTAGTGGGCCTGCCGGCTCCCATCAAGGCGACAAACCTTGGGTGTACAAGGTGTCTAGGCGGAGCCCAAGAGACGCCGTCCCCTCGAACCCTTACTGGCGGGTTGTGGCTTACTTGCCCCAATCGGGGTGGCCAGAAGCCCAGGCTGGCGCGTTCTATACCTCCCACTGGAATTGGGGGGGTGGAGAAGGAAAAGGGGGACCCGCCCCAAGCGGAGAGTTGCCTAGAGACAACTCTCCAAAAGGGCATAAGGGGAATACCCCTAACTCATCTGTAATGGAGAAAGAGAAAAGCCAACTGCGCTCGAAGAATGCTGGACGGGCACCTGAGAAAGCAAGATGGTGGGGGGGGGGGCACATCCATCACCGAGGTGAAGCTGCCCGAGGGCCGCTCCACAGATGGCTAAGTGCAAAGGAGAGGCCCTTTTACCGCACAAAGATGGTTGGGAGGGAAGGAACCTCTATGGATCAGAGTGGGGATGTCGCTGTTTAACTCTTCCGCCCCAACACCAAGGTAGGGTGAGGATTAAAGAGGGATGTAGTCAGAAATAAGGTGGAATTATGAGAGTTTTCGAACACGAAAATATCCAACTGTGTGGCCAAATAAAGGTAAAAATAATAGTGATCTATATCCCGCATACAACCGATCCCGCCTATCCCATGTCCGGTTTTCCGACTTTTCAGGGGTCCACTCTGGGACCATTAAAGGTTAGTGTTCGCACTTTCACATTAACCAGAATTTGCCAAGTGGACCGGTAAATCCACAATGGTCACAGTTTTTAAGTGGCAGATCCCCACTGAGGTAAGGCGACAGGGTGGATTTCCTTACTAGGTCGTAATAATCGTCAACAGAACGGCCAAGATCGGAATCTCCGTTACGTGACAGACCTGAGATTTCAACTTGGCCTAGCAGCCAACAAGGCAGCAAAACCCATCCGCCTTAAGCAGTACAGCCTTAAGCAGTACAGTCTTAAGCAGTACAGCCTTGTGCACCAGAGAACGGCGGCGAGGAGGTGATCAACCCATTACACGCAAGAATGGGGTTATTAGGGCAAAACAGAACTTTCCCATTAAGCGCGCATCAACGCCAAGGACCACTAAAGTCCTGGTCTCTTGAGACATGCGTTGTTTATGGTTGTTCCAAAGCCTCTCTTATGAGACGGAATGAAGTAGCTGGTTAGGTTATTAAACCTTGACCGAGGGTTGAGCGGATACTCGTAGAGAGAAAGGAATACTGACAGGGAAAAAGGAACAAGCGCACGAACAACTTATCCAGGCTTGTCAAAGATTTCGATTTCACCCCATTAATGAGATGTACTTAATTTTCAGTCTATCTGGGTAAGAACAGTTCCTACTGGTACCAAGTGTAGATAGACAAAAGGATGAGGGGATAGTCGTAAAGTAAAATAAAAAAATTGCGCTAAGAGAGAGCGATCGGAAAGCGCACCAACAAATTCATTAGGCCCTGTCAAAGAGTTCAATTCAACCTAGTGATGGGGCTTCGCTAATTGGTACTTAAGCCAGGAGGACGTACAGCTCCTTCAGGTACCAAGTGGTATAACAAATTATACAAGGTAACCTCCCTGCGGGGACGATCACAGGCAGTGAATTCCATTGGAATCGCTTCAGGTGGGGTTTAAAACCATTTGTGCTATTATTACTTCCTGGTGCTCGTTCGAAGAGTAGTTCTTAATTTATATCGTCAAACCCATCGATTATCTTGAACGTGTCCATCAGCTGGCCACGCAGCTGGCGACATTCCTTATCAGTAGGACTGTAGATATTTAATTTAGATAATGACATGAGTACTTCCACTGAAATGGATCGACTGGTCTTTTGAAGTACTTAGCTTCCTTGTAACTCCTTAGGTGGTGTTGAATATTGTGGGTTTTTTTATTCTTTGCTGTGTTGTTATTGTAAGTTCCGAGCACAAATCCCCATACGTAGGGAGCATATTGCATTAGTCTTCATCTAGAGGTTCAAATTCGTACTTTTGAGTTACGTAAGTTTATTATTGAAGCCTTTTAATGCAATCATCTACTCCCAGTGCTCAGAGTTGGTAATAAAGTTTGCTATTCCCTTCCTTATTTTTCATTTTTATTACCACTATTCTATTCACATATTTTTGTTATGTCACCTTACACTCAATTTTCGCTACTGAAACTGCGAGTCCCCATTAGATCAGAAAAATTGTATTTACTGTTTCATTTAAAATTAAATTTACTCTTTTTTAAGGGTGGTATAAAAGTACTTAGTTTGATTATTCCCCAGGGAAAAGGTGTTCAGCCTCGTAAAAATGTGGAGAAGGTGCAGTTGCAGGTAGTTGCTCAGTGACAATCGATTTGCTCCATTTACGGGACCGATGCCTAGTTAGGTAGCAGTGAAAGAACAAGAGGGGTTGGTTGCTGGAGCGTAATGTAGGAGTTTAGTGATAGTTGATGGGAAAGAGCCATCGTGATTTGTGAGGAAATTACGATAGCTCTACACTTCAACCTATATCATCTACTTCCTTCCTCTCTCTTTTACCGCTAGGTAACCACTGATGATAAGACTAATGAGATCTGTACCTGATTCTCCAATAGTAAAATTAACGAAATCTTTACCTGTAACCGAGTCTCCAATCTTAGGTCTCAAGTTAATCTCGGGTAGACAAATGGGCCTGACGAAATCGTTGAACTGGACGTCTTTGGCCAGTGTGATTATTGCTATGTCACCCTCGAATGTGTCCTGATCGTATCCATCGAACAACTTGTACCCCTCCGCTGGCAGCCAGAAACCTCCTTCCTCTTCCCCGAGAAGGTTGGTCATCCCAAACCCCAGCTGTAAGGGTATAGGGTTGAAATTACTTCATACTGCTGGTGATGGGTTATTTACAGGGGTTATGCAGGTTGTCCTACGAAAAAAACGAACCTAAATTTAAATTATTATAATTGAAAAAGTAGTTGTAGTTTTTTCATTGTGTAGATTTTTTTGCCTCTTTCACTTATATGTACTTCTCTCTCTTTGTCAGTATTTTTTTTCTCCAGTACCATAACCCGCTTTTTTGATCATATGATCATATTTATTCTCATTCAATTTGTAAAAGTTTTTCAAGATTTTAAGCAATTCACTCAAGATCTTTCAGACAGACAATAAACTTACTCCATTTGATGATCTTTGACCTCGGTGAATAAAGATAGACTCTAAACATTTGACTCATGGAACTGAGTCATAGTATGACTTGTACTCACGAAAATTAGGCGTATGTCGAAGTCCAGACAATGGGCGGTTGTGACAACAGTGCGGGAGGAGATAAGAACGCCTCCACAATTTCCCGTAAAGGAGTCAGTCTCAACCAACACAAACACCATCCAGGGAAAAGATTTCTGATGGTAGAAAAAAAAAGTGTTCATGAAGGTTCAACATGTTTTGATAACCTGTCGTATATCTATCATGTTCCAATATATCCTAGCATATTCTAATATACAGGGTGACCACAAAAAGACTACTTAATTTCAAATATATGTTCTAACAAAAGTTAAATGAATATTTTTACAATTTTGGTGCCTACAGTTGCATAAACTAATAAAGTTTCATGTGTTATTGGCTGATATCATAGACCCTGGATGTGTGCCTATCTTGTTGCTAGGCAAACATCAAGGCGATAATCAAGCTCGGCCCAGACTCTTTGCAGCATATCCGGCGTAATCGCATGTAGAGCTTCAGTGATGCTTTCAGGCAGTTCGTCTATGGTCGCGGGTAATGGATGTACATAAACTTTGTTCTTGACATGTCCCCACAAGAAAAAGTCAGAAATAGTTTAGTCTGGTAATCTCGGGGGCCTTTTACAAAACACCTGGTTATGTTGTCCAGCACGGCCAATCCATCTGTTTAGTAAGTTCGCGTTGAGACACGTGCGGACAGAGAGAGACTAGTGCGGCGGTGCGCCGTCCTGCTGAAAAATGTAGTCACCACCTTCAGCAGCTATTCTTGGAATCGACCAATTGGTTAACATTTCCAGGTAGGTTAACCTTCAAAGAAAAACGGTCCGTATACAGACCGCTCTGTTACTGCACAGAACACATTAACTTTGGGGGAGTTACCTTCAACCTCATATTCTCACACTGTGATTATTGACCTTCCAACTTAAGTGGAATGTTGCTTCATCACTGAAAATGATTTTGACAGCATATCAGGATTATTTTCCATTAACGCCTGGAGATTGCCGCAAGATTCAAAGCGCATTTCATTGTCTTGCGGGTATGATATTTGGGCCAGTTGCAGCTTGTAAGGGGTAAACCTCAAGCGTTTGCGTAAGATCTTGCTTACTGTGCTTTGCGGGACTTGGAACTCTCGGCTACATCTGCGCGTCGACTTCTTGGAGATGCGAAGAAAAGTTTCTCTGACCCTATCGACAACTTCCTCTCACACCGATGGACGGCCTGAATGACCTTTTATCTGGTCACAGATGTATCCTTTCACACTGAAAAAACTGTACCACTTCAAAATGGACTTGTTAGTAGGTGAATTCCCATGATGAATGCATCTGAAGGCACGCTGCACATTTGTAATACTGTTTGTTTTGGCAAATTCCAACACACACATGCCTCGTTGTTGTGGAGTGAACGCCATCTTGGGTTACACTGCCATCCAGTGGATCAAGTATAATCTGTAAATGAAGAAGGAAACTTTATTAGTTTATGCAACTGTAAGCACAAGAACTGTAAGAATATTCATTTAACTTTTGATATAATATATATTTGAAATTAAGGAGTGTTTTTGTGGCCACCCTGTATATCCTCGCATGTTCCAATATACCTTAACATATTCCAATACACCCTAGGATGTTCCAATATATCCTAGCATATTCCAGTATATATCATCGCATGTTCAAATTTATCCTAACATGTTCCAATATATCCTAGCATGTTGCATTATACGCTAACCTGTTACAACATATCCTAGCATGTTCCAACATATCCTAGCATTTTCCAATATATCTTCGCGTGTTTAAATATATTCTAGCATGCTGCAATATATCTTAACATGTTCCAATATATCCTAGCATGTTCCAACATATCTTAGCATGTTCCAATATATCCTAGCATGTTCCAATATATCCTCGCGTGTTTCAATATATTCTAGCATGCTGCAATATATCCTAACATGTTTCAACATATCCTAGCATGTTCCAACATATCCTAGCATGTTCCAACAAATCCTAGCATGTTCCAATATATCCTCGCGTGCTTTAATATATTCTAGCATGCTGCAATATATCCTAACATGTTCCAACATATCCTAGCATGTTCCAATATATCCTCGCGTGTTTTAATATATTCTAGCATGCTGCAACATATCCTAACATGTTCCAACATATCCTAGCATGTTCCAATATATCCTAGCATGTTCCAACAAATCCTAGCATGTTCCAATATATCCTTGCGTGTTTTAATATATTCTAGCATGCTGCAATATATCCTAACATGTTCCAACATATCCTAGCATGTTACAATATATCCTAGCATGTTTCTTGAAAAGTGAAAAAGCTTTACATCTGTTTATATTTTGATGGTGTTGCCCCTAACGGGATGAATCAGTGGTAAGGTCCGAACAAAGGCCAGTAGTTGGATTCTATGCTGAACACTAAGCCATGTTGGACTTAATCCGTAAATCACTATATTCTTTTCAACTTGTGAGGTAATTTTCATGCTTTACGTTCCACTGAATCCTCTTCTTTCAGGTATAAAATTTGAATGTTACTAGTGCTTATCATCTCTTCACTTTCAGTCGACACATCTTGGAGAAAAATAAACCCTCCAATCTCTTTTCCAAATGGGGTTGACAGTGCGGTATTTTGAATTGATTTTGTAGTTTATATCTACTCAAACTGACCGAATCATTCTCTGCCCTTTTGAACAGGGTTGTTTTATTATGTTGTGTTGTAATTCTAATAATGGGAAGAGAAGAAAGAACTAGAGCGAAACATTAAATAAAAGAGGAAGTAATAGCAAGAATAAAAAGTGTTACCATAAACATGACTACATTAAATGGTTGGGTATCAGGCTTATTTTTAAGTTTTAGCCATTTCCTTCCAGAATTATATTAATGGACAAATAAAAATAAATAATTGTTTAAAGTACTTTATTTTGACTACAGTAAAGAAGAAAACGGAGTGTCTAGATCGCTCGAGTTGTCTTGCGAACACTTGGATGACAAATAAGTCTTATGCTATTGATACATAGAGACTAATATGACTTGAAATATTTTGTTTGAAAATTCGACTTCTCGGTGCGAAAGGGAAACAGAACAGATTTGCACAAGGCGCTATGTAAAAGTAATAATGGTTTGAATCTCTCATTGTGAAGTAAAGTGCAGTTGTAAGTTAGGATCTCCTTTTATCCAGAGGTTGTTTCAAGTAAATATATGCCGTAATTTCTTGCCGAACGCTATAACCACTCGTAAAATCCTGATCTAAAGCAACAATCTCTAATCTATAATCGGTCATCTGGAAAGTTCGTAACCCTCTGGAAAAAGGAAAAATATATTTCAAAGTAAATTTAATCAATTATAGTTAGCATTTTGTACTAAAACCTTTTGCCATTTTTTTGATTTGATAAAAACAATACAAAATTCTTTGATAAAATATGAATTTCTCTGCCAACTACTTTGAGCTCTAAATACACTCCCTATTGAACGACGAGGACTAGGCTAACCTAGTTAGGTTATGAGTTGGACTAAATTAGCCTAGTTTGGCTAGAATAGTAATAGCCTAATTAGATGAACCTAGTTCTCATTTATCTTTCATTACGGAGAGGTGCGTTGTTAGATCAATAGTTTTGCATAGCAATATTCATTTTTTCAAATATAATTTCGGTTCGAGTTTATAAAATCAAATAGGAAAAATTTATGGTACAAAATATTAACTATATAATTAGTTAAATTTACTTTAAAATATAAATATTTTTTTTTTTAACAGCAGCGTTAACTTTCCCAAATACCTAATATGTTTAACATGTTTTATATATCCCTCATTGTGACCGACATAAACTACGTTAAATTATATAACAGATGTGATCTATATTAGCTCAGTCATTTTACATTTAGCTTCATTATTAGGAAAAAAATAAAAATATATCCGGAATTCTACCTTGATAATTTTGCCTTTGTAGATTTGGGTCTCCATGTATGCTGAAGTTCCGCATCTCTCACAAAGTTCGAATTGTGGGTAGGTGACTGGCTCTACATGGCTTGTACTCGGAGTGACAGAAGAAAATCCATTATTTACTGTAGAATATTCTACAGAATACAACAGGTTACTTTTAGATGAACTTTCCTGGGAAGATGTCACTGCCGATATTATTTTTGTCACATTTTCATAAGAAAATGTAGGGTTTATTAATTCTTTAACTATTGATAAATCAGTTTCTGTAGTATTTGACCATTCCGTAGATATTGAAGGTAATGTTCTCGTCCTGTTCTCCTCTAATGTATTTTCTGTTGTAGACGCCACTGTATTGGATATTGCATGTGTAATAAACGAATTTGGATCAGTTGTTTTTGATACTATTAATGCATCTACGGTAGAAATATCAGCAGTTGTTGAGTTTGATTCATGGTCAAAAGCTATTGAAGTTTCGGTGGTATGAGTCGATAAGGAACCGATCTCAGTTGTACTAGGCTCTAAATGTGAAGATGCATCGTGTGTAAGCTCCATTAGCAATGTCTGAGATAAAGTCGTTCTAGTTGTACTTGGCATTAAATCTGAAGTGCTGAAGGATGACTCCATTGGCAAGATTGTGAGTGATGAAACATTTTCAGTTGTATTTGATACTAATATTGAAGATACCTTTGACGTAAAATCCGTCGACATTGTTTGACTTGAAGCCACACTCACTTCAGTTGTGGTCGATAATAGGTCACTTGTGTTAGATAATGGATCTGTAAGTGATGTTGATGTAGGAAAGTAACTTATTTCATTTATATTTAATATGGAATCGGACGATGCTTCAGATATTTCGGTTGTTGATGTTTGGACTGTGGATAAACTTGTTCCCTTGCTACTGGATATTAAATCTGTTGTGTTTTGAGTGAGAAAGTAATCTATTGATGAGTTTTGGGGAAGTGGAGAAGTAGCGATTCCACTTGTATTCGGCATTAAATCTGAGTGGAGTTCAGACGATATTTCAGTTAATGAAGTTGGAAATTCAGAAAAACCTACTCCACTTGTATTGGACATTAAATCTGTTGCGTTGAATGTGAAATCTAGTAATATTGACGAGAGAGAACTAACTTCAGGTGTAGTTGACACAGAATTCGATGATACCTCGGATGATAATTCTGTCATTGCTGTTTGTACCAAAGATAAATTCACTTGAGCCGTACTAGTTATGAAGTCTGTTGTATTAGTTGAGAAATCCATTGAAGTTGTTGACAGTGGAGAATTATCATCTGTTTTACTAGATATTACATCTACTGTTTTGAATGTCGAATCGATATAAAATGTTGGAAGTGGAGAAGAACTCTGTTCTGTTGTATCTGATATTGATTCTAAAGATGTCTCAGACAAAGACTCTGTAGATAATGTTTGACCTGAAGAAATGATAATATTAGTAGTGTCTGATATTAAATCGGAAGACACTTCGGATAACATTTCTGGCTGCAGTGTTTCAGTGGCAGAAGTAGCTATAGTTTCATTTAATACTGATGTTTTAAATGAGGAATCCATGAGTAATGGTGGAGTGTACGACGAACTAAATTCACTTGTGTCTGGTATTAAATAAGAAGATACTCCAATTGGTAATTCTAAGGTTGTAGGAATTGGATTAGAAGTAACAGATGATTTCATATCGCTAGTAAATGAAGTTGGTTGTCCAGCCTTGCTGGAACTTGGTATTGTGGAGGTGGTTATTATTTTAAAATTGAGTCCATCTACAGTTGAACGTTCAGGTGGAGGCGTTGATATATTTACGTAGGTCATGTCACCGTTCGAGGTCAAGGCTACCAATGAGCAAAGGTAACCTTCGGACTCTCGAAAAAACCTTCTGACGTAATGTAAAAATATTTGTTTGCCCATCCATACTTTTGGGTAGGATTTTTTACTGAAAGAAGAAAAAAATTGCATTATTAATTCTGATAACGATAATTAATCAACGCTAACGTAAAATAAGGTTAGGAATTTGCAACCTTGGCCAATTAATAAATCAGTAAATGGAATAAAGAGTATTGTAGCAGTCCAGATCAATTAATTACAACTATGACAATTCTTTCAATCGCAAAGAATTTTAGTCCCTTTGAAATCTCTTTTGTGCATTTCATACAGTCAAGATGATCTTGGGTGACAAATAATTATAAAGATAAACTCCTTAAATATTTCCAAAGTTTGCTGTAGGATCAAACTGTACATAAACCCTTAAAATGCAGCTTAGGTAAATCATCAAGTTGTTTGAATTGATATTCTGTCAACACAACATTAGTCAACACCAGTACATTGATGCAAGTTTTCATCTGCCAATCGTCGTCTTAACTGACCAATGAAAACCCGATTTTTTTTTTTTTACAAAACCTATAACGCAATAGCAACGAGGCAGCATTCTGCAAAAAGTCTGTCAGGGGAGAACTGTAAAAAAAAAAGATGTGGCGGTAAACAAAGTAAAAAGACTGAAAGATATCAGCAGGTCCTCTCGCAGGCATTGGGAGCATCGAAGGCACGCCATATTACAGATTACACCCACAGCATAGTTGCCCAGGCGACACGGGACTGACCCCTTCCCTGCGTGGGAATGTTCCATGACGTCAGATCTAACCAATATTTTCGCATTCTCATATTGTAGTAATAATATACATTAAATAAATAAATTAAAATTTTGTTCTCTTTTCTAATGGTACATTTATTTATTTCTTTACAGTAAATTGCCAAAAGTAATTCGGATGTCATATTTAGTGAACACCATATTCGCAGTGGCAACTGAACATTCTACGCGTAGTGGCAAATGAACCAAACCGAAAGGTGGAGTGAAATTTATTATACTAACTGGTTTATAGATACAGAAGTGTATACAAAGATTTGCTGTGCTTAGCCTATATATGACGGTATATATTAAATAAAGCAACCGAATTCCCATGGCCATTGACCATACGATTACAACAATATATTTGCTTATTTTCAGGATAAAACTTATATTGACTATGACTAATGCATCATCGAGGAAAAAAAGCCATTCTTTCAATACTCTCTATTTTTCATAGCGAGGAGAGTTACTGCTGATTTCACAGCTTTGCCGAGGAAAATACCAAGGACGAATGAGTCTTATTATTACTAAATAAAAACTAATTAATTATAAATCATTTAAAAGCTAATTTTATAGTTTTTTTTGGTATATCGCGTAAATTGCCTGAAATCTATTTTATATAGAAGCAAGACGAAAATGCTCTACTACTTCTCCAAGGAGGAGCTCGCGCTTCGCAGGTCAACCTTCGGCCTGTGGCCTACGTACGCCCTATCCTACTCTGGTAATGGACTTCTGGTGTAATTTTAACAAATTTTCTCAATTTTGTTCTGAAATTCACCATTTGTAATTTTTTTTTGTTTAAAAAGATCCCCCCAAACATTCGGTAATCATAATTTTAAAAAGTTTCATTTTATTTAAAAAAATTGAATAATTAAAGAAACAAACATGGTCATTCTCAAACTTTTAAAAAATTCTTGAAGGAATAACCCCAAAATTACCAAGTTAAAATAAAATGAACAAAATGTTTAGCGTTATATCATCATAATATGACACAATTCATAACATTATCCAAACCTAACCAAACCTAATTTAATCTAACCTAACCTAACCGTATAAGAAGGTTAGAAGTAGGTTAAGGATCCCACATTTGTCAATATTTTAAATGAATGCGATGCATTACTACGTAATATTATGACCATAACATTTATAGATTTCTTTAATTATATTTCTACATTGAATAGGTTTGTATAGGTTTATTATGCAATACATCTATACATAGTACGTAAATATAATATAATATATAAAATAATATACAAATACGCTTAAATACATTGCACAAAGCAGGGAGCCCGCCAGTATTGACGTGCAGCCAGCAAGACGCGGCGCAGTGTCCCACGCGTGGCTTCTCTGCTACTAGTGTTTGGCGGCGGTCCTCACCACCCGTCGCCCGGCTGGGCGTGGGTGGCGATCAGCGCGGCGGAGGTGCTGTTCTCAGCATCTCCAGTAGCTCGATTATCGGTGTGTGGAGGACCAACTGGGCGGCTCTTGCCTCTCGCGCCCTCAGTAGGGCGCCTCTTGCAGTGTGAGGGGCTGGTGCTGGAATCCAGTGCAGCCGGACCCTCCTGCCTTGCGCTGCCAGGTTCTGCTGGCTGCTCAAGATGGTGATGGTGAGGCGAATATTGTCCCAGGTGTAGGCGTCGGCGTGCTGCAGCGCCTGCAGCCCCGACAGGGAGTCCGTGTGTATCATTACAGTGGGCTCCCGACGGAGCAGAGCGTGCTGGAGGGCGTGCAGGATTACTACCAGCTCTGTCTGGAGAGTGGAGCAGTGGTCTGATGTCCTCCACACCCGCATCAGCCTGTTTGTGACGAAGGCGGCGCCGTACCTCCCGGTGTCAAGGTCGACGGATCCGTCAGTGAAGTTGACTGCGCTGCCCGGATCCGTGACCTCAGACATGGCTCTAAGGGCGTGCTGGCGCAGCTCCTCAGTGAGGCAGTGAGCTTTGCTAGCGGGCAGCTGTGTTGCTGTGATGTGGCGGCGAAGGGATCCCATGGTAGTGGTGGAGTGTAGGCCGGGTGGGGGTGTCGGGGTCGCGCCACAACCAGTTTCCTGTCTGGCTGAGGGTGTAGGCTGCTAAGGTGACGTTGAAGAGCCACCTGTTGTTACGCAGGCACTCGATGCTCTGCGCAACAGCCAGCCGGAGTCTCCTTTGCACCACACCCTCCACGTCGCGCTGGACCACTCTGGCCACCCGACAGGCTACAATGCAGTCCACCCTGGTGATGAAGGCACCAGGCGGGTCGTGCTCTGCATGACACAGACACTGTACCACCTCAGTGCCCCTAACATGATCCTCATGGCGGTCTTCTGCACAACCTCCAGCCGCTGCTGCTGTTGCCGGTGCAGCTCTACAAGGATCGGTGCACTGTAGTCCACCAGGGAGCGCACTGCCTGCAGGTAGTAGAGGCGGAAGACGGGAAAAGTTGCACCAGCAGCCGGCCGCGTCATGGCCCTCATCACGTTCACCCGGGCCTGCGTTCGTTTACTCAGGTGTGTGACATGCTGCGTGAAAGACAGCCGCCTGTCCACCCACACCCCGAGGTACTGGTAGGAGTCGGTCCAGGCCAGCTGGCGTGGTAGTTTTGATGGCCATGGCACAGGATTTATCTGCCGAGATCTTGAGCCCTAGTTCTTCGCACTTTGCAGTGATAAGGTGCAGCGCCTCTTGGGCCCGCGCGAGCTTGTCGCCGCGCCCGGTGACGACGAGGGCCAGGTCGTCGGCGTAGATGAGCAGGATGGTTTCTTTCCGATGCCACCCTGAGGCGTCCCGTTCTCGAAAGTCAGGTAGGGAGACTTGTGACCCTGGAACTTCACACGGGCCCGGTGCTGCAGAAGGTAGTCCTGGAACCAACCCAGCAGCCTCCATCGGATGCCCTTCCTCACAAGGGTGGCCAGTATGGCAGGGGGGCTGGCCAGCTCGAAAGTTTTCTTAAGGGCAAGGAAAACTACGATGGTGGGCTGGTTGTTGGCGTGAGCCAGAAGGGTGATGAGGCAGTCTGCCGTGCTCACCCCCCTGGTGTAGCCGAACACGTGGGGGTGAAGGCTCCCCACGCACCACTGTAGGCGACTCAGCACCATCCTCTCCGCTGTTTTCCTAGTGCAGCTTAGGAGGGAGATTGGCCTGGAGGTGGTTAGATCCTTCGGCTTGGGGATAGGCTGGATGTCCGCATCCTTCCAGGAGGGCGGCAGGGATTGGAGGGTGTAGACTACGACTCGCTACTCAAAGCCGGTGGGCGTGAGCGTCTCCTGTCGGAGAACCATGTCCAGGTCTTCCTGGAAGACGGCTTTTAGCACCTGGTGTTTTTTGGGGTGGAGTCCCTGCACATTCCAACGTAGCACCTTCAGCGTGGGTGCCGGCGCTTGGGCTGGGTGGGCGGGGCTAACACTCTGCGCCTCCATCTTGGTTGTGGGAGTGCAATGGGTGGAAAGGGTGTTGGGTGGGCCCCCTCGGCGTTGAAGATGATAATGGGGGCTGTAGGGCACCCTCTGCGACGGCAGTGAGCACCTCTTAGCGGAGGATTGTGTCGAGGTCTTGCTCGTTGGGAGCTGCGGTGCCCTGCCGCTGGTCGAGCAGCCTCTTCACAAGCTGCACCACACACACGAGGATGACGTCTACAATGGTTCTGCCCTCTTCGTTAAGTGCCTCGCCGTAGCTAGAGGGTCCACGTGGAGACTCTGTCAGGGGTTGTGCATTGTGAAACTCCGTGTGCGGCTCCTCGACGGGGCGGGCGCGGTTTGGCTCCGACGCCTGTGTACCACCTTCATCTGTGGCTTGGGGCCCTGGGAGGTGGGTGGCTGGGTGGAGGTGTGAGCGGAGTTGCTGGTTGTGCAGCTGCTGGTCCTCCCTCTCGCTGCCTGCCCGTCCCCTTTCTTTATCTTGACCTGACTTGTGCGGGGCTGTTGAGGGGTGGGGGGCGTTTGTGAGGCCCACGCCGTCCTGGAGTGGGAGAGTAGTGGGATAGCGCTCAAGCACCACCTTGTGCCTCCTCACGCTTGGGTCGAGCAGGATCACTCGGTCCCCCTCCTCGGCAAGGCGACACAGCAGGGCCTCCGACCCATCGTCATTCGGGGTGAGGACGTATTCGCTGGTGAGAGTTGGGCGTATGTTTATTCGGAGGCCAGGTTGCACGCTCTCCAGCTCCATCACCGTCTGGTAGGCACTGGTGGTGTTCTCCTGGTGCACCAGTTTGAACTTGGGCCGGGGGCCTCGTCGGGAATGAGAGACTGTTACCCAGCCTTTCTCGTCTTCCTGCTGGGCCTCTTCGGCCTGGGGTCTCTCGTCGATAACGAGGCGACCACTTTCATCGCTGGGGGCCTCTTCAGGCTCCTCTCTGTCTGAGAACTCCTCCTCCAGGCTGCGGGTGGTCCTCTTCGGTGTGGAGGTTTCCGTCGGTGACGCTGAATCCGATCCATTCCGCGTCCGCTTCGCAGATCTCTCCAGGGTGGCTGTGGGCGCCAACCCTTGCATAGTGGCGTCACTCTTATCCTATCCGCACTACAAAGCACAAAGGGGAGATAAGACCGATGCCCTCCTTACAAGCAGGACAAGAACAGGAGGTATCTCCAATCAGCCCGTCCACGCTTGCTACTGCTTCTTTTGAGAGCCACGGAAACAGGAGAAATCTCCAGTCAGACCGTGACTACCCTTACGAGACAAACGGAGCAGTAAAGGTGTAGCTGGTTTAAGCTAAAGTGCAGGGGTCAAGTCCTTCGGCAGGGCGTAGTAAGCGTGATCCTCTTCGTGATGCCGTGATGCCGCTCATTGAATGCGCGCTGTTGCTGCTGAATTGCCCATGCATGCATTGAATAGGTTTCGACTAATTCGTGTCATATAGAAATATTTGTTATAAAATTAGCTTTCGAGCGATGTATAATTGTTTTTGTTTAGTAATAAGAAGACTTCCTCAACCAGGGCAGGATATCAGAAAAGTCGATTTTCTTTTTTAAGATAAATTAAGGATAAACTCTCATAAAAAAATATCCCTCCTTCCTCTGGATAGCAGATAAGAGAAATGAGTCTGGTACACCATAGAAATATCATTAAAATAACGGTAATAATACTTTTTTTTAAAGTTCCTGATGCTTTTAATTTAAATAGAAATTTCCTTTTTTTGATGTTATAATTTTTGATGCGGAAGATACAGGACTTACCCGCATATGATAGCTTTCTTTACTCCCTCGACGTAGATCGTCAAAGACTCTTTAATGCAGCTCCGATGGATGTTCAACAGTTGGCAGTTTAAGTTTAGTTGAGAGTTTGGATTCTTAACTTCGAAATATTGTTTACATTTGTATCTGTGGTCAATATGGAAGATAAATGATCTTTTTAAACATTCCTACAGAAGATGGGTTTAGTATATGGAGTATCTATGGCACTAGACGGTTTATATAATGAGTGCTGCTGCGTGGTTTCAACATTGGTCATAACTACATTAAAATATAGAGAGTGGGGCAGGGGGGGTAGATTAACTGGAACTTTTATTCTTTAAAATTGTCGAAATCTGGATTTCGACTTTAGAAAAGGGTAATACTTCAGATTAGGGGAGCACGGAAGGTGGCGTTGTTAGTAGGCTACAATTTTGGGCTACAATATATGTCGTATGACGTCAGATGGTAGCTTCAGATGTGACCAATCACGGCGTTATATTTTTTTGTTGTTTTGGGGATTTGTAACTTTCAGGCTGTATTATTTACTAAATATCTGCGCCTCTGCTCGTTTATAGTTTTTTTTTCTAAGTTAGGTAAGGTTTCTTGATGTCTTTTATTGTTGTTTTTTTTCATATTTTTTGTTTCGCAGGGAACGATAACAGCTTCTTACTGGCAACTTTGTAGCTATAAATAGGACCCGCTTAGCATTTGTTTCTGTTTCATTATGGCATTTTCGTGCTCTAGTTGTGCTTCTTCGTTATTCGACTTCGGGTTCATTTTGCATGACTGCGAAAAACTTTTAGATTATTTAGAGGCACATAAACTAATCAAGAAACCTATAAAAGTAAGTATTATTTGCCATTAGGATGGGTTTTTCTCCCAGTAAAAAGCTGTTGGGAAAAATCAGTAAATTCACGGGGACTGCTCGTGGCGGAGATATCACTGCAGGGGGACCACCCTGTGATGATCCTGAGTTTCAATAAATTGGGGGAGGGGGGGTCTGAGGGGCGCAGACCCCAGTATATACTGATATACAAAAATATAACGCCGTAATTGTTCACATCTGACCCTACCGTCTGACGTCATAAGACATATATTGTAGCACAAAATTGTAGCCTATAAACAGCGCCACCTACCGTGCGCCCCGAAACTGAAGTGTTACCTAGAAAAGTTTTAACATATTTCTACCCATTTCAGATCAATGTAACATACACTAATTTAGGTTAGGCTATTTTAACATTTTCCACGATATTTCGTCCTAAGTAGATCGCGTCCAAAGTGAACAATCTCACAATTCCACTGTTTCTTTGTTAACTTTTTCAAAATTGACTCCTAGGTGAATATAAAGGTCATTTTAATGAGTAAACTTCTAAAATTAAATTAATCCATACTTTTTACGATTACCAAATCAATAATATATATATATATATATATATATATATATATATATATATATATATATATATATATATATATATATATATATATATATATATATATATATATAGAATATTGGACTTCTCACTGGACTTTTGAAGCATTTAGTGATATGATGGCATTCTTTTATACTGCTAGGGTAAAATTCAGTGCTAAAATACATGAACTTAAAACTCCCCAACGTTATCATTTCTAAACAACCAAAAATACACCTAACCTTTGCATATTTTGTTTCTCTCTCAAAACTATCATGGTATTGTCTTCGATATAAGTCTTTATGCTGGAACATATTTCGTACACCCCTAAATAGTCAACCGATGAGTGGATTACAGCCATCTCCGCCAGATGGCGTTGCACGATGTGCTCATCTGTGGAATTAAGAAAGGTAGCATATTATTTCAAACCATTTACCACTTAAAATTAGTGAAAGTTATTAACTATTCTTAGTGCACATCTCCCGATTAAGTTTTTTTATCAATAGTTCCTATGTGTAGTAGCTAAAATAGTGGGATTCCTCTCCAAATTAAAAATGCATGGGATTTTTGGGAAAGTTTTGAATTTGAGAGCTGAATGGCTGAAAATGAATAGGGTGAGGTCACAGTGGAGGGCGATTATTAGTGGCGTAGCTCAGGAATCAGTTCTAGGCCCATTATTATTCCTAGTTTATATAAATGATCTTGGAGATAGGAAAGTGTCAACTTTTGCTGATGACACAAAATTGACAACTGTAGTAAATGAAGTTGAGGTTAACTTTAAAGTGCAGAGTGTCTTAAATAAGCTAGTAGATTGAAGGTAAAATGGCAGGAAAAGTTATTAACATGCGAAGGGATAATACAGAATTTACCTATGAAATGGATCGGTAGTAGCTGAATGCAGTAGAGGATGAGAAGGACTTAGGAGTAGTGGTAGATAGATCACTGAAGTTTACTACGCAGTGTATTAAGGCAAAAATAAAGCAAATAGAGTATTAGGCATGGTCTCCACACTTTTAACATGACATCAACCTCTTAGGATGAGTCAAAGATGATACCATCCATTGAATCACCTTGAATATGTAGATTGATTGAGGGCGCTAAATATGTTCTGATTTGAAAGGTGTGTGAGAGAGGATATGATTGAGCTTTTCTTCTGGGGTGGATAAGTTGAAATTTGGCAAGTTCTTTTAGTTGGAAGGTAATAATAGGCCTATAGGCCTCCCCCTTCAAATAAAAAAACAGGGGTAGGTTGAATTTAAGAAAGTATTTTTTTCACCAGCAGAGTGGTAGATTACTGGAATGGTTTACCACAGAAGACAATAATCAGTCCAGATTTATATGTTTTTAAGCGCAGCTTAGATGAGTAAATGGGGAGGGTAGGTTATTATGGGGTTTTCGTTGTTTTGGGGCAAATTACATATTGTCAGAAAAATAGGCGAACAGTTTTAACTTCTCTTATGCCCATTTTTGTCCCAGTAGAGGAATCAGGTTTTCCTTTCTTGCTTGAGGAGTTTGGGAAATCCTTAAGAAATCATGAAATTCTAATCAACCCATCTATAAGACTAGTACCCCCCAATTTTTTTTAGATAATTTTTACCTAATGAGACCAAGCACAAGGCTCTAGCTTAAATAATTTAGCTGTGAGGATTTTTTTTTAATTCAAAAGAACGTAAAAATATGGTTTAGAATCCTGTAGACTCTTCCCCCCCACACCCTCAAAGCTCAGAGATTGAAGAGAATAATCAAATTTTCATTTTAAATAAAAATTCATTATAAATTAGCTATTAATCTCACCACCTTCAGTCTTATATCACTAAGAAGACGAGACACGAACACGTTTTTTTCTATTTAAAGCAAACTATGGTTAAGCCATATACTAATCGCATAAATGATGAAAATTGATAAATGAACGATATATGAACTAAATTTGTAATTTAAGATCCAGTATGTAGATTAATTCGAGTATATGGCCGCATTTCTGACCTTTACTAAAGAAATAAAACTCATCCACCGAAATGATCTCAAGAATAGAATCGGTTAGGGTGAAATTTCGCCGCTATTTTCTCTTAAACTTGGGTAAATAGACCGCTTTTAATTAAACCTCTAAATATCAAATTTATGCAAAGTTGAGGGATGATATTAAAAAAAAAAATAGCAAGGTTGTCATATATGATTTGAAAGGAAATTTAATACCAAATATAATGGTATTAAACCAATGCCCTTGCCTACCACCACTACCACTGTCCTTGCCCACCACAAGCACAACCGCCTCTACCCACCACCAGCACCGCCTCACTTATCCACCACCAGCAAGAACCTCATATGGCAAAAAAACAGTGAGTCAAGATCAAAACGGAGTTTGTATCATGGTGGAAGCAGTTTGCGAACCTCCAGATTTCCTGAATATCTCAAAGCAAAGTGAAGATTCAAGGAAGTAAGGCTCCCAAAGGCAAACTTTCCCTGTCCTAAACAATATTTGTTTAAAATTTTCAGTTATTTGGGTGTATGAAGACTAAGCCTTTTGAATGTATGAAGAATTTGCCTTTTAGTTTCGTTTTGTAAAAAAATCATAAAGTATTTTAATTTAATTCTAACATGTGTCATATGGCTGCTGAAAGACTGTCTAAAGTTAAAAAAACTTTCTTTTTGAATCTTAATGACATTCCTTGATAAAGCTAACACATACATAGTTTGTGAACTCGTCTCTTAATCTGCAACCAAGATTATATGTTACATTGTGCAATTTATTCCTGTACATTCATTCATTTGATATCTAGATTGATCAGAAATGCTGAGAACTAAAGTTAGTTAATTAGATAAGAAATAAAGAGATAGTTGAATGAGGGTTCCAGGTCTTCAAGAATAAGGATTATATATATATATATATATATATATATATATATATATATATATATATATAGGCCGAGAGAGAAGGGGGAAGAATGAACAAAAAACAAGCGTCAAATTTTTATGCCGCTTTATTGTACATAGTATCAATTTGTATATATTATATTATATTGATATGTGTATTGAAGCTGTATTTTTTAGTTTGTATCGAGCCATGATAGTAATGAATGTTAAACCATGATTATAGTAAAGCGGTTGGGACACATGGTGGTAAGATTTAGTTTAAGGGTGTGAGGTGTGATGGGCGGGAGGGGGTGTAACTCGGATGACCTCTGATAAGCCCTTGTGGCTTTTGCTATCCGTTGAACTATATTATGTTATAGGTGTTATTTTCGATCTACATCAGTAAATGGAAAGATGAAAGGTGTGTGAGGTTCTTCCTAAACAATGTGGCAGACGCTATGACGTCAGAGCTCTTGGGGATTGGACAGGATAAAGGAGGGCGGGCGCTCGGAAAATAGTGTTCGATGAAAAATCCCAAATTACGATAATTTTCGCTTGTAATATTTGAGATTTCTTTATGGGTTAATAATGGTGAACCTCAAACAGATATTGACCACTAGGAACGAACGTGAGTGGTTTCTTTTAAAGCAATAAACCTTTATCGGAAATGTATAAAACGTTGTCACGCAACACGCAATTTCACGCACACAAACTCATCCATGCACACTTTCACGCAATGCCTTTATAAAAATATAGAGACTCACGAATTCATGCGACATGCTTTAACAAATATCGATGCATAACATAAACATACACACACTTACACGAATGGGATGAATAATGTAAACACTGGATTGTATGTATTCATATTCTTCATGTGCGGACTTAAACTAACAGCTTGTATACACTGGAGGCAAAGTACAGTATTAAACCCCTTCCCCCACACACCCATACACGAAGACCAACCAGAGTGTTTTGGAAATTGCCATCGTCATTTTGATCTTTATGTTTTTTTCATTATCCGCTGGTGGCCCGTCAAAGAAAAAAAGGACAGGTGACGATGATAATAACGCTAATTACGCCTATTAAGTTATCTTGAGCCATTCTCTCTATCTTCTTCACCATTATCTAATGGTTTCATCAGGAAGAGAAAGAAGTAGTTGCTACGAAAGGGCGTCCACTAAATTGGTCATTACTCATAAGAAATTTTGGTGCTGCTTCCAATTGTTATACAATGGTATAAAGACCTAGAAATGATACAGGTAGGTTAGGTTATATGGGGTAAGTAAGTTAGGTTATGTGGGGTAGGAAAGTTAGGTTAGGTAGGTTATCTTATGTTAGGTTAGGGTAAGTTAGGTAGGTTAGGTTAGGTTAGGGTAAGTTAGGTAGGTTAGGTTAGGTTAGGGTATGTTAGGTAGGTTAGGTTAAGTGATGTGGGGTGGGAAGGTTAGGTTAGGTTATATGCAGCGGTAAGTAGCCTATGTTATGTGGGGTAGGTAGGTTAGGTTAGGGTAGCTTATGTTAGGGTAAGTTAAGGTGAATCAAGCTACTTAGCTTGATTCACCTTAACTCTAGAATTCTGATAAAATTCACTGTACTGACCGAAAATCGGTACAGAATTCCCGCTAAAAGTCATATAATTGACAGAAGATTTGTAGATAATTCCCCATAAAAACCACTCTCCTGCCAGAAGATTGGTAGATAATTCCTCATAAAAGCAACTCTACTGACAGAAGATTGGTACAGTATTCCCAGCAAAAGTCACTGTATTGAGAGAAGACTGGTACACTACCTTGTTCAAAAATCAACCTTTTCAAATTTAAATAGTTTTTTGAATATTTTTCCATATTTTTTGACCTGAAAAAGCCGAAAATCACAATTATTTTGAGGTAGGATGTTGGGAAGCAATCCCGAATGGGTTTTAATTTTTTTCCTTCATATCAGCCAAAGAACCAGTTCCGAGGTCCTTTTAATCCTCTTTTTCACTAAAACTTTTTATCTAAACAAGATAGAGTAATAAATAAATATCAAATGAAAGATAATAAAAAAAAATAAATGATAATAAATAAAACATACTGGATAATAAATAAATAAAAAAAAATAATCATAATAATTATCTATATTTTTTCATGAAATAACAGTAACTCAATCAAAATCTAGAAAATCATCTACAAGTTGCCACTTCACAATGGAAGTAAGCAAGGGACTGAAGGAGCTTCCTGGGCGCACAGTTGATATCACAGAACTCCCACGTGCTGTCCACAGGTTGGTGTAAGTTGGACCATCTACAAGATCTCTCATTAAGACTTTCCTGGTTGGATACCCTTCAATTTTTATTAGTGGTTCCCAGCTTTCTACCACAAGACAGGTGTTCCTTAGTTCTTTAATATTCAGAATTTACTGGAAAATGTTGGTAGGCCCGAGATTCAAGACCTTGCATATGAAACCTTAGAATATATTATCCAATTCCGACACATGGCTAGAATCAAGGCAATAACCAAGTATAATGCAATATGAAGTTCTTCATGTAACAGCATGAGAAACATCGAGCTATGTTGAAAAGAAAAGGAAGAGCAAGTTATTCTGGAGAAAGAAGACAAGAAATTGTGCTGAAATTAAACAGCCTGTTCGATATTCGAGCTACAAGTGCAATCCAAGAAATACAGAACAAGATATGTACAGACGGAAGAAAGATAAGGGTATCTGGTTCTACAAAAACGTAAAAACTGAAAGGAAAAGTCATATGTCTGGTCATGACAAGATTTTTGAGACAAGATCCCTGCATTCATCAAAAAGGAATAAAAGAATGCAGCATAGAGAAGAACAAGGTAAAACTAGTTACTCTTTAACGCCACGAAAAGTTTTCAGCCTGATTCCGTTGCGATATTTAGCATGTGTGTACTTAAAAATTAGAACAGGAGGCAGTTGTTCATGTGAATGACATTAGCTGGAGAGACTCAAGTGAGAACGACTCTAACACACATGACATGGATTACACTCAGCCTCATTCTGGATATTCTCATCATCAATGCACTGTAACTGACTTTTCCAATAAGGTCATGGAATGTGATTTCGTATACAATAATGTCGTGGTATACGACCGAGTACGTATGTACGTTTGTTTCATACCTGGGGAACTCCGTTCCACTTTTCTCTAAGAGTGCTTACTTTAATTTTTGGTTCTTTAACCAGGGAGGATTCGAAATATTATATATCTATTGCTATTTGAAGCGTTTCGAGGATTTAATTAAACAACTAAGGCAAAAATATACTTTTAATTACATAAAAAAATGAAATATTAAAACTTTAAACATACTACGGCTAAAATAAGAGGACCTAAATTAAAATTGATGCTACCAATGAGAACTACGTGATGATTGACTCAAAATTCATTTAGCACGGGATGGTAACTAACAAACATGGATAAGTTTTGAATTCCTTTTACCTTTAACTAAGAGGGAGTCTGGAGTTAAATGACCTTGAACGAGAACCTATTCGATGCGATAATTCGAAACGCGTTTGAGTGGAGCTTTTCTCGCGGACGTGAGATTGACTCGTAAAACAGCTGATAGTCTCTCTGGGAGAAGAAGACGCTGATTGAAGCTATTCGGGAAGAACAGCTGATGCTTATCCCGATGGAGATGGGAAGCACGTGGCGATGCTTCTTGACTTGAAGATATAAGCGAGAGGATTGTGGATGTACGGGTTATTCCAATCCCTTTTTACACTTGCGGGCTTCTCGATGATGAGACTTAACCAAGAGGTAAATCTTTCCTAGAATGGGCATTCACGTTGGTATTCCTCAATGGTGAGGGTTATCTCTGTTTTTATTCAGAAAACTGAGATAGGCTGTTTCTCTGAATGAGATTGGTATGAGAGTGGGTCTCGATACCACTGGTCTACTCTTCTAGGTGACCAAAGGCACAGCCTCGGGCAGAAAAATCCCGCTCGGTTCCACTGTCTTCTTGATTCCCGGTTTGCCTTCAGGACTCGTCTTCTTGTCTCGATTCATACTCCGATTCTCTTTTTCATTTCTTCAGATCGAACTATATATACGTCGATTATCTCCTGGAGGAAGGGGAGACGAGGGCCCACCTTTAAGCCTCTCTCCTAGGGCATAAATTTTCACGTTGTGACCACTCGCCCTTCTGGTTTACGTACGGAGAAGTGAAATTTTGTTTTTTTGGCGAAAATAGACATAAACAATCGGAGGAGACAGTGAGCCTGTTCATAGATTTTTATTCTAAAGGCTATCCCACCCTCCTATGTTTATATTAACGGACTACGAAATCTGCTGATTGTAATCCTTCTTTGCGAGCGAAGTCGAAGATCTTTGGGACAGTGGAGCAAAGGGGAATGGGGTAGGGGTAAAGTATCGGACCATATAGAACGTAAGTGTTGACGCTGTGTAAACAAACTAGCGTCTGTTGTCCTCGTGATATTTATTTTTCCCACGAATACAGAGTATAGTTTTGGTTTATCAGGCAATTAAGTTACTGTTATAGTTTCTGCCATCTTGAAAGCTGCAAAGGCTGGTCTGAATAACATCATCTTTACCTTAACAACACGTTGCAACACAATGCTGTCCAAGTGTAATATCATCTAGTGTCAGATGTTAAGGTTTTGTGAAAAAAACTGTACACTGCCTTACACTAAGATGGAAAGTTTCTTAAATAAGTCTTAGGCAGTGAACCTGGCAGTACTTCAGAGACTTTACTTGTGTTAGAGTCTGGTCCACCTTTATACACTGAAGGAAAGTTATTGGTAATTCCTGTCATTGACAATTATTCTAGCGGCGTTCAAGTTAAGGCTTCAATGGATTTACTGGAGAGATGGAAACTTTCAGATAATGTTAGTGGCTTTGTATTGACACTACATCCGGTAAGAGTAGAGTTCACAGAAGAACTCTAAACTGCTAGTGAAAATACTGAGCAAATAGGTATTTTATCTTGGCTGGCGACTTCACATTATGGAAGTCTTGGTAGGCGCAGTTTGGAATAAGTTGTTTAGGAAAGTGAAGGGGGCCAGATAATCCCTGGTTTGACATCTGAAGGATGTATGGACTCGCTTTTCCAATGAACAGTAAAAAATTATCCAAGACATTCTAACAGCTGAAAGGCTTCCAAGAGCCGACTACAGGGAAATGGCTAAAATGAAGTTCATTGTTCTTGAAGGAACGCCTCCTCGAGGCATTCCCTGAAGTTGACCAGATAATGACCAAAAACCTATAGTTCATGAAAATGCTGATGTTTTCAGATCAACTTGAGTCCGAAAAAGACACTTTATCAAAGCTGGAAAGACTTAACACATTCGTTGCGATATTTACACTCCTGTATGGCTGATGTTAATATATGCTGCAGATACTCCCGTGAATGATCTGAGTCTAACCCAGGACATATTGAAGTAAAATAAAAAGGACTCAGAGCTTGTCGATGCAGTACTTAATAAGATGGAGGACCATAAATGGTACCTAATGTAGAAAGTCGTGCCATTTGCCCTGTTTAACAGTAGATTGAGAGTCACAGCTAAGACCACCCAGGTTGATATCATTGGCCCAGAATCATATTTCCTGCTGGACCCCCTGAACATTTGATCCGAGTGGCTTTTAGAACCTGTCACGTCTTGGTCACAGAATGAGGACTTGAAAATGTGTTGGTCTATGTTAAATATCTGAAAGCGGCGGATGACATTGCTAAACATGGTGTCAAGATGATAAGTGACTTTGCATTTGACATAATAACAGATGCTAAGCACTGAGACTATCTCTTTCAAGCTGGGGAGTTCAAAAGAGGCCACTTTGACAGCTTCCAGAAACAACTTCTCAACAACTGACTGTGTAAATGTCATTATGAAAATAACCATCATGTAATACTTTCACATCTTGATAGATTAGACTTGTGACCAAATGTTAATCTTAAATTTGTATCACAACTAAGGCGCCTTGCCTACATTGACTATGATAAAACGAATTTTGTGATATTTCTGAAACCCTTGTATGTATTAATGTGCCATTTCTTCTTCAAGACTACCATAATTGTATAAGTAAGAAATACGATTAAAATATATTAATTTATTACCTATTTTGTTACTCTATCTTGTTTAGATAAAAAAATATAGTGCAAAATATGATTCAAGCGACCTGGAACTTGTGCTTTTGACCGATTTAAGGTCAACATAGTTGTGATTTTCAGCTTTTACAGGCCAGAAAACATGGGAAAATCTACAGTAACCTAGGGAAATAAGAAGTTAATTTTTGAACAGGTTTACTAGTATAGTGTTTTGCATAAAAGCCACTGTACTGAGAGAAGACTGGTACATTATTCCCAGTGAAAGCCACCTTACTAACAGAAGGCTGGTATAGTATTCCGCATAAAAGCTACTGTACTGAAAAAAGACTGGTATCGTATTCCCCGTAAATCCACTGTATTGGCAGAATATTTGCACATTGTTTTAGATAAAAGCCACTGTACATACATGAAACAAATACAGTATTCCCGATAAAAACAGTAAAAGTCTTTATATATCTGTTAGAAAGTAAAAAAAAAGCTCTATTCTAGGCGGTACAACGCAGTACTAACTAAAATATATAGTCTGCTAACCCAACCACACACCTTATATTTCCAACTTCCTTTTTTGGAATACTCATATACACCCTTTTCACTATCACATTCAGGCACATTTATCTGATACACAGAAACAGAATCCTCTACATGTTTACGTGCACACGAAGAACAGAGTGAAAAAGAGTCGAACTGAAATTTTCTTACCTCGATTTTGATTGTCCTGTGTAAACGTGAGAGAGTTGGGTGAAGCCTCTTTTTCGAAGGTTCTCCTTGAGGACGATAAAGAGGCTCCCTCAATCCTCTCGGTGAACACAAACAGCGAAACGAGTACATACGGTATCCGACAAATGGTCCTTCTTTTAATTCGCTTCATTCCTGCAAGAGAATAGTAAATAGTCAGAGTAGCAGTAATAGTAGTATTTAGGTAAAATTAAGAGGATAAAATCAATTATGGCACTGCTTCCAAAAAGGTTTGTACGAGTAAAAATCCGAGTATGAAAATAATTTCCTAATTATTAATCAGTCCAATTACAATTACAGGCGTTCTGTAAAAAAGCCTCCTCTTGATTTTTTCTTTACAGGATTCTCTAAGTGTTTTACTTGGCTAATATACGCAATTCAATACATCTTTTCCCTTTTTTCATCAATATTGTTTCTCGTTGATATTTCATCCTATTAACACTTAAATTCGAGGTCGATCCACTGAATTGAATTAAGCGTTTTTCGACGCTTCTAATTTAGGAATATTCTACGGACGATTCTCCGAATGTTACAATATTAAGGATCAAAGGCAATGCAGCTCATGGAGCTACTAAATGTTTTAAGATAACATTCAAACTAACAAATTGCTACCAAATATCATAAAACAATATGAAAAAATAGCAAAGTGGCTACAAAATCTCCTAACGATAGGGCAAAATCGCAAAGTGGGTAAAAAATGTCCTAAACGATAGGGCCAAATAATAAAGTCGCTACCAACTGTTCTAAAACGACAAAACACAATTACAAAGTTGCTAACAAATGTTCAAAAACGATAGCACAGAATAACATATTCGCAACTAAATGCTCTTAAACGATAGCGAAAACACACAGGGTTGCAACCAAATGTTTTAAAACGAAAACGCAAAATAACAAGGTCGCTATCAAATGTTCTAAAACAATAACACAAAATATTTGAGTTGCTCGCAAGGTTTCTAAAACGATAACACAAAAATAAATCACTAGCAAAGTTTCTAAAACGATGCCCCCAAATAATTGAGTTGCTCGCAAGGTTTCTAAAACGATAACACAAAAATAAATCACTAGCAAAGTTTCTAAAACGATGACACAAAATAATTGAGTTGCTCGCAGGGTTTCTAAAACGATAACACAAAAAAGTCACTAGTAAAATTTCTAAAACGATGACGCAAAAATAATTGAGTTGCTCGCAAAGTTCTAAAACGATAGCACAAAAAATAAAGTCGCTACCAAATGTTCTAAAACGATAGCACAAAAAATAAAGTCGCTACCAAATGTTCTAAAACGATAACACACAAAAAAGTCGCTACCAAATGTTCTAAAACGATAGCACAAAAAATAAAGTCGCTACCAAATGTTCTAAAACGATAGCACAAGAAATAAAGTCGCTACCAAATGTTCTAAAACGATAGCATAAAAATAAAGTCGCTACCAAATGTTCTAAAACGATAGCACAAATATTAAAGTCGCTACCAAATGTTCTAAAACGATAGCACAAAAATAAAGTCGCTACCAAATGTTCTAAAACGATAGCACAAAAAATAAAGTCGCTACCAAATGTTCTAACACGATAGCACAAAAAATAAAGTCGCTACCAAATGTTCTAACACGATAGCACAAAAAATAAAGTCGCTACCAAATGTTCTAAAACGATAGCACAAAATGTAAAGTCGCTACCAAATGTTCTAAAACGATAGCACAAAAAATAAAGTCGCTACCAAATGTTCTAAAACGATAGCACAAGAAATAAAGTCGCTACCAAATGTTCTAAAACGATAGCACAAAAATAAAGTCGCTACCAAATGTTCTAAAACGATAGCACAAGAAATAAAGTCGCTACTAAATGTTCTAAAACGATAGCACAAAAATAAAGTCGCTACCTAATGTTCTAAAACGATAGCACAAAAATAAAGTCGCTACCAAATGTTCTAAAACGATAGCACAAAAAGTAACGTCGCTACCAAATGTTCTAAAACAATAGCACAAAAAATAAAGTCGCTACCAAATGTTCTAAAACGATAGCACAAAATGTAAAGTCGCTACCAAATGTTCTAAAACGCTAGCACAAAAAATAAAGTCGCTACCAAATGTTCTAACACGAATGCGCAAATGAAGAAAGCCGCTACTAAATGTCGTAAAATGAGTGCGCAAAACGAGAGTCGTTACTAAATGCTCTAAAACGAGAAAGGATATTAAAAGAATAAAAAACGAAAACAATAAATAAAGAAAAAATATGACATAAAGAGGAAGGAGAAAAAGAAGACAAGAGGGGTGAATGAAGTGGAAGAAGACATATAAGAAACTATATAATTAAAAATATAGAGAATAAGAAAACCTAAGAAAGGAAAGGGAAGAAAAGAAAAAGAATGCGAAGAAAAAGAAAATATGAAGTAAAATAAAAGACGAAGAGGAAAAAGATTGGCAAGGAATTAAGAACTATGAAAATGAATAACTAAGAAAAAGTTGAGAGAAAAGGAAAAAAAGAAGAATAAAGGAAATAACAAGAAAGAGGAGAAGAAGATGAAGAGAGAGGAAAAGAAATTGAAGGAAGGAAATAAAGGGCAAAGAAAAAGTTGGAAGATGGAAAAATAAACAAGAAGAAGAAAGAAAAGAAGAAGGAGAAAAATAAGAAGAAGAAGAGAAAGAATAACAGCAATAACCATTGCGAAATCAACTTAATTCCAAATCCTCTTCCTTGATATTCTCGTTTTTATCACGTTACACTTTTTTCCCTTTGTTCCATCCACCAATCCTTGACATTATTTCCACCTCCACAATGAGAGACTTTTCGATTGGGACTCACAAATAGGTTAATCACCTTCCGAATTTAGCTCAATTGGGGAGATTGGTTTGCCTGTAATTTAGCCTCCTTTCCCCCCAATGGTCCTCCTCTTCTGTCACGCCATTACCAGTAGTAGTAGTAGAAGTAATAGTAGGAGTAATGGTCGTAGTACTGTTTCTATTACTAGTACTTCCTCAAAATAGAGGTAAACTCGAAGTATTTTTAAGTCATTTTGGAGATATAAAAGACCGAAACATGGAGAGAGGATTGATCTGGAAGACGGTTCATAAAGTTTTCTAGGGATATTAGCTACTTGGTGAGTACAATATTTGTGCTCAAATTGTACTTAGTAAACAGAGCGTCTTTGTTGAATCGCGCCTCTCTATATGAACCCAAGGTCTCCCTAGGCCACTGGATCTAGTGGGGAATTACAAGTGAGTTAGAGAACAGACAGATGAAGAAAAAACGAAAAGTAAATGAACAGAATATTAGACAAATAAGGGGAAAAAAACGAGCAGAAAACAAAAGGAAAAAGCGATGGAATGAATTAAGAATCGACGTAAAAAATCTATAGAACAAAAGAACAAAAAGAACATACAACGTAAATACATAAAAATAGAGCTGAAAAATGAATAGAGGATAGAAATAGTAGAAAATGAATAGGAAATTGAACAAAAACATACAAATGGACAGAAAGTGAACATATCTGTAACAAATACAGGGTGTTCCCCCCAAATGTATACACACTTTAAATAATTGTAATTATAAACAATTGTAAATTTTGAAAATGAAATGTATTTTAATAAACACCTATTTTACAATTATTTAAAGTATGTATACATTTTGGGGGGACACCCTGTAGATATAAAATAATTATATAATTTAAATAAAAAAAAGTAGAAAGAATTTAGGTGAACACAAATAAAGAAAAACGAATGAACGATGAACAAAAATGAGTATAACTGGAAAAACGAAAAGGAAATGAACAGCAAAATAAAAAGGGAACAAAACAACAGAACGCAAAATGACCAGAAAAATAAGGAGAAATAAACAGAACAGAAAAACCTCAAAATGTACAGAAAAATAAAAGGAAACAAAACAACAGAACGCAAAATGAACATAAAAATAAGGAGAAATAAACAGAACAGAAAAACCTCAAAATGTACAGAAAAATAAAAGGAAACAAAACAACAGAACGCAAAATGAACATAAAAATAAGGCGAAATAAACAGAACAGAAAAACCTCAAAATGTACAGAAAAATAAAAAGGAAACAAAACAATGAACGCAAAATGAACACAGATGAACCGAAAATGACAGAAGTATGAAAAAAGTAATAAATAAATAGAACAACGACTAAAAAATAAGAAACTTAAAAACCACACCCTAAATAAGCATAAATACAAACGAAAATAACAAAAATAAACAAAAGAATAGAAAATGAACAGGAAATCATTGTAATGAAATTTAATTGAGAATGAGAAGAAATTTTAATGAAGTCCTTGAACAACTAACTTAAAATGACGGGGGGGGGGGACACCTGTAGCACATTGGAGGCTATTGAACTGGGGTCTCAAGACGAGAGACCAGAGCACCCCCCCCCCTTATTGAAGAACTCAGCACGTAAAATCGATTAATTCAATTTTGTGAATAATAAACGTAAGTTTACATAATCCAACGCAGGCTTTTTAAAATAAATAAAATAATAAATCTTGTTAATTCATATTGCATTGGTCATTATTAAAATGAACCCATCATGGGGATCCGCCATTTTGAGGTCATGTAACCTAATTTACACATACTACCACATAAGAGACATATGGGTTACGATGCACGGGAGCAATTAAGCAAATTTAGGTGTGGTGAGTGGTAGGATGTGCCCCCACCCCCAGTTTAAATCGACATTACCTCGGACCTCATGTGGGGTCCAAGAGCTCGGAGCCCAGTTAAAATCGTACCTCACTGAGATAAGCATCAGAGGGTGCACATCGGTGCTAAAACCGGACCAACACAATTTCTTTCATACATGGTACACATTACAACCACTAAAGGATATTCGGTATTCCTTTAGTGTGCGCTCTACAACAGAACCTAACTTAACAACTTAGGTTATGTTGTGTTGGGTTAGGTTCTATTGTAAACGGACAGAAAGGAGCGAATGTGCTTGTAGATTGCATACTGCACCCTGTATTTTAAGGGTTTTACAATCAACACATTATACCTATCTGCTCTTTTAATAAGCAAAGGCCACGAGCACCCAAACATAAGAAAGATGCAAAATAACCACCTTCAATTCAAATTCAACATTTCTATATATTCTAAACTTACCTCCAACTTATCTAATTAAAAAAAACAACAAACTGGATTTAGCCGCCAATCTTTATGCTTCCACTTCACTTTGTCACTGCCTTTCAACACACTGCGGGCCCTCACCCTCTCCATTTTTTTAAAACTGACCTAGCTAGATGCAGGTGGTTGGGAAAGACCTTGCAGGAAAGAACAATAACGCCAATTTCAAATACGTGGACGATATCATTATCTGCGAAAGAGTCAGATTAATAGGATGATACCGACCAAGACCTTGACTGCTTTTAATTGGTCAGAAATCAATAGACAAAGTAAAAAACACGAAATATTTCGTTGCTTTTAGGTCTTATGAGTCATAGGTATTTTGCACGAACCATAAGTCTTCATAATTGGAGGTAAAATGGTAGAACTACAAAGGAATTGAGGTGTTCCTGACGTACCGATAATTATGCTGGTGAAAAAAATTCAGCCACTCCCATCTTGATTAGAGGGCTGGAAAAAATTTGTGAAACAGAAAATTGGTGTAGTTATTTTTCAGATATTGGTGGAATGAATGAGGAGAGAATGCTGAATAATAAAAGAAAAGCGCCGATAACATTAGATTAAGATGAAAAAATAAATTATTACAACCTAACGGAGTGTTGGGAAGGCTGTTTCGATGTTCTATGTAGCTGACTTGGATCTATGGTCGAGTGGAGTACCGATTCGGTTCTACCACCTTGGATCCCATACACTGCAGATCTCGTGATTTGGGTCCCGCTTAAACTTTAGGCCTCGTGTTAACACACTTGCCAAAATATTTATTTAGGTTTTTTAATATTTTTATTACTTCTCTTTTCTCTTCACAAACACACTGCTGTTCACCCTATTTTAACGAAACTGACCCTAAACCCAAACATACCCCTTCTAAAATGCCCTTGAAAGGATACAGGCTGGATCCTAGATCACCAATCCTCCTCCAAGGAACGGCATAGCACTCAATCAGCTTTCCTATACATAACAGAGCCCTTTCGATATGTGGCCAACACTGCTCAACCTTCCATTCATACACTTCCTGACTCTGTTCACTAAACTGTTCTTCTTCACACCTCCCGTGAATTCCCGGGCATCTTGAACTACCCTTAACTGTCCCCGTTAGTATCTTTCAGTTTTTGGTCCACATCTGTTTCGCATATATCCATTTTTTCTTTTGTGTTGTCTTGGTTTATTTATCCTTTTACTTATACCCTGATGATATGTAAATCTATTTCTCCTTTTATCTAACCTCTTTTGTGAAGCCTTTAGGAAATCCTTCTCGCTGGATCACAGGATTCTATTTATTTATCTCTTCAACCTTTTCAGAACTTTGCATCCCGAGGTTCTTCGTCGAGAGCTGTTTCTCTTGTCTAATTACCCTTCTTCGTGAATTGCACCGGTTGCCAATTTCAGGTCCTTTTTATATATAAGACCTTAAATGCCACAACTCCATCCTACCTTTCTACTTCACTAACCCCATCCCAGCCCCTGAGAGCTCTACGCACTGTCTCTACCCCATTACTGACTGTTCCTCGAAGTCGTATGTGATACAGGGGCAATCGTGCTTTCTCAATATTTGCTCCAAGAATGTGGAATGAACTGTCTTCTGTCATACCCCCCTCCCCTCCCTTGGTGCCTTCAAGCGTGCCCTAAAGACTCACCTTTCCCCCCCATAGCTTATCTTTAGTCGATAGACGGACGTTTTTTGAACGTCCGTGAACTAGAAGAGCGCAATGCAATATATTCCTATTATCATTATTATAAGCTCCACTGTAATAAATGTCTGACTTGAATGTGTAGTTTTCCAATAGACCTTAATGGAAATAAACGACCCCACACTTCTGAGAGAGTCACTAATGTATATTTACCAACTATAAAATGTAGAGGATTTGGTCTACTTCATCGTTGCGCATTTATATCCCCTCTGTGCGAGGCTAGCATCCCTGCAAAGCTAGCGATCACTTTCTGATCCATTTTACCAACTTTCACCAAATATACGCATAAATCAATTAAATGTGAAAATAATTAAAGTAATAATATTACAAATAATATTAAATTGCTTTAAATTTAACTAAAAAAATATTATATTCACATAATATTTTGGCGTAATTTGTTAATATACATTACGTGCTAACTCATTGGACAGATCTTAAGACACATTTTGTGCTGTTTCGCACTCAGTGAGGTAAAGCATGGTCATCTCTACCAGAAACCTTTCGAATAAATAAAGCGTTATTCGACGATCAGCCTTCGTCCACTCATCCAAGTTTGGAGTGAGGGGGGGGGGGGACTCGGGCAGGGTATTTACCACCCTCAATTGGCCTTGGATCGGAGGGGTGACATTTACTATATATATGCCCCATTTTCCACTCTACTTCCCCCCACTCGGTATTTACCACCACCCTCAATTGCCCCTGGACTGGTGGTGGGAGGTGGGGGGGCTTTACCACCCTCTCTCGGCCTTGGACAGGGGTGGGAAGAATTTTTATAATATATCCCCCCTTTCCATTTTACTGCCCCCCCCCCCTTTTCACTTCAATTCTTATCTATTATTTTGCGCCAAAGTCTGCAGTGGCATCCACGTTGGGGACATTTGGCCACTCAGCGGAAATACGTGGCTACTAGTAGTGCCAGTAGGTACTTCCGGTCCCCCGCATCCAGTCTTTATCGGGGTCACCCGGTATCTCGAGAAACCAATGGATCCCCCATGCCCCAAGATTACCCCTTGTAAACGTTAGCCGAGTTTCTCCTCTACCTGATCATATTTGAGGAGTTTCCCCTCCATTTGTCTCATATGAAAAATGAGTTTCCCCTCTGAGAACTTTTGTAAAAGGTTCCCTCTCTAGTAAGGAATTTCCGACTCCTGTGGTTATTACAGTGGTCCCTCGAAAGTATTGTTTGCAGGGAAAACGGTGTTCCCGCTCCCTAAAGGAGGCCAGGGCTGGTTCTGATAACCACAGGGATCTCTAATGGAATATCCCTTTACGGTTTGCTACATTGATTAGAGTCCAGCTTTTTCCATTTCCTGGGAGCCGATATGCAGATGCGGTGGGTGGGGGTGAGTGGGGGCCGTAATACTGGGATTTAGATGCCTTTGCCCCAGAAGGCAGATGTTTTAACGGATAGGGATCACGGTATATTAAGCCCCCAATCCTTGTCCTTTCCTTGTAAGGGCCCTTTCATATTGGCAGAAGCCCCCAAGTGGAAACAGAGTAGCGAAACCTCAGCCTCCCCCCCCCCAAGACCAAAGTTGAGAGCGCGGCCTCGAAACATATCCGGACTATTACGCTTCATCAGGGCAAGCGTTTATCCTACGCACCCAACAAACTACACACCAGTATGCCTCTGCAAACCTTTAGAAAGAATGGTCAACACAGAAGTAAAGTGGCATCTTGAAGCCAACAATCTTCTACCCCTTAGTCAATATAGCTACAGAAAAAAATCGCACCGTATCCCTATTTTCTAAAAATAGCCTTCTGGTCAATGGAGCTGATTCCGTCCAGAGTTCCAAATTTAGTCCTATTAAAACACTCGCTGAAACACCTTTGTGAGTGACCCCACCGATTACCCACGACTTCGTAAAGTAGGTAGTCTATGTTCTGACACTCCATTGAGTGAATTACTAAAGAGCTGACCGACAAGGAGCTGGTCATGATAGAGTTAATGGTAAAGATGGAGGACATGGCTAGAGACTCACCGTGATACGCTGTCACATTTGACCGGGATAGGCTTCCTAAGTTGGTGCTTATTAGATGGTATCTTTTCCATCTGAGGAAATTAGTACCAGTACCGCGGAGAGTTTTCACCATGCCATCGATTCGGTCATACATGCCAGGCACGTCGACGTTCAAAAAAGAGCAAACCTAAAAGATCTGCTTAAAGGATGAGGCTTGTAAGAAAACAAACCTGTTAAAGAATATGAGCGCGCCACTCTAACCTTTATATGCATGGTAGAAGGTTTACGCAAATCGACATTATGTATGAACTATAAACCACTTACACAAAGCTGGTAACGTAGTTTATAAAACTGCGTGGAAGACCAACTTATCAGAGCCTTGTGTTTGCCTATGGATTTAAAGCATTTTCCTCTATTTTTAAACCCAAGTTTCCTTAGCTTGAACCAATCCTGTCTTGCACACTGAATAGTCACGCTTATCGAATAAACTTGTCACGTTCTGCTCATGTGTAAATATTGTCGTTGATTCTAGATAGAACAAGGTCAACAAAACCCAAGTCGTGTGCTTTCAATTATTCAGATTTATGACCTTAGCACATTCAAATGTTTCATAATTCCCAGACTAACCTTGGGAGGACCTTGACAATTATATAATTCGAAAGAGAATGTAAAACAACATTAGGGTTTAAAATTTCGTTGGAATCGGTCGCGTGCATGCGACTAAAAATGTTCTGATTGATCAAGCTAAATTTATTAAGGCTAATTGGTACATTCATCCTAATACGTAGTATTTTTTTTTCATCCCAATTATATTTGTTACGACCATTTTTTTCTTGGTTTCACACGTAAAAATTGGCCAAAGTGGGGCCCAATAAGGCTCTCCTCGCTACTCCGTATAGTTGACGGTAAAGTGTCCCATCCAGGCTTCGAAATGGCGCTTCAATTGTATATATTCTTAAGAGCTACCTTAAGATTTGGGGTTCAATTCATGGGAGTTGTCTGATCAGGATTATCGTAGAAGCACTTCATCATTATTTCAATAGATCCCAACTCCAACATACCAGGGGTGTTCAAAAGGTTCGTAGAAAAATGGAATAAGATTAAAACAAAAAGTATAGTTTTTTTCAAGCGATCATAACATCCACTTAAACCATTTTTATGTATAAAACTGAGGACTATGAGAAGTATACCAAGTTAAAACAACTTCTTTTTAACATCATCAACAGAAGCAAAACGAATGCCATTCAAGCTTTTTTAAGATATGGATAAGAAAGTCAGATGGGACTTAGTCAGGATTGTATGGGTGGAAAAAGATCAACTTCCAACGAAATTCTAGCAAAGTTGACTCAAGGACGCGGATGAAAGAGAATCGTGAGGAAAGAGAAATCTTCTGTTGAGTTTTCTGGAGCACTTCTCCGCTATACCCTTGTGAAGTTTTCTCAAAACACTTTGGTAATAGGTAGCATTAATGGTTCTTCGCCCTTCGAGAATGTGAACAAGTATCACACCTTCGGCATTTGCTTTGATGGGTCCTCTTCCACCTCTCGGTAACATTGTTTAGACTGCTCTTTGTCTTTCGCATCCTGTTAGTAAATTCAAGTCTCATTCTAGGTTACAGTTTTTTGTAAAAAAATCCTCGGGATCTTCATCTCACTTATTCAAAATTGACAGTGAAACAGAATCTCTCTTCCCCGGCTGATCCTTGCGTAACAATTTTAGCATCCGTCGAGCAAAAAGCTTATTGAGCTTTAGTACGTCGATCAAGATGGAATAAACTTGACTTGCCGATATCTTCAATGTACATGCTATCATCTCCATTGTTAATCGACTGTCTCAAGATGGAATAAACTTGACTTGCCAATATCTTCAATGTACATGCTATCATTTCCATTGTTAATCGACTGTCTCAAGATGGAATAAACTTGACTTGCCGATATCTTCAATGTACATGCTTTCATTTCCATTGAAAGTCGACTGTCCTTTAATTAGTTCCCGCACACAATTAATGTTTTCTTCCCTTATTGATGTTGACTGTCGTGTCGTCTTCATTTCC
This sequence comes from Ceratothoa steindachneri, assembly GCA_963969495.1. Taxonomy (NCBI): domain Eukaryota; kingdom Metazoa; phylum Arthropoda; class Malacostraca; order Isopoda; family Cymothoidae; genus Ceratothoa; species Ceratothoa steindachneri. The sequence goes on from OZ018320.1 coordinate 216,212,720, forward strand.
GTTTCTTCCATATGCAAAGCAATATATCGATTTATAAACATTAGGGCTCCCGGGGGGCATTGGCTCCATAAACTTCCATTAATGCATCAATAATCGCACTCTTTTCCCAACCAACCAAGCTTGACAAGAAATTTTATGCTTGTCCCTGCTTCAATTTTGATGGAATCCATGGTATCACTGCGGGGTCCAAATTTAAAGACTGCCATGTGATTCCAAACGAAGCAAAGTGATTTCTGTGATTAATAGCACATAGGTAGAAGTTTAAATCAGTGTAATTAGAATTTTCTGTGGATAGCCCCTCTTCTTGTAATATTTGTTTCCTACAAACCTTTTGAAGACCCCTCAGACAAGATCACTAAGTGTTTGAACCACATTATTACACAATTAAATCCTTCAAATGTTCTCCATTAAGTCGCCTAGTAATTTCGATGATATTTTCCATACTTCTCCACCAGGAGGCATTCCAGCTTTTCTTGAGGTCAAGTAACTATTCACCACTGCGCCAATAGAAGAAAATGTTGAAATGATCATGTAGCTTCTCTACGAAAACCTAAAACTGGATTTAAAATCAACTGAATATCTTAGATAGAATCATTTTTCCAGCAGGTCCATCTTCAAAGAATTTGGCACATTTTCCAAGAAAACTTTTCAGCATTAGGCTGGCCTTCTTTTTAATTTTTCCATCTATTCTACACACGTTCATGTGAATGACAGTTGCATCAAATTAACTGATATGCAGTACTTGTAGTTTTTCACCAGGCTGAAAGCTCAGTAAGCTTGACCAGGCATAACTCTATCGCTGCCTTTTATAGACACGCCTATTTCTTCCATGTTCTTACCTTCCGTTTTATGTACTGTGCAACCCCGAGCCAACACAAGCGGGAATTGTAGTCTCTTAGGCTCAACTGGTCACCTTCCACCTTCCCCGAGTACTGCCCTTCCTACCTTAGTAGTTTGTGAGTTATCAACAAAATTATAATTTTCTCTAATGGCTTTATGGATCCGAAAAGCTACAGGTCTAATTATTCAAAAATATATTTTTTTTCACATTTGGAAACCTAAACTTCACATTAGAAACCATATGTCTCTCTTAAGTAGTTTGTGAATTATCGACAAAAAAAACTGATTTTGCATAATGGTAGATATGCATCTCCCATTTATTTAGATACAACTTTTTAACTCTAACCATAGACAAATCTGTTGAAATCATATTAAATGTACATTGTCAAGTTACCTTTTGGTAGCGGTCCATTGCTATAATGTGAATGAGGCAAATATGCCTTTTAAAATATATATTTTTATCTGTCATATCCGTATCAGGAGCCGGATCAAATTATGTACATTGGTAGAACGTCATAAGTTTTCTAGCTCTGGATATTTTAAAGTTGACTAGCCCATTATTTTCCTATGTTATTGTCAAAGATGTCATAAAATACCTTTCCCAATGATAAAGAAAGCAAATAAGTGATCAGAATCCGAATCCGTATCTGTCTCTACCCCTAAAATCTAATCAACTCTTCTTTTTAGCTTAAGCCTCCCCCCTCCCTCATCCCCTCCACAAAACTCAAAACTTCAGTAAAATCCGTCAACAACATTTAGAGATATCTTGTACAATGACAGGCACACATACATTAGTGATCACATAAGCTCCGCCCATTTCTGTTGGCGAACGTTACAAAGCCTAATATAAATTTGAAAAAACTCTATTTTACGACATGGGTGAATATTTTGAGGTGTGTGGGCGCCTTAACATGCTAAAAAGGGTTCAAAAGTTCTAGGAACTACTCTCTATTTCGGTTAGATACTAATATTTTTCAAGTGAGGAACTAAATTATCAATGAGCCCACACAACAGATACAGATACGAGAATTATGCTACAAAAAATCATAGAAACTCGAGTTATTAACGTAGCAGGAAAAAAAACAGTGCTAACAACGATTTGAACACCTATCTCATACGCATATAACATAATAAGAAAACAAACACAGAAATAAACGAACATACACACTTTCACTTTAATTATTTCAAACTTAACTCTAAAATTAGTTTATAGTACAGATATTAGCGTGACCTCCACGCAACTTGAACCTCTCTACAAAACCTCCAACTTCCTTCCACTTCAATCATCTTCCTCCTTTACTGCTAACCAAAGATGGGCCAAACACTAACACCAGGAACAGGTACAGCAAATAATAACCAATTAAAGCTAGGAAAACATGAATACACCGTAGTCCGGGTCTTACGTTGAGCAGGTCCAGAGGTCAACTTGGTCAACTTTCAAGCCTTTGACCTAATTTCAGTTTGTCTTATCCTTACTTCTTTCTTCTTCCCCTGCCTCTCTTCCCCTCTCCGGAGCTCTTTTCCCTCGGTGCTTTCAGGCTCCGAGGCAGGAGGACGCCGGGGAACCGGGCAGACCCCTCCCCCCCGACCGGGTCCCTCCTCTGGGAGAGACTAGTCGTGGAGTGGGGGAGGGGCACGGAGATCTAAAACCTTTTCTCCCACTTTCCCTTTCATTTCATTTTTGAGCTTTTAAGCGCTCAATCAGAGTTCGGATCCAGCCTCGCTACCGAATGCGTCTTCTCGGTAAAGGAGGTAAAGGTTTGGGAAAGCGACCTCGATGGCATGAGCTCTTTCCTACGAGGTCTTACAGGGAGAATAACAGAAGGAGCTCTAAGTAATATCGACTCAACAATGTCGTTCTCTGTGACTTGCACGATTGGTGCTCCAAGAAACGTCTATCACATTGGCCTTTTACCTCACTATTCGGCACAGGAGGCAACGGTTTCGGAAAGCTTCTTCACCGACCGAGTACACTAGAAATTTTGTTCCTCCATTTACAAGAAAATAAAATATTGCACACTGGAAAGTTTAACTTCCTATTTACAAAAGAGAGAGAATACTACAAATCCGAAGTCTATCTAACCCATTTACGAAAGATAATACATCGCGGGAAGTCTATCTTCCCATTTACAAAAGAGAATAATACATCACGGGAAGTTTATCTTCCCATTTATAAGGTTCAATGTGTGAACCGTTTAAATTTTCACTCGAATGTTTTACTTGGTTTGGCCCACACGAAGTTTGTTTTTAAGGTTACTATTACTTTTAGGTGTAAATATCCTGAATTTGATTTAGCATACTATTCCAAATTCAAAATAGTATAGTGAAGAAACATTGAGTATTTTTCTTTATTTTGGGTCCTCCCTCCCCCCCGCCTATTTGTAACATGACTTGTTTGTGATCCGCCCCCTCTCCCCCCATCACAATGCCATTTTTATTTTAAACACTGTATGTCAAGGCTATTGTTTGAACGTTTGAGATCTAACCCTTTTGTGTGAGGATAAATCGAAGTTTATTACCTTCATTTTTGAACAAAAACGTTATTTCCCGAAGTAATAAAAAAAAGTATTTAATTCTAGGTGAAGGTTTAAAACATTATCTTTTGTGAGGACGCACACCTCTTCCCCGAGATAATTTCACGGATGACAAAAGCCACAAGGGCCTATCAAAGTCATGATAATGGCCGCTGCTATCGTGTTTTCAGTTCTGCACCTGCTTGCAAGCTTGTTTAAACAGCTGCCCTTCTATCGTGGCTATCAGAACCACTTTTGTATGTGTGTATACATGTGCATGTTTGCTGCCGTGTGAATGTCTCGAATTCATTCTTTTCGCCTAGAGCAAAATACATATACTTTTTCACATTTATGTTTTCTTGATGCATGTCCATTTGTACCATAAGTGTTTCACTTTATTCTAGATGGTATATTATTTCTCTGATCAATACTTACGGTCGCTTTTAGGATTTCATAGGTCTAACAGGGTGCTCATTTGTGGGGTTTCTCGCTGGGCCTACTTTAACTTGGAATTCGGGGTCTCTACAAAACTCACCATCAAGTAACGGAGTGTTATAATTGAATAACTAATATATGTACATGGACTCGGGGTACACATTTTTTCTCATCTATAATGTTACACATTTATATCACTTCAACATCCATATACATATTTTTAATATTTCAGGTCTCTCATAATCTTAAGGGTTGTGTATCAGTTTGTTTGCAACAAACTGATCTATACTGAGGTCTGCGAACAGGTAGAATTGTCGGCAAGAACTTTAGTGGAGGTCGTTCGGCGATTTGACTTCGTGATCGAAGATTGTATTGCTCCGCTCTCAATTAGGGAACTTTTTTTATCCTCTGTTACCAGACCTAACTAAATAATTTTATTTATTTTCTTTTTTTAATAACTTTAGTAGCTTATTTTCTTTATTTCACTGCCCTTACCCTCCCCTTAGGCAATATGTCTCATAGGGACGAAAGCCGAACAAAGCTAAAGCGACCTAGTTCAAATATAGACAATGATAGCATCGATTTGGATCCTACGTTAAAGCAGTTGCATAAAGTGATTAAGGAGACAGACAAAAGTGTTAACCACTTTGCTTCTACAACAGCTAAGGTTAGATCACAACCTCAACCCTGCCCTTCATCAGCAAGCCATGGGAATACAGTCAGTTCAAAACAAGACCCCTCACTCGATCTGGAGTATGTATCCTGGTTATATTTAAGCTCACCCACTATTAAATTGACAATGCTTAGCCCTGTTACCATACAGAAAACGATCGAAAATATTTGCGGTGGCCAAGTCTATAGCGTTAAATATTGTCGGACTGGTTCTCTCCTGATTCACACAAAGTCACCTAACCAAACTAAAGCACCCATAGATACCAAGAGTATCATTAATGGCCAATATAAAGTCGAATGCACAATTGCCTATAACCTAAATATAGTCCAAGGTATTATATATGCACCAGACTTAACTCACTTTAGTGAAGACCTATTATTAAAGAATTAAAAATTCAGAACAAATCGATAATTAAACTTAAACGACTAGATAAAGGCCCATCTCGTACCCCAACACCATTACTTCTTTGACATTTGCCAGAGACAGTCTACCTAAGAAGATATATTATGGGTACCTTATCTTTTCCATTGAAAATTATCACCCAAATCCATTACTCTGCTATAATTGTTGGCATTTTGGACATATTAATAAGAGTTGCACCAATAAAACTAGATGTTTGCATTGTGCAGAACAATATGAAATAGGACATTAGCCCATTTCATCAGATAGTACATTATGTATTCACTGTCATTCCCCAAATCATTTGGGTAATTCGGAAGATTGTCCCTTTTGGAAAAAAGAAAAAGAAATTATATATATTATAATAAATAGAAAAATAATGTTCAATGAAGCCAGACAATTATATGCCAGAGAAAACCCTATTCCTCTTCAAGGTATCAATGTAGAAACAATAAAAGAGCCAGTTAAAAATGTATCTAAAGAAATAAAGTGCTATTTAGTTAAACTAGAAAAAAATGTACCTAAATCTTCGCCTCCAAAATCCCAAACAATAACCAACTCTGAAAATAAAAATATACTGACAAACGAGACACTTTGGGCTATTCTTAAAGAATATCGAACAATCATGGAGATGAACACTGCACCTCAACAAGCAGTTAATAAAATGTCTGTATATTTTAATAAAACAGGGTTTGTAAAGAAGCTAGCAGATAGTAGGGATGGGTATAGGATCCTCTTTGGGCATTAATATTATAAATAACAAAACTACCCGTGGATTTTAAGGTTTGTCAATGGAATATAGGTAGTTTACCAAATAAATTACCATTTCTTCCGTTGATCCTAAATGAATTCCGTCCATAAATCATATGTTTACAAGAGACTAGACTTAATAGTGAATATGATACATATTTAAAAGGATATAATATTTTGAGAAAGGACCGAAATGCACATGGATGTGGTGTATTGCTTGGTATAGCTTCTTGTGTAACATATGTTCCACTAGCTGTTAATTCAGATTTAGAAGCAATAGCGGCACAACTTACTTTACCATCTCTAATCCTTACAATATGCTCCATTTACATCCCACCTAATATGCCATTAACATCACAAGCACTTAGATGAAGATAACTTCCCTTACCAGTATTAATGACTGGTGACTCTATTGGACATCATTAAATGTGGGGATCATCACAATGTTTTCCTAGAGGAAACTCAATCTTTGATTTTATAGAAGAATCAGACCTTTATGTTTCAAACACAGAGGAACCAACCTATTATAATGAACTTAGGGACTATCTATCTGACCTTGACTTATCTTTATGCTCCCATACCCTGAAAACCATTCTTCATTGGAAAGTATTGCCAGATCTGTTCGACAGTAGCCATTTTCCTGTACTCCTTGAAATGACCCTAAAAGTAAGATCATATACAAGACCAAAATGGCACTTTAAAGGCAATCTAACTCAATTTCATAACAATTTTAAAAATCTTACGATTAATAGTGTAAATAATGTAAATGGTGCATGCTCCATAATCACTACAGCTATCATTGAATGTGCAAATAAACATGTCCCAAAATCATCACCACATATATATTTTAAATATAATAACCCTTGATGGAACAGCACATGTGAATATGCAATAAAAGTAAAGAAAAAAACTTTTCAAATCTGTAAAAAACATATGAATCAAGAAACATTCTTATTATATACCAAGACTAAAGCACTAGCTAGAAGAGTTATTAGAATTTCTAAACGACTGGCCTGGAAAAGATTTGTACAATCCATTGATCACTGCACACTTGTGACAAAAGTTTGTAACAAGATAAGCAGATTATCAAAAGGACGCAAGACTTTTTCTCCAATCACTCTTAAACATGAAAATAAGATAATCTCCGAACCTAAGATCACTGCACAAATCTTGGCAGCCCACTTTGCCAGAATCAGCAGCATTCATTTTAATACAGAACCTTTTGTATATAATATGGCAGAAGCTGAACTCTCCAACATTAATTTTGGTACTTCCAATAAAACATATAATCAACCAATCTCCATTAATGAACTAGAAAGTGCCATTCCCCGTAATAAAGTAACTTTACCAGGACCAGATGACATAGCATATCCCTTCTTATCCAGTCTTTCTAAAGCCAATAAAGACAATCTACTTAAATTTTACAACTACATATTCCTAAATAATGTACACCCTGATAAATGGAGAACGAGCATACTTATCCCTTTAATAAAACCTGGTAAACCTAGTCAAGACCCAACATCTTATCGCCCTATTGCTTTAACAAGCTGCCTTAGTAAAATAATGGGAAAAATTGTGCATACCAGACTTTGGAAATTTCTAAATGATTACAAACTAATTTCTTTTATCAAAGTGGCTTTAGAAAACAATTTTGAACCATGGACAGCCTAGTACGACTGGAGTGTAATGTGAGGGAAGCCTTCCTAAGTAACAGATATGCGATGGCTATATTCCTAGACATTAAAAAAGCTTATGATAGCATCTGGCAACATGGACTGTGTATGAAATTATATAAGCTATGGCTGAGAGGCCATCTCCCTAAGTTCATTCAAAACTTTATCTCCTCACGCATAATTCAAGTATCAGTTTCTAGTCAACTTTCTGAAAAGTTGCCCTTGAAATTGGTATTCCACCAGGGAGTGTCTTGAGCCCCCTCTTATTTTCCATTATGATAAATGATATATTCCAAGAGATAGAAGTAAAACATGCCCTTTATGCTGATGATATTGCAGTGTGGCTTGTTGGAGATAGTTGTGACCAACTACATCATAGTATGCAGTGTGTATTGAATAGTATAACAGAATGGTCACAAATGTGGGGTATCACCTTCGCCCCCACAAAAACAAAATGTTTAATATTTACTAAGCGACCGAGACAACATCACTTACCTCAATTAATGATAGATAATTATCCCATAAAATATGTATCCACCTATCAATACCTAGGAATGATAATGGATCAAGGCTTGACCTGGTCTGCCCATATTTCCTCCCTCGTAGAAAGATGCAAGGCAAGTATTCTTGCTTTAAAATACCTCGCAAATACAAGTTGGTAATCCAATAGAATTCATCTATTGCATATTTATAAATCATTAATCAGAAGCAAAATAGATTATGGATCCTTCCTATACAACACAGCTTGTGAATCCAATGCAATAAAACTAGATAGAATACAATATAGATGCATTAGATTAGCCATAGGAGCACTCACCTCGAATAGAAATGATTTTTTTGTAAGCAGAATCCAACCTGATTCCACTGCAAATTGGCCTTGAGATATTGTACCAAAGTAATGAGCTTAGCCAATCATTCTACCCGCTTATGCATTCTACAGTTTTATTGGTACAACTTTTACAATTTTTGGCCCCATCCTAAGCCTTTTTGTGGATGGGTTGAAGAATCAATCACAAATCTCGGCCTTAGATTAGAGGATATAACCATATCATTATCAAATGCCTATTCCATTTTAAGTGAAAAAGTTCACTTCAATTTTTCTTTAACAACATATGGTAAATACCAAACTCCTTCATCAACCTATCCAAACCTTTTCTTGGATATTTTAAATCCTTTTAAATCACAAGGATATACTGTGGGATCAACTGATGGCTCCAAATCCCTTGAAGGAGTTGGATCTGCATTTTGCTACATAGATGTAATAAAAGGCTTTAAACTTCCCAACCATTGTTCTATAGTTACTGCTGAATTGTTTGCAATCCTCCGCTTACTTAAATATGTCTACCATACAGTAGATGCATGCAAACTAGCCATAGTATCAGACTCATTGTCAGGACTATTAGGTATTCAGTCAGCGTCAATCTCGACACTATATGGTCCATCGTATTATCAACTGCATACATAAAATAAATCTTGAAGTCATCTTTCTAAGGGTTCCCAGTCATGTTGACATCCATGATAATGAAGTGGTTGATGATGCTGCAAAAGAAGCAAGTCACAATGGACAACCTGTGCATTTAGTTTATTCTTTACAGGAAATAGCAACAATACTTCAAGCCTCGGTCTTCAATAAATGGCAAGTTGAATGGTCTCAATGCAATGGCATCCTACCCTTAATACACCCTACACTAAAGTACAGTAAAACTCATAACATGTCTAGAAGAGATAGTGTGGTATTGACAAGATTGAGGGTAGATTGCAGTAGGTTAAGTCATGGTTTCTCTTTTGATCAAACCCTATTCCAGGTATGTGAATCATGTAATGCGCAACTCACCCCAAAACATGCCCTAATTCATTGCCACAAATATAACATAAATCGTAGGCCCCAATCAACTTTTTGTCATGACAATAACATTTGATTTTCCTATGAAAATATTCTTAATGCCCAATTTCCTCATGAATTGGTTCTGAAATTTTTAAAGGAAACTTCTTTGTATAAATATATTTAGCAATTAATTTATTATTACAATATTGCCATTCTTGTTTTGTTTCTTTCATATCCCATATTTTGATATATGTGTGATCTCGTTGTATAAATATATTTAGCAGTTAATCTATCATTACAATATTGTTTTGTTTTTTCCTCATATCTTATTATATATGTGTATGGGTAGGTGGTATATATGTATACATGTGTACAATCTCTTGTATAAATATATCCAACAATTGATTTATCACCACAATATTGCATTTCTTTTTGGTGTTGTTGTTATCCTTTTATTTTTATTATTCCATCTTTTATGTGTGTAATAGAATATAGGAACTTTACATTTCTTTTGATTAACAGACTCTATTTTAATTTCGGGTTCAAGTGTCTTGGAGTGGAGTCCCAAGAATGAAGAAGGTGGGGGTGAATTTGACTTCCTCTAAACCTTTCTGGTGCCTATAATCCATATGGGCTTTATGCACCTATAAAAGACACTTAATAATAATAATAACCTTAGTGGACTGATTTATTTTTTCTCGGGAGGTGATCATTCATTATTTCGAAAACCCTTAACCTTCTATATCATGTCTCTAAAAATAAAAACAAACATGCGAAAGGAACTGAAGAAGTTTCATGGCCTATAAAGATGACGTTGAGGAAGAATTCTTGTGCTGCTAAATTTGATTAAAATATTGACTTTTCGTGACTTTATAAGGGGCAATACATCCTCTCCGCAATCAAAATATTACAGGATTTAGTTGCCGAAAATGCGTGCGCCCGTCTTATTCAAAATTAGCCTAACTTGTAAGAGAAATCGCTGAAATTTAATAATGTTGAGTTATGCTCATTGCCTCCCCATATAGTTATCGTTTGAATCGTTTTCTTTTAGATAAAGAAAATATGGATCTTGAAAGGATAACTATAATATTTTAAAGGATAGGATAGAACACAGAGTATTTATAAAAATAAAGGCATTTAAAACATTTATTTAAGCATTTAATTGAACGTAGCTATGCCTACCTAAATATTTATAAGGGTAGGTTTCACGCAATTGTGTTCTCTAGAACATTCCGTAGACCCTTCTTCGGCTACTCCGAGTAGTTCCTTCTACACATTCTACCTTAACATCGCTACTTTAAACGAATCCTCGTTGAAAAAAACACTTGGTTAAGACGTTCTCGTTGATTCAGACCTCCTCCTCCCCTCCTCTAAATCCAGGTCGGCGAGGTGATTGTGCTGGTTGCTAAGTCGCGAGATCGCAGGGTTCGTCTGAGAGGAAGGAGCGGAGCCAAGGGGAAGCGACTGCTAGTCGGAGGTAGATCTCGAGGGGTTGGAGTAGAGGGCTGCCGGAATGGAGGGTGGAGAGACCGGCCAAGAAATGCTGGCGGCCAATCTGAAATTGATACAAGATATATTTTTATTTAAGTCGATAACCAACAAGGGCATCTCCGCCATAGATACTTTAAAGAGAGATCGAAGAATAACGGGTTGACGATGAAAGGAAGATGTGGAGAAAATATATCGGCGCAGATCTACTTCCTGCCAATGAGGTCTGGAGGGCACGCAATCCTTCAGATATCAGCTACAGCCTAGTTGGCCCCACTCTACATCTACCCCCACCCCTTGCGAAGGCAGAAGAAAGAAGTAATTGGACGGGGTTTAAAGGACAGCCACACGTTGCCATTACTGGGGGGGGGGAGTAGGAGAGTTGCGTGCTCTATCATTACTGAACACAAAACAGGGTGTCAGCTGTATCATGGGCATCATGTCACAGCATGCATATGAAGGCATGACGGCCCTTCCAACCCTAATGTACGCCTATGAGTATATCTCCCACACATTTTCACTTCCTCCAATTCACTGCTTTCTTTATGATCCCCATTTAACATATATATGACAGAGATTCCCTCGTTGGTTTGCGCTTCTTGGTTCGAAGTAACAGAATTTCCTTCTTATACTATCGAGTCTAAATCTCTTCTACACACAACGCTTCTCTCCCCCTAACTTCACCACTTTTCTTAAAACCTCTTCTGGTAACTTTCTAGTGGCGATGCCCTCGTTGGTTCGAAGGAGATACAGACACATGTCAATGCTCTAAAGTCAGGGTCATGTGAGTAAGGTCACAGCTAGGGTTACGATGCGACCTTACCTGAGCTCCTTTGAAATAACTAACCTAACCTGATCTAATATTTAACCTAACCAAACCTCTTATCCGACCTGACCTGACCTCTTATCTAATTTAACCTGACCTTTTAACAAACCCAACCTAACATCTTATTTAATTTAAACTAACCTTTTATCTAGCCTAAACAAACCTCTTTTGTTACCTAACCTGACCTCTTATCTAACCTAACCAAACCTCTCATCCGACCTGACCTGACCCCTTATCTAACTTAACCTGACCTCTTATCTAACCTAACCAAACCTCTTATCCGACCTGACCTGACCCCTTATCTAACTTAACCTGACCTCTTATCTAACCTAACCAAACCTCTTATCCGACCTGACCTGACCCCTTATCTAACCTAACCAAACCTCTTATCTAATCTGACCTTAGCTCTCATCTAACCTAGACTCCTATCGAGCGTACCCCCTTATCTAAATTAAATTACACTCATATCTAACCTAATGTCTTATTTATTCCAAATTAACCTCATATATACCTTAACATAACCTAACTTAATCTCGTTCCCAATTTTTAGTCAGTTTTGAGTTGCCAATTTCGAAGCCCCCTGAGCGGTACTGATCGGAAAAATGACCCCCGATTCGCCCTCGTGTCCGGATCTAGAAACCCACCCCCCTTCCTACCCCTTTGAAACCCTCGGTATTCTTTCGTGTGACTTATCAAGATAGAACTAGGCTACCTAACTAGTAGGTTATTTTCCAAATTCATACGACACTAAAGTGACAAGAAAGGGGATAGAACTCGATCCCTATACATTCTTTCATTACCTCTACCCCTGTGGGTTACTGGACCTGGTCCCACAATTAGTGGGTAACATCAGTTTACCTCAGGACCATCGCGAGTCATCTCAAATCACGTATCGAAGTACACACGTGGCGCCACGTGAGATTTCACCTTCTAAATCGCCCCTCCCCCCCTACATACCGGGGAGCTAAAACTAATTAGAAACCTTTAAGGATGACCACGAGAGACCAGGAAACCCCTTTAAGGATGACCTCGAGAGACCAGGAAACACCATGACCCACCTGAACAGTCAGTGGTTCTCCTGAAAACGCGTGGGAGATGATGGCATCGGTGAATTGAGCGCAGAGGTGGTGTGACGTCATTGATGTCCTGGGGTGTGACGTCACTCGGGCCCCGGTTGGTGACGTCATCTTGCTACCGTTCTGTGACGTCATTCGTGTCCCGGGGATCGAGCAGCGCTCCGTGTCTACAATCAGGAGGGGGAACTCAGTCTTTACGTACTGGACTCCCCTGGTGTTCATCAGGGTGGAAAAGGTACGTCTGAGCGACCACATCACACCTACGGGGAGGGAACGGGGGTAAGGTGGGACTGGTTGAGGAAAGTTGCGCGATCTCCTTGTCACGCGCCTCCTATGTAGCTCCTCCCTAGAGTAGTCGCGATAGGTAGCTTCCGCCTAGTTTCCCTTCACCCAACCTCACCAATTTTAAGGGATCGTACTAGGGTCTTTCAGAAACACAGGGGCTAATTTAACGTGCGCAAAACAATGGGTATCTTCGGGTTTAATAGGGCATAAATGGGTGGTCGTTAGTGACGTTGATGTGCACCAACCTCACATTTGGGTACGATGGCTGATGTTGAAACCTTGAAGTCTTCAGAAGCATTGAACTTATATCACAGGACACATGGTATGTGTGTGTGTGGGGGGGGGGGCGTTGGTAGGTAGATAGGTAGTTGGGTATCGTAGGTAGATAGGTGGGTGGGGGTAACTAGGTAGATAGCTGAGTAGGTGGGCAAAAGAGTAGGTGGTAAGTGGGTATATGAGTGTGTAGATAGATGAGTATTAGGTAGATGAGTAAGTAGGTATATTAGTATTTAGGTAGATGAGTATGTGTCTAGATGCGTAGATAAGCAGATGAGTATGTGGGTCAATGGATATGTAGGTAGATCCGTAGGTAGGTAGATGAATATGTAGCTGGATAAGTAGGTGGGCATTATCCCTGTCACACCATCCTACTCCCCATTTGCAAGGGGTAAGTAAGTAGTGGAGTATACTGGTAGATAGATAGGTGAGTATATGAGTATGTAGGTGGATGGGTAGGTGACTCGCCTGTGCAGGCGACGCCGCACTTTACCATCAAATACGGCTACACGATGGAACTCGTTGAATACTTACAATATATCACAGATGAGCTGACCCACCCCTACCCACGTTCTAACGCTCGACCGTGACAGGCTTTCTGAGTCGGTGCGAGCCGGTTGGTATCGCTACGGCGTCAAGGCATTCGTGAAATTGCGGGGGACGTATTACCAATGCCACCGCTTCGGCCGTACTGATAGAACTTGTCGACGTGCTAAGTCGGGCCCACCCGAAATCTAGGCAAACTGCTAAAAGGCCTTACATCATAAATCCGAATGTATGTGAATCGCTGTGAGCCACATCCTGGTTCCTCGGAGCAATGTGACATATATTTTCGAGGAGATCCTAGCCATTCAGACTGCGGACCGAATTGCTAAGATAGGTCAAGGAATTGGTCATGTGCAATGTGTGACTTGAGACTTCCTGCATATTTCAGATAAAAGAGCACCTTCTCTTCCTGGCCTATGCGGGCCTACAGGCTCGGTAGCTACCGCACCCATTTGGAACTATTCTGCGAGTTCTACTTCTCCCGGGTGCCACCTTGGTAAAGTTGTTGGCATCAGGAGCTGCCGCAAAGCGGCCCCGCGCTTCTACTGATTCGTTAGGCTCACGGGAGCCAAACACTCGAAGGTGGTTGTGATATCATCCCCAGGACAACTTAAGACTGGCCTCCAAAATGATGGCAGCAACAAGGGAGCTTCAGCTCCCTCGCCTCTGTTCAACGCAGGATGGTGTGAGTTGTAAAATCGCGACCTTTCAAACGACGAGAGATCCTCGACCCCAGGGGCGTCCTGCCTGCTAAAGGTTTCGAGGCAGGCAGAGAGAAAGGCTTGTATAACGACCCAAGCCTCATCCAGTAAGCCTCAGAAGGCAAAAGCACCTTCAGCGTATTCTGGAACCAAAATGGTAGGAGCTTTCCTTGATTGGAACTACCGTAGATTTCGGCATAACTAGGAGGAGTTGTAGAGGAGCGTCTCTTCCCCTTTGTCTTTATCTACGTCCTCACCTCCTTGGAGATTAGAGCGGTAGGCAACCCATTTTGGAGGACTACACGAACAATAAGTTGTTTTTTTCCCACCTGATCGAGGAGCTGGAGATTGTTTTCCCAAATGTGGATGAATTCACGCATCATTGTCTGAGAACCGCTTCTTTTTTTCTGCTCTCTGGATGCACAGATTCATTTGGGATAGAAGATGGTCGATGAACTTCATTGCTCGTAATCATTTTCTCATTCAAGATTATTTTTTTTCAGGCCACTACCGCATAATAAATAACATCGTTGGTTTTAGAGTGATCGTCATTTAACCGCATTTCAGGAAATGACTGGTTTCTTTCTCAGCTGACGAGTTTAGATGGTTGATGAAACCAATGAGTTTTTGTCAGACAACCTCATCGCCGTGGGGCTGACTACTATGCCCAGATACCCTGGCTTTTTTTCATGCCATATGCTTTTTTGATGGTCTGCCGACTGTGAGATGGCTTTTACAGATAATCGAGGGCCTATATGCGCTGCTATCACCGCTTGAACCATTTCATCATAGGTCAATTTCGTCGAACGAGAGATAGGTTCTGGTATGATTTGGAGCACGCGCGCCGTTCTTCTTAGTGGGCATACGTGTCTTCAATTAATGGAAAGATCCTCTCTCAAAGGTGTAGAAGAGTGCCCAAAGGATTCGTAGCAAGTTCTTAGATAAGCGGAACCACAATCTTGGACGCCGCGTCCATGGCAGATTCTTTCACGACCGCTTTCTCTTGATTCTTTAACTGGTATGCCTATTTTCCAGTTTTTATTGCATGTCTTACGATCGCTACAGGCCACCGAATGGACTTTACCTGGAGAGGTGGGAGCATTTCAATGACCTGTTTACGCTCGGCGAGCTGCGCTACTTGCGCGGATACCATCCACGGTTCGGTCTATATCGCGGCTGTCATGCTTCAAGACTTGGGTGAGCAAGGAATGGCCCTTCTGCTAACTTTGTTCAATAGAATCTGGACGAAGGATATCTTCCCAAATTACTGGCGAATTATTATCGTGCTTGCTTTTGGAAAGACGGGGAGACATCAGTTTACCCTGGCTGGTTTCAGCCAAATTTATCTAACACCCTGTGTATGCAAGTTGCTGAAGAACTTGGTTAACGTTAGATCAGCTCATTTCATGGATAGCAGACGCCACCTTTCCCCTGTTTTCGCAAGTTCTACTCATCGTCGAATCCCCTCCAGCTCGAAAGGCTATCTTTGAGGCCTTCCTTCGTGGACAGTATTTACCCTCGGGGCTTTTTAATCTGGAGAATCTCTAATATACCGAATGGCAACACGGTATCATAGTGACCTTACAAACTATTGGGGACATTTATACACATGGTCACGCTGGTGCGGTGCTTCTGTATACGAATACCTCAAAATCCAAAGATGGGTATCATATTTCATGCCTTCTCCCCCATGTTTGAAGCTGGTGGGGCTCCGCCTGTCTTCATTGGTGAGCGGGTTGCATTACACCGTTTTGTACGGGAGATTACGCGATGCACACCACTTAGATTTATAGCGACTCAAAGATCGTCCTGAGTGCCCACGAGCGTTTCGAATCTCCATACCCTCCTGGTTTGTAACATCCTTGACACTACAACTGCAACGAGAAAGAAAGATGTCGAGATTGTCTTCTGCTGGGTTCCTGGACGTTTAAGGATTGCGGGAAATGTACGCACTGATGAGGGTGACAAATGATCTACAAAGACTACAGGGTAGGAATTAAGTTAGCTTTTCAAGCTGCCTGGCAGACAAGGTGAAGATGGATGGACAATGGAAACTTATATTTTGCTTGCTAATGCGCTGTAATTTTTTTCCCGTGGACCTATCCCCAATGCCTCGGCGCCTTCAGGTCGTTTTCTGTCGCCTCCGAATGGGACACGCTCGTAGGAAGGGGCGCTATTTGATGGAGCGCTCCCCTGCAACTTACTCCAACGATTGTGTTGTCCCCCAAGACTGTTCGGCACATTCTTGTTGAATTTCCATGTCTGAGTGATCTTCGCGCACATCACCTGTCCTGGTACCGGGACGAGTAAGGGCTCTACGGCTTGTCCTTTATACTCAGCATGGATTTGTGCACTCCTGTATGTAGAGTAACGAAAGTTTGGGATCAAAATCGCCTCCTCTGGCATCTGATCATCCATTCTTTCTCTCTGTTTTTCGTTTTTGTTGAGATTTGTTTGTTTTTTCTATTTCCAAATGTTAATTTATCACTTCTAATTTCTGACACTATGCCCTTGAAGGCATTTTTCAGATGGGCTCTTAAAAAACAAAACTTTATACATATCTATAAACTCTATAACTCATCTACTGATCTTTTATCTACTATCTTCCTACATAGTATGTAGTTATTGAGAGATAAGTATGTATGTATGCAGTACATACATACTTATCTCTCAATAACTCATCCTATATATCGAAGCCAGCTACTCTCTTATCTAAAACTACACACATTAAATAGCCATATAAACTTTTCTTCTAACATTCCTCAAATTCAAGCACCAAATTACCCTAAACGAGATAACATGAAACCAGGATATGACGCTTGCATCTAATCAAAGTTGCATAGAGGAGAGACTTTCCAATATGCTAGGAAGCCGGTAACCAAAAGGTGACCACGCTTCAAAAACACATCCAGTCCAACACACACACAAAGACATACATATATCAATATATTCCCAAAGCCAATCAGCAGGCGAATCTACTGACCACGCCACACAAGCAAATTTCCTAGCAAGATTGCTCCACAGCGACTAAGCCGTGAGATCAGCGTGTATTAAGATACCCAAGATTCATTTACAAAGGGCTCACTCTGTAAATTCTTATTCCATCCTAATATCTCTATTGTTACTGTCACCTATTGATTCATTGGTCAAGCATTAATTGCTCAAGCCCTTATTACATACATTGACCTCTGCACTCAAATCCCGCTACAAAAGTGAAACCCAACATATTTTTTTTAATTCGTTTAGCCGTGCTTCCACAACTTTAATTCAAGCCAACCCCGTGTGGTGCAAAAGTCAGTGGTAGGCGATCAACTCAATTCGAGAGACTTAATTAGCTCCCACCGTTTAACACCCGTGTCAGTGATTCATTTTAGAAAGGTTGAAGATTTGCCTTCACCACACCAGTAGTTGATCCGGCAAGAAGATTCTCTTGTCATAACAAAGGTCCTTCTCCTAACCAGTAGTTAATCCCGCAAGAAGATTCTCTTGTCATAACCAAGTTCTTTCTCTACACCAGTAGTTGATCCCGCAAGAAGATTCTCTTGTCATAACAAAGGTCCTTATCCACACCAGTAGTTGATCCCGCAAGAAGATTCTATTGTCATAACAAAGGCCCTTATCCACACCAGTAGTTGATCCCGCAAGAAGATTCTCTTGTCATAACAAAGGTCCTTATCCAAACCAGTAGTTGATCCCGCAAGAAGATTCTCTTGTCATAACAAAGATCCTTCTCTACACCAGTAGTTAATCCCGCAAGAAGATTCTCTTGTCATAACAGAGGTGCTTCTCCACACCAGTAGTTGATCCCGCAAGAAGATTCTCTTGTCATAACAAAGGTCCTTCTCCACACCAGTAGTTGATCCCGCAAGAAGATTCTCTTGTCATAACAAATGTCCTTATCCACACCAGTAGTTGATCCCGCAAGAAGATTCTCTTGTCATAACAAAGGTCCTTCTCCACCTTGCGGCGAGTGGAGCATTAGGAAGAGCAGAGTGATGTCTAAGAGCGTCACAAGCCTACATATACCCATCTCTTCATCTGCTTATGTACTTATACACCTACCAGTCAAGGAAGGCCAACTATTTCTATAATAATCGCATACCCTTACTGCATTCATTACACTTTAAGTTACAATTATAATGGGCCTATTTAAAAGGATATACTATTGCAATTAATTAGATAGTAGATAAGTAGATGCAATGCAATGTGCATATTTGAAATGATGTACTATGGTAATTGTGAAGAGTAGATAAGTCAATGGTATGTACATATTTGAAATGCACTACTATGTAATATGCATATTTGAAATTATCTACTATGATAAATGAGTTGATAGTAGATATTAAATGTAATGCAATGTGCATATTTGAAATTATCTATTAGGATGAGTAGATGGTAGATAAATAAATGTAAAATCGGTATTTGAAATTACCCATACCTTTAGCTGCGGTGTCAGGGGTTGGGAAAGGGGTAGGGCGAGGGGTACAAATGGGGAGAATGAAGTCTGTGAATGACACTGGCGCTGCAAGGTGAACCACGGCCACGTTGAACGCCTCCCTGGACCCGGCAGTGCGGCCGGCATATTCCGGGTGGACACTAAAGATGTTGGTCCGACTCCAAATGGACTCGGTCTCGTTCCTGTCGCTCAGATTAAACTTGCCCAGACCAATCTGTCAAAGGGATCAATGTGGGAAAGTCACTTGAGACCCAGCAGGCAGCCCACTAAGTAGTCCCCTCTTTGAAGTACTCGGGTTACGTTCTAGGTACCACTACATACGTATTTTCAAAACCTGTCTGCTTTTGATTCCTCTCTTGGTTTGCATACATCTTTTAAATAATAATAATAGTAATGATAATAATAAATAAATAATAATAATATTTATTTTCCTATTCCATTTCTCCCCTTTTCATTCGTCTTCCTTGAGAAGAAGATCCCCATTGGATTACATTTCATTTTAACCATTTTGTTAAAATTGCAACAAAGAAAGAATTTGATGTGACCAGTGAGGGCATTTCATCTCGAAGAGAAAAAGAGGGAATGGACAAAAGGATAAGATATAAGCAGATAAATGGCCATAAATAACGAATAAATAATGAGGATGACCTAGAACTCAATAACAAGACTCGCAAACCCTGAATGCTGGGGCCGGAAGGGCATATCCTAACTAAAATATTAATATTTTTTTAAAAAGGGTGCAACTCTTGTCTGGTAAGAACTTGTGCCCTCTTGTGAAGATCGGAATTATATAAAGATCAGAATTACATAAAGATCAGAATTACATAAAGATCCTAATTACATAAAGATCAGAATTACATAAAGATCAGAATTACAATCGCTGTCAAACGGCTGGTAACTATGGACCGGTTCGATTGTTTTTGTTGTTGTTGCTGTTGGGTTGTTGTTGTTGTTGTTGTTTTTTGGGGGGGAGAGCGGCACAGGTAAACGGTATTATTATGTGTTGGCACTTATTAGGGAACAATTCGTGACCCAAAGGAGAGCCAAGAGAGAGACAGAAGAGTATGGATATATTCCCCATTCGGCAGCTTCTAAGACGGAAGAGTGATGTGTCATGTGTGCGAAGGAGGAATATGAACAACAGAGGGTGTTTCGATTGTGTGAATGTGAGAAGAAGTATGTAGAACGGAGTTCCCTATCCGGATTCTTCAGACTCGACATTCCGCTCTGACTGGTGGCAGCTCCCTACGAAGTTCGAATTTTTTAATGCCTGCTCTAGTCTGGACTCGAATCCGGTACCAGAGGTACGCTTTGTCCGTTAGGAGAACAAAGAATCCGGAGTGTATGGGTGTGAGTGCGTGTGTGCTTCCCCCCCCCCTCTATATTGTCATAAAAGGAAAATAGGAATGATCCTTAAATTGTCATATAATTAATAATCTTTAAAAAGAAAAACAAACATATAAAAACGAAATTTGGATTAATTTTTTATACCATAGAAAAACCAAAATAAAAAATATGGAAATTGTTATTGCTAAAAATTTTTAAAAACAGACTAAAAATGCAAACGAAACGTAATTTAAAAACAAAACAAAAACAATTAAAGCAAAGTTAATTAAAACAAATGAACAGAAAATCATAAATATGAAATATGAACGTAATAAAACACAATATCATGGAGAAGTGAATATAATGTTCAAAAATGAAAAAAATGCCTTGCAAAGAAAAAGATAAAAATTCTTAAAAAAGAAAGAGAAAAGAAGAACTGGAAACATGAAAGTAATTATTTTTAAATAGTAAAATTCCTATGTAAAATATGAACGTACTTTTTAAAAACGACAAAAATCACTACGGTCAATATTATGACCGTATTTTTAGCAAACTATTTTATTGTTATATTTCCTATCTAATCTAGTTATGACAAAATATACCCCAAATTCTCCATCTCTCATTAAATAATAATATATTAAATTAATACTTTCGGAACTTCAGCGTAAAATGTGACATCACTAATTGTGACAATTGTACATGAGTTATACGAGAAAAAGTACGGAAATAATAGTAAAACTTCTACAGATTTCCGAACCAATTTTAAAAAGAAGACTGAATAGTCCGAACATGCTGAATGTGAACTCCCCTGAAGACTGATTCTTCAATCTGTATTGGTTGAAGAACAAAGACTTACGTCGATTTTGATGATATCTCCCTCGAGGCACTCCGCAGCCGTCACCAGGTGGTTGGCTGAGATGAGTGTGCCGCCGCAAATCCTAGTTTGGTTGTCGGCTCTTTCTATGATCAAGACGCAATACCAGGGATTTGCTGTCTGTTAACAATACAAAAATTTAACAGTAATTTGTACGCATTGCTAATTCACTAGTGAAAGCGTTATTTTAAGAAAAGGGATTTTACTTGTATTGGTAAAGAACATGTTTTGGACCATTACGCTGCATCTTTCAGCTGTTTATGTGAGAAGTAGAAACGAAACAAACAAAAAGTATAATAATTACTAATGACCAAAACGCCTCAAGAAGAATGAGATCCCTTAGCCTCGGATTGAAGAATTCATCCTTCAAGGCATAATCACCACACAGACGAGAAAATGGATCTCTCTACCATAAGAGCCGTGAAGCAAAAATAATGAATATAATAGTGAATACAATAATGAATACTGCATAGAGTAAATAGAATATTGAATACTGAATAAAATAGTGAATGCTAAATACAATAATGAATAATGGAAAAAAAATAGTGAATACAATAGTCAATACTGAATAAAATAAAGAATACTGAATAAAATAATGAATACTGAATAAAAAATGAATAAAATAAAGAATACTGAATAAAATAATAAATAAAAAATGAATACAATAGAATATTTAGTAGAAAAATGTGTCGCCTCTCCGGATTCTCTGCCTAAAAATTGATCTCATAAAAAAGTAACAAAATATATTTGTTAAAATCCTTATGGGTCAAGGGAACAAATTAGCCCCCCTCAAAAAAACAACCCAGTGGTAAACCTATCATAATACAACCCGACCTTTGAAAAAAAAACATAATAGGATATGGACTATCCTTTAACATTGCCCTCCAAAAATAACTCAATAAATAACATCACTAGCAATGCTAAAGGTACAAACAATTATAGTGAATGCCAATCGTTTATTACCGGCTGTCTGATCACCTCATTTCTTGAAATCTCCTCTTATACCACATAGACTAACAATCTAAAGCATTAACAAGTTATTTTTTTAATATTGGATTAACGATCATATAAAACCATCAAATTGTTATAATGGAGAAAAGTACATATTGAAAATATTCTTTTGAGGAACGAATTAATGGGTTGAGAAATAAGTTCTTGAGTTTTATCAAATTTATTTATTACCATTAAAATATTTAGAAAAACTTCATTTTTAATTGATAACAATATGCAATTTAATCAATAATGTATTCTCCGTTGTTATTTACGACTTCTTTCCAACGTTCAACTAGTTTTTCGATGCCTCTGCAATAAAAATCTCTGGATTTTGACTCGAAGAATGCGTCTAACCAGGTTCTTAATTCCACATCAGTATTGAATGAAACGCCGCGCAAATTGTTGAAGAGCGATCGGAACAGATGGAAATCCGATCGAGCCAAATATGGCGAAAATGGAGGATGCGGCAGGATTTCCCAATTAAGCGTTTGGATGGCGTCTTTTGTAATATTGGGAATGTGAGGACGAGCATTGTCGTGCTGCAGAAGGACTCCATAACGTCGATGAGGTCGCTTTACACGAATAGCTTCGGCGAGTCAATACATTTGTTGAACGTAGAGTTCTGCATTGACAATCTCGTTGTTCGCAAAGAGCTCATAAAGAATGATGCCATCACAATCCCACCACACACACAACATAGTCTTTCGTGGATGAAGTCCTTGCTTTAATCGCGGAAGTGTTTTTTTTATTGGGGCTAAGCCATTGTTTTCTATGGTTCATGTTGACATAAACACACTTCTTTTCGTCGCCAGTGATGATGCGGTAAATAAATTTGTCCTTATATCCACAAGTAGCCTTGTGACGAGCAAGCAAACCTGCGGCAATCGTGGAGCGTTGAAGTTTGTTGCTTTTGCTCAAAGCGTGCGGAACCCATGCACCGAGTTTTTTAACTTGCCCCATAGAATGAAGGTGATTCACTACAGTTTTCTGATCGCACGCCAATTGTATAGCCAATTCCCTAGTCGATTAGCGAGGATTTTCATAAAGAAGGTCGTTCAATCGATCTTCATCCAACTTAATGATGCGACAGAACGTTCTTCGTCATTAAGATTGAAATGACCGTTTTTGAAACGTGAAAACCACCATTGAGCTGTCCTTTCTGATAAAGCATTTTCTCCGTTTACAGCACAAATATTGCGACGAGTTTTGGCTGCGTTTGCATTGTTCCCGTCTCGATTGAAAATGAATATCAACAAGTCTCGAAAATGCGCCTTTCTTTCAACTTGACATTCCATTTTGAGGGTACAGAACAAAAATTAAATTAACACAACTTTTAAATAAACCGCAATGACTTATTACTCAACTTCAAGACATAGTCTAAGCAAAAGACTAATAATCTACGCTGTT
Source organism: Ceratothoa steindachneri (assembly GCA_963969495.1). Taxonomy (NCBI): domain Eukaryota; kingdom Metazoa; phylum Arthropoda; class Malacostraca; order Isopoda; family Cymothoidae; genus Ceratothoa; species Ceratothoa steindachneri. The sequence goes on from OZ018320.1 coordinate 216,236,082, forward strand.
AAGAGACGTAGGTAGCCTAACCTTTGCAAATTTTGCTCTCATAATTATTATTGTTTCTTAATATGTGCACAAATCACGTCAACAAAACTTAAATCAATACAACATTAAAAAAACCCCGCAAGAACTTATTCCTCAACATAATAACATATTAAGTCTCATTTATCCCAGCGCTCTCTCGCGTCCAATCAAAAGCAATTTAACAAAGAAGTTATCGAAACAATTTCAGTTAAATTAATTAACTTATGTTTCCACAATGTTTTCTCTTGTGAAGAGGGTCCAATAGAAGCAATGTTACGGGTTCCCTATGGTTAGCCCTCTCTCAACAGGTCTTTTCTCCTCTTTATAGAATATTTCTAGTCCGAATTATGGCCACTATTTCTGAAATCAACCATGGAGCTATGTTGACGATCTAATTTTACTGTGTCTAGAAAGTGAAAGTTTCGATAATTTCATAAGAAATCTCAACGTCCTCCATCACTACATAAAATTCAAATTCGAATAGGAATCAAATCTGTAAATCTGGCCCTCCCCTTTTTTTTATTTACTTATCCACCGAGATAAATATTCTATCTATCTCTACTTTCCGTATATCGTAAACCAGCAAAGTCAAATGTTCCATACATTTTTACTCTGGCCATAGTGATAATATAAAGAAAAATCAGTAGCTTACACTTTGTTTCTACTGTGTACAGAATATGAAATCCTAAATAAATTGACAACGAAATTAAAAACATTTTTCACTCCTTTGAATATCCAGGTTTCTTTTTATTAACAAAGCACACCTACAAACCAGGAGAAAATTTAATCGCAACTTAAATCAAAACAAAAAACTAACCTTTCCGTCCAAAGTAGAAATGACCCCCTTCCCCCTCCATGAAGCACATAATCGTCCCTTACAACCCCTCTCATAGATACCAACAAACATATCAACAAATCCAACCTTCAAGTGATTTTTATCTTTGCCAACTCCCTTATAAATAAGCCAATACAAACCAAAATAGGAGTTTACAAAATATCATGTAATAATCGTGATGAAATATCTCGAAGAGACAATGAACATAAATATTCTGTACGCATGTGTAACGAGTCTAATGATATATTTCATTACATAAGCTCCACAAACCATAGTATTAATTGAGAAAAGTAGAATTCATTTATAAATCAAATGACTGGCCGATATGACAAATAGTGGAATCTGTTTTATTCGATTCCATTCCCAAGTTGAATCTCTCGAAAGGGATTCCAGATTGAACTCCGCTATCAGATTGGAGCGTTTGGTTATGCAAACACACTCAAATTATGTAATATATGATTTATTATTGCCAATGACAGGTAGGAATTCTTGATTGCTCCATCAAATGGTTGCAGCTCGTGTAAATCAAGGGTTTGGAGGTCGATGGTGTAAGCTGGCGCTTTGTATGGAGTTGATGTGGTAGGGAGTGTCTCGGCGATGAAAACACGATCTATGATTCTCATCTCTCTCAGTGTCACTAAAATAGGCTCCCGTGGTGCGAGGATGCCGGGTGACACCAGCGGTCTTTAGATTGACCTAAAATTAAAATTAAAATACACTATTCCATACATATCTATTTCCCAAGCAAGTATCAAATGGCACAGGCATAAACAGCTGCCCCGATATAGGCAATTCCCTCAATACGTCAAAGGTGCCAACTCAGTCATGGAAGAAATGAAATCTTTGCGGTAGAGTGCCGTGTGTCAAAAGTCTGTGCTTTTTTATGAACGAATGTCTTTTAAAAGATATCTGACGTGATTTTTTTGGTCGAAAAGGTGACTGTTGTTTTTGCGTTAGCAGTGAGGCATGCCTCAAAATGGTGCTTGAGGTCTTCTGAGGATCAGGTGGAATCCGAGCCAGCTTCAGATTTCGGATGACGAAGTTCCTCAGATCATTTGTGCCGACTTGCCCCAGAAATGAGTGCCGCGGGGTTTAACGTGAAAAGGACTATTAAATTTGTTGAAGAATTTCCTGGAGTTTCTTATGTTTCTAACGAATACATGGGTGCAAGTTTGGAGCTCGTTAGGAAAGTGCACGTTCTGATCGTGGGGGAGCTTGTGTGATGACGTGGGGCATAACTCTTCCGTGTAAGGTTTCAGGGACTCTGCGAATTCACTGAGGGAAATGGAGGCGCCTAAAGAATTTGGTTGTGGGGACGAAAGAAGAATAGAGCTCCCGCATAATGCCTGTGCTGGTGATGTGCAAGATTCCTCCTTAACTAGAAAGCGGTGGGAAAGAAGCACCCATGGTAACTTATTCCATTGATCAGGTGGGTAACCTGCAAGCAGGGAGCGTTTAAGGATAGCATGGAACAGTTCGACTACACTATTTCCCCTCGGATTCCAAGGAGAAGTGAAAACACAGTGAATGCCAAGAGTCCTTGTGAATTCAGAGAATAGATGATAAGAAATGTTAGTCCCATTTTTGGATATGAGCGTTTTCGGCAGTCCGTACTGTGCTACCCATCCTTGTACAATCGCTTGAATAGATTATTTAGCATATAAGTTGCACAAGGGTAGAACCTCGACCTATTTGTTATATACATCTACGATAAATAATATTTAGTTTTAAAAACGCATGGGTTTGTGCATAGGGACCATATTAATTTAGAGTTAGTGTTCGGCATCCAGGGGGAGGATAATATGAGGTTTGTTTTTTACTACTCAAAAGGCGAGTAATGACCGGTCAGCCTAGTTAGTTCGCGGCTAGCAGGGCATAGTTGACCGTTTGAAAGGACATTGGAAATTTTTTCTGTGCAGGTCACGCGAGTAGATTGCAAGAGATGGCTGTGGTCAAACAGTTACATATGAGAATCATCATTTGGACCAGGGAAGATGATGTCTGCAGTCGATGTATTCATATACAGAGCGTCATTTTGGGTGAGATGCTTCGTGTGTGGCCACTGTAGATTGTTTACAAATTGTGTAATAAAATCCATCTGTGCCATCAGAGGAGGCCTATAAGACTTTAGGGACAGAAATGACTGGGCGAGAGCCTTGTAGTCAGTTAAAAGGGTTACCTTGGAGCTTTGATATCGTCTATAAAAGCAAAAGCGAATAGAAAATCTAGCAGGACTTCGTTAAGAAAACGTTTGTGAAGTAAACCTTAAACCGAGTGGTATGTACAATAAACGTATGTGCACTCGACGCTTCCACCGGCATTTGATTAAAGGCTCTTAGAAGGTCGAGTTTGGAAAATACAGGTGCACCTGCGATTTAAGTTGTAAAATCTGAAACGAACGGGATTGGATAGTTATCAACCTTAGTGACTGTTTAACGCACGGAAGTCACACATAGACTATAGGGCCCCATCTTTCTTAGAAATGTGGTGCAATGAAGATGCCCAGAAAGATCGCGATTTCTTAATTATGCCTTTTTTTCTCTATTGTGGAGAACTCCTCATTTGGAACTTTGAGTTTGACCGGAGGCAAACGGCGCCGGAGGACGAAGACAGGTGAGCGGGGCATGTTGTGTGTATATAGTGTTAATAGAGTGCTTCACCGGCTGTCCACAAAACCGGGGTGATAATATGTCTGGGAAGTATGCGAGTAAGCCAGTGAATTTGGCACTTATTGTAGGATACACGGCTGAAAGGAGACCTATTGAAATTCGCAAGTCAATTCCTTCAAATGGTGCGGTAAGAGAGAACCGCACGGCACTAGAGGAAGGAGTGCCGTAAATAAGGCTCCCGGACACTCAATCCGTGAGAGCACACCCTTTTAAGTAAAAAATAAGCAAGTGTTGCAGGAAGTCGTCCCCCGAGATGGGATGACCGACATCAGCAACTAAGAACAGCCAAGGAAGAGACCGTGTGAGGAAGATAGAAATAGAAATAAGTTTCTTAGAATAGACCGGAATAGGCTGATCTGAGATATTTTGGAGATATGAGACCGTCAGAGGTCGACGTCTGTCTTAAGGCGAAACCAGAAGAATAGAGACGGTGCAGCCGGGTTTGAGCCCTGTATCGCTTTCAAGGTGAGTGCGTGTGTATGATGATAGAGTTCCCAGAGGAAGGTGTTCCTTAGGTGGGGCTGTTGGCGCGGCTGAAGGGTGCCAAAGATCGGGTGTGGAGAGGAGATTGACAACTCTGACGAAATGAGGTTACAGTTTGTATTTCAGGGTAAAATACGGTTGTAATTTCCCGTGGATTTATTGACTGATGACGTGAAGATAGGGTGTGAAAATTTCCGCGTGGAGTTCAGATGAAGCAGAGTAGTGAGACTGGTAGCTTCTGAGGAGATTCAGACTCTAGCAATGTGCTCTTTAGTGTGTTCCAGTAGTGAAAGAGAGATGATGGTCGTAGGGTTGGAGGAAGCAGGAAAAGATTGTCATTGGCTATTTTTCACATGAAAGCCACAGGGTGGCGACAGCGATAGACTTCACCTTGGAATTACCAGCCCCAGTTGAACGGCTCACCCCCTTGATCTCCCGCTGAGGAGTCAGGCAGATATGAGAACCGAGAGCGTGAATGCTAACCAGGACTCTTAACTTGGACAAGATTTTGCCCTTGAATCAGATTGTGGACCGTCTCGATGAGTTTGTCAATCTTTGCTTCCTTCAATAGGCAGTCCTGGGCGGCGGCAGAGCTGCGTGAACTTCGGTAGGCCCGGACATTGTAGGCGGTAGCAGTGACTAATTCCTGCCGACCTAACACACCCTGAGCTAAAACGCTATCGGCAGTCTCTGCCAAGCTGTTGAGGGGTTGAATCTTTCCCAGCGTGTCAAGGGTGTTTGTTATGTAATTGAGGAGACAACTGAGGAAGACTTGCCTCGGCTGGGCCACCGGGAAGTCGACACCTGCGGCGTCTCTTGGCTACCAAAGTAGAGTTGCGTGGTCATGCCCCCTAAGGTGATGTTGCTGGTGATTTTCTGTCATATTTGCTGATCCGACGGCTCGTAGTACCTTGAGACGATGGTCTTGAGAATCTTTTAGATTTTCTGTTATTCTAGGCAACTCGAATAATGAGTTCGGTGCTTCCATGCGGTCTGCTGGTAAATACGAGAAGACCAGCCTTTCTTAACGTGACATTTTGTGTCTCAAATCTCCGCTTTCAGACATGATGCCAGTGTATTGGCCTACCTGAAAAATATTAACGCACTTGAATCGCCGAACAATTTGCCGTGGCCGTGGTAGAAGATTGTTGGTTGTTCTATTTTTTAGGCTGACTTGTGCGGGAAAAACCCTGTTGATTGATGAAGTTCCTTGGTGTTGGATTGAAGAGATCACCAATGGAGCGTTTGGTTATACAAACACACCTTAATTATCTAATATATGATTTATTATTGACAATGAAAGGTACGAATTCTTCTTAATTGTTTAATCAAATGGCAGAAGCTCACTTGAATGGAGAGCTTAGAGGTAGATTTTGTAAGCTGGCGCTTTGCGTCAACTTAATTAGGTTGTAAAAACTTTTGAAATCCAATTGAACGTTTGCTTGTCCTATGCGGTGTAGCAAATCTTAAGTCTGTTATTAACTCTTTCTATCATCACGAAATATTATCCACGTAATGAAAAAACTCCTTAATTAAATATCCAAACACTTTCGTTAAAGATTTTTGAATTTACTACTCGTGTATAGCTGAGAAAATAAGTTGTTACATCGTTTCCTAGCAAAACTTATAAGAAAAAAATATCATCGACCTACAGAATTTTCTAATTCCTCAAATTATTCTAATAGTTTTAAACCCATTTTGTATTAGTATTTTTTAACTCAACTAATCCTAGTTATATTTTAATGCCCTCAAATGGTCAGGAGTTAGCACCAGAAATTTTACATATGTCATCAGTACAAGTTCATAGAATAACAAAAGTGTCATCCACATATCAAAAGTTTTGTTCTAGTAATATTTAACTCAACTAATTCTAGTTCTAGTGTAATACTTTTCCTTGATCAAGAGTTTGCACGAGAAATTTTCTGTATGCTACCACTACAGACTCGAAGAAAAACAAAAGTTTCATCCACATATTAAAACTTTTCTACTAGTAATATTTAACTCAGCTAATTCTAGTTCTAGTATAATGTCGTACTATAGTCAAGGGTTAGCACCAGGAAATTTTTGCATGATACCAGTACAGGCTCATAGATATACAGAAGTGTCATAAGCGCATTTAAAAATTTGTACTAGTATTATTTAACTCAACTAATCCTAGTTCTAGTGTAATGTCTTCCCTTGGTCAGGATTAGCACCAGAAAATGTCTGCATAATACCAGTACAGGCTCATAGGATAACTAAAGTGTTATCCTCATATTAGAAATTACAACTCATCAATTATCTTAGCCTTTTTCAAACTCATTTGTGAATTTGATAGTTCTAACCATTCCTGCTAAAAATAACTTAATAATTATTTGGGAGTTCATTGTACCAAATTCATTAACTAAATATGTATCAGTGGTAGTACCACTAGTATTTGACCCAATTTCATTGAAGACTAGCATAGTTACCCGGTGTTGCCCCGGATAAAAGTCCCGTCGCAAATAAATACAGATGCATATTGTTTAAAATTCTTATATTGTGGTGCAAAAAAATCTTTACTTGCTGATTATTATTATTATCCTTTTATTATTATTATTATTATTGTTATTATTATTTGTAGAATGAATGCAGATTCAGGAGATTTGCGCACTCTCACTATCATATAATATACTTACAATGGGTAAACGTTTCACCGCGCGCGCCCGGCAGTTTACGCGCACGCGGGAATGACCGTTATTATAAGCAAACGTTGTGGCCGCAGGGACAGATCAAACGTCTTATAGATACAGATTGTCAGATAATTTGTTGCCGATTTTTGCAAACTAATTTACATTTTTTTGAGGTGTTCCAATAATTGTAATGTAAATTAATTCTTTCATAACGACAACTTACCTCAGGCTATAGAATGAACATACCCTACATGTCACTTACTCTTTGAATATCGTTCTCGGTTCTTGATAAGCCACAACCACACCTGTCAGAATCTGTTATCCCTGGAGTTGTGAAAGAAGAGTTCTTCCATATAGAACTCCAATCCTCTTTCGACACTATATCAGGAACTGATGGCGACGTAGTGAGTCTAGGTTCAGGAAGACGGCGTGCCATAATCGTGCATATGTAGCCTCCTTTGACTCCGAAATATATCCTGGTGTAGTGTAATGTAATGATGGAACCATGCCAAGATTCACCATGTATTCTTTCACTGTTGATAAAGTGGGAAAAGTTAATTTATGTATATAATGGGTAAAAATCACGAGAGGTAACACGTGAATGCAGTATCTAAGAGATATACAAATAATGCTTTGGCCGTCCACAGGCTTAAGATGAAAACCAGATTAACTGGTCAAAAGCAGATACCATAATGCATATAAATGATTTTATTAGCAGAAATATCTTTGAATCGTTCCTAATCTCCAGCACAAAGGAGAGAAATGTAAATATGATCCAGTCCTTTCTTTCTTTCTCAAATCAGACTTATCAGAGACCATAAAAAATCTGACCTTATAGGGAAAACATTGTTCTGTATAAATACGGTGCCTCTCTATTTTGTAAACCATTGTGAGTTTGAAAATGTTAAGACAACGAAAGTACTAACTCCAATCAATCTTTCTTTTTCCTTACTTGGTATAAACAAATAAATATATAAATATATATATATATATATATATATATATATATATATATATATATATATGTTATATATATATATATATATATATATATATATATATATATATATATATATATATATATATATATATATATATATATATATTGTCGAGTTTTAATGAGTAGGTAATCCCAGTCCCACTTCCTGGACATATATTTTATTACCGCACTGAGTGAAGCGGAGGTGAAGCGTATCCAATACACCTACCATAGCCACTTCCGGTGAATAAGAATAACCCCGGTGCATACCTTTTGATCAAAACTAAAATGATGATCCCCTGAGTGTGTTCTCCACTCAGTATAAGCCAACCATGGGCGGATCGGTGGAATAATGAGTTTTAAGCCGAGTTGATTGCTAAATAATTGCTAAGGGATCGTCCAAATTAGTTAAACACACATATGCAAAAATAATCTTTAATGTACAAGAATTTGAAATAAGCACAGCGTATATAAATAGGATTAATCTTGCACTGAATAAATAAGTCTACAAAAATGTCGTGGGGATTACTTGCAGATTACTTACTGGTATGTTTGCGTCTTAATGACACCAGACAGAACGAAGGGAATATTATTATTGAGTTAAACACTGAATTAAGTAAGCACTTCTAATATTCGAGGGTATGGGCTCAGGATGAGAATTCTAGTACACAAATAAACTGGTGAAGATAGGGGAGGGGATAATTCAATTAACGATACCTTTGAGTTCGTAAGTATTTTTGAAGATCTTCTTCTGGTGACGATGATCGCATCTAGTCCGGCCGTATAAGGTTACTGAATGAGAGGGTAATCCTAGACCGGTGATATACTGATCCTTTGCCGGGTCACGAAGGTGAGCCAAGCGGTGACTCAATCGGACTTCTTCCTCGAAGTACCTGTCCGATTATTCGACTCCTGGAGTGGGTAGCCATAACCGATAACCTAACTACTTCTAGGGTAATCCGCAGAGGGAGGTCCTGTGTAACCTCAGACTCTGAAGGGAAGAGGTGCTGACAGAAGTTTAAGAACTACAAGTACCGTGACGGCAACAACCAATTTCCCAAGAAGTTCCTTCCTTGCAGTGGACGAACGGTTTCTTATGTGGATCGGGTTTCACACAAACTCGACGTAGGTCCAAGGGCTTCTGCCTGATTCCAGGGAGAAGTCTTCCTTTTATTTCTCCCACGAGCAAAATCGAGAGAGAGAATCGGATTCTCGTAAAATCCGTATCGTCGCGCGAAAGACCTTTTTTCATCTTTGGGCTGACGATATGTCATTCACGGCTTCGAGCCATCTCGGATTTTATTGTGGTGCGAAAAAGGGCAAAGGAGGATTCAAGGCAGGTGAGGTGCGTTTGGAGATACGAGAAGGCGCGCTGCTTTGTGTCGGAGTGTTTTTGCGTACACTTATGTACGCGGTATCTAGACTTCTACATATATATATATATATATATATATATATATATATATATATATATACAAGCCATACTTCGTACTCTTCCTTACAGGAAGAGCTTGGTTCCACAGGTACTCCTGCGGGGTGTGGCCTACGGCCTTATTTGCTAATCTAAAGCCCTTTTTTTACCCCCTTTTATAGACAATTTAATTTAACACCCTTGGACCCAATTTTTAGTTAAAAGAACAAAAAAAAAAATTTTAAATACATTAATAAGTTTATTCATTATTCAATAATCCCTATATTTATTTACAAAAAATTATTTAACCTTGATTTTTTTAACAATCGGTAATTCTACAATTTTTTCTCTATGTATTTGAGATTCTGATAACGACCTCTTTAAGTTGTTTCTTATATTAAAATTATCATTTTTATTATTATTAATATTTAAATTATCATTTTTATTATTATCAATATTAAAATTATCATTTTTATTGTTAAAATTACATAAAATTTCTATTATTATATTTTCCAGCTTTACCATATTTTTGTCAATATTTTTAATTTCATTTTTCAAATTTTCTTCAGTTTTTTACAATTTTTTCTCTATTTATTTGAGATTCTGATAACGACCTCTTTAAGTTGTTTTTATATTAAAATTATCATTTTTTAATTATTATTAATATTTAAATTATCATTTTTATTAAAATCAATATTAAAATGAACATTTTTATTGTTAAATTTACATACAATTTCTATTATTTTATTTTCCAGCTTTTCCATATTTTTGTCAATATTTTTAATTTAATTTTTCAAATTTTCCTTAGTTTTTTCAAGTTTTTCGAGTCCAAAGAACTCTCTTTGAAAAAAATTGTCGTCCAATTCCAATCCGGGATCAAATTGACTGTGAACCTTTTCTGGGGTATCAAACTGTTCCAAAATATATTTATTATCTTCACCTTTTTCTATCTCGTAGTCCTCGTCTTGCAGATAATAACTATCAATATTGTTCTCTGGTTCTTGTTATATTTTTTGGTATTCTAAAATTCTTTCTTTTAAACATTTATTATCATTAATTTCATTATTAAAAACTTCTTCATACACAATATTTCTTAATTTTATTTTGTTAAATGTTTGTTGTTCTTCGTGTTCAGCTTCAGACAGTAAAATTGTTAAGGAATCATAGCTTGTTACTCTTGATTAGGCAACGTACAACTGACCGTGAGAAAAGCAATGTATGTTCTTTAAATAGAGTCCACATCGATCAAACGTCTGACCTTGTGATTTATTTATCGACATTGCAAAACTAACTCTCAAAGGAAATTGTGTTCTTTTGAAAGGAATTGGTTAATCTCTACAAATTAATGTTATTCGGGGAATTATAATCATTTCTCCTTCATAAACACCCATTATTATTCTTCCAACTATAATATTTCGATCGAAGTTTTCTACAATTATTCGGGTTCCGTTACAAATTTTTGGAGGATTTAAATTTCGTAAAACCATAGCAACACAACCCTTTTTAAGTTTTAAATCATGTTGGGGAATTGAGTAAGGATTCAAAGAATTTAAAAAATTAATTGGACAATCCACATAATCATTTTCATTTTCTAAGGAATCAAAAGATTTGAAGGAAGTAGGTTTACCTTTAATATCTTCAAGAATTTTATCATTAATGAAATCAACCTGAGAATTTGTAGGAGCTATAATTGCTCTCCATCCAAAATACTTAAAGTTGTAGAGATTTTCTTGAATATCAGGATAAACGTTTCTAATAAATTCATGTTCAGAATCGAAAATAACTTTACCAAAGTTTTCAGGTAGAGTAAGGTTTTCGAATCGTAAGCTTTTCCCATTTTTAGTAAACTTTCTGCAAAATGTTGGTTTAATTCATTATATTCTGATGTTTGCAAGCGAACATTTTCTGTTAATTCATATCTTTTCATTATCGACCAAAATTTTGCATTTCGAATCGTGGCCTCAATTTCATCACTTCTTTGACATTTTACAACAACAGGTAAAGTCTGACGAAAATCACCTGCACAAATAATAGGAATTTCTCTCATAAATCTATCATTTTCAAGAATATCATGTAATAGATTATCAACACTTTCTAACGTGTTTCTATTTGCCATTACAGCTTCATCCCAGACAATAAGTTTTGCTTGTTTTAATAATTTAACGTGAGAGCCTTTTTTTTTAATCGAACAACATTTACTTTTGTTATTGTCCATGACAGGAATTTTGAACATACTGTGAGCTGTTCTTTCACCTTCCAATATAGTGGCTGCGATTCCTGATGAAGCAACTGCTAAAGCAATATTTCCCTTTGATCCTACACGTTTCAGTATCAAATTTAAAAGAAAACTCTTTACAGTTCCTCCAATCATTTCAAAAAAGAAACCTGGGTGTTCTTTATGAATTTCACCATCAATTACTTTATTAACATCTTCATAAAACTTACGTTGTTTCTTATTTAATAATATTTCACCGGCTTCTACTTCTTGTAAAAGTTTTGCAATATCGTAATTTTTTTCCCTTCTTATTACATTTTGAGGTTTTAAATCATTACGGGATAATGGTAATCCGTACAACTGAATGCAGGTTCCTCCACATTCATAGGTATATCCTTGAATTTCGTCTAAAGCATCCAAATAAATATCTTCGGTGTAAACTTCTTGATTATTTTTGTACAAAAAAATCGCTCGCAAACATATCTCTAAATTCTTCCCAAATCTCACTTTGATCTTTTAATTCACAAAATACTAACATAGAAGCGTAAGTCATTCGTAAAAGATTACGATCATTTGTTATTAAAATTATTTCTTCAAGTGTGTTTTTCCAAATTGCTGCATCTTCAATTAAACCACGTGCTTTAACACATTCTCGGAATGTTTCATGAACAAATCCATCTTCATCAGTTCTTAAATCTTTCAAAGATTTAGGTCCACGAACATGATTTAAAAGAATTCTCATGAAAAATAATTCTGGATTTTTGTAAGAAACATTTTTTATACGACCAATACTAAAATCACCCCTTCCTTTTTTAACCCATTCCTTTTTTTTGAAAGTATAATGGATTGTCATTTCAATGTAAGGAAGTTCTAATTCTTCATCTTTGTTATTTTTATCGAAAAAAGCTTGTAAAGTTGTGATTTTAGAATCTCTTTTATCGGCTATTTTATCTTCTGGTAAATCACTATTATAATATATTTCTTGTTGATTTGGTAAGTGAATATCTAATAAAAATACTGCGGGATTATGATGATGGATGTTAAAATTAAATATACGCCACGCAGCTTCATTAGCATTAATATATCTTGCATCCTTAAATTGATCTATTTCATTCTTTTCCTTCCCTTTCATTTCTGTTGAATAAACAATTCTATCTGAGCCTTTATTAACATATTTTGTGACATAGGTTATGCATCGGATTGAATTGCAACATTCCATATTTATGTGAGCATTGTACTTCATTAACAAATACGGATTATAGGGAACAACCCAGGAATTATCAATTCTAACCGATTTACCTTTCAACATCTTTTCAAAATAATCACCGCCCATTTCTACTGATCTCCGTCTATAAAGTGTATAGCTATTATTTCCATGAAAAGTTTCTTCTTGATAAAGTTTTGGAAAAAATTTACAACAAATATTTTTTCTAACACAGGGACTTGTGGAATCATAACCTATATAGGGTCCATGAATCATTTTATCAGTGACAACATTGTATAATTCAGGATTTTCATTCTTAGCCGGGATTTCAGCACAGATAAAATTATCAACATTAGTTTGATTAATTGGTCTGGATAACCAAATAAGGATGTGAGCGTGTGGTAAACCCCTCTTTTGCCATTCAATCGAATATAGATAAGCTTTAAAATTTCCAAATATACGTCTAGCTGTTAAATCATCCATCAATGATTTTAATTTTAATCTAAAAACCCTCGATATCAAATCGGGTCTATCACTTGTATTAAAACCGTTTCCCATACGTTCTTTTATTTCTTGAAATTCTTTCCATTTCGTATTAATTGTGAATGTTATAAAAAAGTCAGGACTTCCATAATAACTAACGTACACATTAGCGTCTTGTTGTTTTTGTTTCATATACCTTGGACCACCAACAAAAGAAGGTGGGAGAATTATTTTTTGACCTTTTTCTTTAGAACTTCCATCCTTTGTAAGTTCATCAAAAGTTTATTTCTGAATGTTTTTTTATGAAAATAGAGAAAATCCAGTTTTTGAGTTTCTAATTTTACAAAAATATCGATCAAATACTTTTGAAATAAACGTCGACCTCTTACGATATAATTAAAAACGTCAGATCTTTCCATTATGAAATAAGAATAATAAGCACAAACAGAAACCAGTTTACTATCATTGAAATAATAGTTTTGAAGTTTTTTTTCATAATTGCTTAAAGTTTCGGGAAAAAAATGATTTTTGGCAACCATGAAATATAAATTATATGCATATACAACATCACCAAAAGGTATTAAAAGTAGATATTGAAAAGGGTCATAAAAAAGTGTTACTTGAATCAATTATGATGGATTGATATTGTACTCCTGGTTTAGGAGAAGAAATTACAATTTCACGCTGTCTTAAATTGGTATCTGCACATTTTAAATTAACAATTCCTCCAACCTCCGAAGAACAGGTAGGAAGTTGATAAGTTCCTTTATGTTGCAAAAGAGAACTTTCTTCTTTAAGACCCGGTCTTTTCAAAACTATTTTACCATTCGTCATCTTGTTTACATTGAAGAATTTCAGAAACATTTTTAAATTCTTTCAATAAAGGTTTTATCAAAATATGCTGATCCATCAAAATTTTTGTATACATTCAACAATTTTCCAATTGTATTGAATTTTAATATTTTATTTTTTTCTTTTCTTCAACGTGATTTTTTTAACTGTTTTGGAATTTATTTCTTCTACTCCAAATTTTAGCTGTGAGTCTTGATCAAAGTAAAAATATAAATCTAAATACTTTTGTAAAAGTTTCCCAGTATATTTATTATATGGAACACCCTTTTGTTTAGCTTTGTTACCTTCACTGTACGATTCGATAATTTCATCATTTATATCATTTTGTACTTCTCTACACTCAGTTCTTCTTTTATATTCTTCAATGGTTGTTCCGGTAGCCATATATTGAGGTTTTAAAAAACCTATTCGGTGATAAATCTGTCCTTGAATTTTATATGTGAAAATTGAATCTTTCGGATTAATATTGTGAGTTGTCATAAAAGATGTAAGAGTAAATAAGTCATTAAATTTATGTATATTCTCGAGAAAATATAATGATAACTTATCTTTTCCTTCGTATAATGACTTGAAATCTGACTCCGGTAATGACCTTAAATTTGGTAAACAAATCTGACCCATTTCACAACATAATGATTTTTCTTCATCTCTGTACAATTCAGCAGAACAAAATTCACAAATTCTATATCCTAAAGGACTTAAAATGTGAAGGTCAACATTTTTAATTTTCGTTCCCTCTAAAACCTTTTTTGTGGTAAATAATCTCCGTTTGAACTTTTAATTTCTCGAAGTCTTTTATTATAGGCGTCAAGATTTATTTTTTTCTTCTCCTTTTCTCTTTTTATTTCTTCTCGTTCTAATAGTTTTTCAGCTTTTTCTTTCTCTTTCAACTCTTTTTTTTCTTTTGCTTTCAACGCTTTTTGTTCTTTAGCTTTCAAACGTTTTTGAGCCACTAATTCTTGTTTTATTTTTTTCTCTTCTTGTTTTTCCAATCTTTTTTGAATCATTAATTCTTTTTTTCTTGTTTTTTATTTTTTTCTGCATCTTTCATTATATCACGACTTTCTTTCTCTGAAATATTTTTTAAAATTTCCTGTGCTTCTTCTCTTTTATTTTGATATATTAACTTAAAAAACCTTTGTTTTTTAACCTCTACATTCTCATTAACAATATCATTTGGTGTATTTTCTTCTGTTTCTAAGACTTCCTCATTAGCTAAATGATTATTTATTATTAATTCAGTTTCTTTAGTTTCATCCATATTATCGTTTTGTGTAATTTCAACCCCTTCAGTTCTGTGTTTACTATTCTCAATTAATTCTGTTACATTATTATTTATATTTAATTCTGTTTTATTTATCTTTGAATTTTTGTTATGTTTACTTACAAAATATGCAATCCGCTTCCTTCGAGCAATAGATTCGTTTGTTTCTGGTAAAGATGCTTTTCTCTTCTCAGTAAACTCCACATTAAACCGTTGACAAATTTTGTATCGTTGTTGACGTGAAAGTTTTTCTTTAGAAGGATATTTATTTTTTTCTAAATACTTATCAAAACTTAGCCAATGACATTTTTGTAACCGATCGAAATCCTCTCCCTTTTCTTCCAATGAATTTTTTTTTACAAATTTCTAACTCTTCTTTATCGATATCTTTTTCAGATTTTCCTAAACATTGTAGGAATTCATCAAAGAAGATTTTAAAAATAAATTGATTCTGTTTATTAAAGAGAGCTTTTGTAGGATATGTTGATATTCTTTTTTTATTTTTCATTCCGTTAAAAAACTCTTGCCTTAATTTTAATAATTTTGGAAAATCTCTTTGTGTTGCTTTCTTTTCATATCCTTTTTCTTCAATGAATTTCCAAAACAATTTATAAAAATCTTTATTCTCAAAAAGCTTCATTTTCTTACTTTAAAAAACCACGAAAACCAAAAACCATATGAGGTTATTTGTCCACTAAGCAAAAACAAATATTTATTAATTTTCAAAAAATCCCCATCTTAAATTATAGAGTTAAGGATATATATATATATATATATATATATATATATATATATATATATATATATATATATATATATATATATATATTCAATTTTGTCTTTCGACCTTGTACTTTGATAGCTTAATATGAATAACCAGGCAATAGCTTCGACACTCTCCCCTACGGGGGAGCTTGCGCTTCGCTACTAAGATTAAAATTTAAAATCTAAAAAAAGCAGTTATGATTAAATTTTTCTAAATTTTCTGAACTTCGCCAATTATAATAGTTTTAAAAAGGAACTCCTAACTAAATTTCCCCCCCTTTCAAAATTTCACGTTGCTAAAATAGAGTTATAGAAGAAGATATATAAAAATAAATTTTATGAATTTCACCGTTAGTAATTCTTTGAGTTTTAAAAAATTCACAAAATTTCGATACTCATTGATTTCTGAACTTTGCTAAAAAAAATAAGTCATAACCAAACTAAGATGAAATTATTATTCAAATACTCAAAAAAAATCCCCCTCTTAAATTATAGAGTTAGTGATGATGATGATGATGATTATACATATTAGTTTGCATAGAAATTAATGTTATTTTGAAGACTGATAGAAATGCTTATTAGAGTTGTTTAACCTGCTCCAAATTAGCTGCAAACTATTTAAAAATAACTGCAGTAATAATGCATAGACCTTTTTTAAGCTAGCAGTGAATATGCCCTTTTAAGCTGGGAATGTATTATGATTTTTTTTTTAAGCTAGCAATGCATGGACCTATTTTGAAGCTAGAAATAAAGGGTCTTTACAACAAGGAGGCTCGAGCTTTGTCAGGCGGTAGTGGCCATGTTGTTAAAGTGATATCTGGCAACTTCACTGTGAACTGTTCAGTAGTACTTGGCAAGTCACGATGGAAGGTTATAGCGTTGAAGCTCATGTGCAAATCATCAAATGTTATTATCAAAATCAGTGCTCCGTTCGACAAATGTTCCGCGCATTACGTAATTTCTATCCTCGCCACAATCGTCCTGCCGAGTCCACTGTTCGACGCTTGGTGGCCAAATTCGAGGCAAGGTCTGCTGAAAACATCGCTGCCGTTAATGAAAGTGTACATGAAAATCCGAGGCAGTCAATTTCTCGGCGTTCACAAGAACTTGGCCTTTCTACGACTTCAGTTTGGCGAATTATGCGTAGAGACTTAGGTCTGCACCCGTACAAAATCAAACTTACCCAGGAACTTAAGGTAAACGACCATAGACAACGCTTGTTTTCGCTGATTGGGCTCTAGAGCAGTTGGAAGTTGCCCCAAATTTCTCCCCAAAAATCATCAGCGACGAGGCTCATTTTTGGATGAATGGATTTGTGAACAAGCAAAAGTGTGGGATTTGGGACGAAAACCATCCACATGAGATACACCAGTACCAATTGCTTCCCAACAATGTTACTGTTTGGTGTGGATTTTCGTCTAACGGAATCATCGGTCCGTATTTTTTTAAGAACGAAGATGGGATTGCCATAACCGTCAACGGCGAGACCTACATATCGATGATGAGCAACTTCTTGTGGCCTCAACTGGATTATATGGATACTGACGACATATGGTTCCAACAGGAGGGCACTACGTACCACACTGCGCACGCCACGATAGACATTTTGCACCAGCGTTTTCAGGGCAGGGTCATCTCGCGCGGCGGCGACGTCAACTGGCCACCGAGAGCATGCGATTTAACGCAATTAGACTACTTTCTTATGGGGCTATCTTAAATCGCAGGTCTATGCGAATAATCCGCAAACAGTTGATGTCCTCAAAGTCAACATCACGAACACCATCTAACAAATTCAGCCAGATTTATGCAACAAAGTCATCGAAAATTGTGCCTCCCGAATACGTTCCACCAAGCAAGGCCACAGCGGACATTTAAACGACGTCATATTCCACACTTAATGCCATTAAAATAAACTTTCAAATTTAATATAAATTGAGTGCATATATCACAAACAACTCGTTTTATTTATATTTAAAAATCGAGTGACTTTATTAAAAGACCTTATACATAGGCCTTTTGTTAAAGCATATACATTTTAAAGCTGGCAATGCATAGAAGTTTTATTTAATATATTAATGCATAGGTCTTTTTTTAAGATAGTAATGTATATGCCTCTTTTTAAAGCTACGAGGGGCAGGCAATAAATTTTGCGAATCGGTAGGTCAAAACAGAGGAAGGGGGATGGCTGTTTGTGGGGGTCTTAGGACAAGTTATGACAAGTCAGGACCTGCAGCCGCACGCTCCTGCTTCGTCTATTTAAGAAGCAGTAGCTGATCGCAGATCGTCAGTCACAATTTTTTTAACAATGGAGAAGGTTGAGCACCGCGCAGTTATCAAATTTTGGACCAAGGAAGGCAAGAATGCAAAAAAGATCCATGAACGCATGGTTGCAGTGTACACCGACACCGCCCTTTCCTATGCAACCATCGCTCGCTGGAATAGGGAGTTCCGTTATGGTCGTGACTCCCTTGAAGATGACCCCCGTCCAGGACGCCCGTCAGACGTGACCAACGAGGACAATGTGGCCCGTGTGGAGAGGATGATCCTCGAAAATCGACGGGGAAAGGTCGAAGAAATGGAGCGAGAACTTGGAATATCAGATGGAAGTGTTATGAACATCATCCACGACAATTTGGCCATGACCAAGGTCTGTGCCCGTTGGGTCCCTAGAAACCTCACGAAACCTCACGCCCCATGATCGAATTCAACGTCGTCAAAGTTCCGAGGAGCTGTTGCTCCTGTAAAACCAAGACCCGGTGGGATTCGAGTCACGCATAGTGACATGTGATGAAACGTGAGTCCATCACTAGGATCCCGAGACTAAGCTCGAAAGCATGGCCTGGAAGCACATGGGCTCTCCAACCCGATCAAGTTCCGGACCCAACCCTCAGCCGGGAAGATCATGGCCACCATCTTCTGGGATTCTGATGCAGCGTTGATGGTGGACTATGCGCCTCGTGGAAGGATCATCACAGGCCAATATTACGCCGAGGAACTAGCTGGGTTGAAGAAGTGCATCCGTCAGAAGCGGCGCGGCAAGTTGACACGCGGTGTCCTGCTCCTCCACGACAATGCCTCTGTCTACAAGGCCAGAGTTGCACAAGCTGCCCTGCGTCAGTGCTGATTCGAGGAGCTCAACCATCCTCCCCTACAGTCCAGATCTGGCCCCTAGCGACTACTTTTTATTTCGCCAGCTCAAGGCTGCACTTCGTGGACGCCGGCTTGGGACGATGAAGATGTCCAGCTCGCCGTCCAGAAGTGGATTGAACAGCAGTCGGGAGATTTCTGGTTGTCGGGAATTCGAAGCCTCAAGGACAAGTGGTGCAAGTGCATTGAAGTCGAGGGTAGTTATATTGAAAAATAATAAAACACTTTTCCTCATATCTCATTTTCTTATATCCGAACAGCAAAACTTATTGACCGCTCCTCGTGTATATATATATATATATATATATATATATATATATATATATATATATATATATATATATACACTCGCACTTAAAATTGTCGTCCTTAGGTAAATATAAAATATACATAAGTATATATGTATATAAGTATGTGTGTATAATTATATATACATAATTCACTCTTATTAAGGACTAAGAGGAATTCAATTACATAAAACCATTGTTTAAACTTAACTCAGTGAAATTAGGAGCAAGTCGTACGAGTTGACCCCCTTGCAACAACTCGTTTTTTTGATTTCTCACGAGGTCATGACATCCACCCCATCACCCTTACTAAATAAGAAGCCCCCTCATACTGAAAGCCCCCTCATATGAGCGCACGTTCTCTTCTGATGGTGTTGGCATCCCCTTCTTCAGGTCCCTTCAGCTCGCTAAGAGATTTCCTCCAACTTATTTTCCCCTCCTTTCTTAAGAATCTAATCAACGAATCTTGTCCGACTTTACTTTACCCTCAAGTAGCAATTTGCGAAGATATAAATAACACCTATATACAACCCTGGTATGTTTTAATTGCGTTTTCCGTTTTCCATTTTAAAGCCCTCCTAGCGCATGCGAAGTAAAGTAAGATTGGAAAAATACACACTCTTTGTAATAAAGGTAAATTTATATATATATATATATATATATATATATATATATATATATATATATATATATATATCAGTGGCGTGCAGTGAATGGAAGCAAGGGAAGCAATGCTTCCCCTATATAAGAAGAAAATAAAAAGAAATTACACCCCAACAATTAATATGACAGCAGAATGATTTTTATTCTCACATTATGCTTGCCTATGCTTGTATACGCCATAAAGTACCGTTCACTTTCAATCGAATTGGCGTTAGACCCTGATGAGCCCGAATGCAATTGAAGAAATGCATCCCTTTCGTCGAGATTTCTACTCTTTTTTTTTATCTTAATTTCAATAATAGTTCTGCTTTTTGGTGCTTTGGAATGAATAGTTTAGAAGATGTTTTGCTTTTCTTAGCAATAATATACAGTCATTAGAGTTTTATGATTTTTATCTAGATACTTTAACGCCGTGTTAGAATTAAGAAAAAAAAACCTATTTGTATACGGAAAAGGAAGCAAGCTTAGCTTTGCAGTTAGCGGCTTGCATCTTGCAACCCGGTAGGTTGCCAGAATAAACAACAAAATGTCAAAGACACAATGATGTAACTATAATTATGCTTTGAAGCCTAAACAATTTTAAGGTTATATTTAAATACTGGTTCTGAGAATGAAAGCAACTACATAGCATAAACCATGTAGGGTTACGCTCTTGTGTCTTAAGCATTTTGTTAATTTTTCCTGGATTCTGGCAGCCCTACCAGAGTCACCCCTCGTATCTTTGAGGCAGTGTGGGTTGCAGTGCTTACAAATTAAGTGTGGCGTTTTTTTATTATTTTTTTTAAGTGATAACCCTCTTCTAAACAAAATGGATGCAAATGAAGTTGGGAGAAAATGCGATGTTCAGTGAGATGACTTATAATGAAAGAGAAACTATTATTAAAACAGGTAGGCTTACACCAACACTAGATCTGTCATCCAAAACAAAGTGTTGAGCTCGCAAATACAATGTAGGCCAATATGATAAAACATCTTGGCTAGCTGGTTGTGCATACTTACAGAAGTTATTTTGTTGGCCATGCTTACTATTCAATAATGATGTAGGAAATTGGAACTCGAATGGATTCGATGATTTAAATTATATGCATAAAGCGACTAAAAGGCACAAAAACGCTACCAGCCATATAGTTGCATCTTAAGACTTGGCAAGTGTCGGGAATAGAGGTTAATACCGCCATGTGGCCGAGAAGCCATGGGGCCGGGCGACACAGAGCGAAGACGTGGGAACCGTGAGAGAATTGAACAGCTTTCGCTGATAAGGCAGGAGCAAGAATACCAAGTGCGCGGGCGAGGGCGCAAGAAGACGCCGCCCGCCTCTCCTGGCGATATCAAGAAGCACCGCTGGAGTTCATCTCTATCCCCCGGTGGAGTGTTTGATTAAGGAGATGTCTCTCCTTGGCCTGAAGTATTATCGGTTCCGGCCGGCCCATATATAACGCTAGACACATCCGGGAAACGGCAGTATAGACCCGCCTTTCTGCACGAGACACGTCTTTTTCTCGATTCAGCTATGTTTTCCCTTCTCGAGCTCGAAGGCAAGAATTCTCACCGAGGGAATTTAGCCCCAGTCAATTGAGTATCCTTGGATTTGGTTTTAACCTCGTCTGGCGCAAGTACTACCTCGAATTTACTCTCGAGGTTAAACTCCAAGCTAGCCTCCAGCGACTAAATTGTGGTTTATCGACCAGTCGACCCGTAAAGTGTATGCTCCTATAATGGCTCAACAGCAGCCGCTTGTGAGCTCACCTTTGAGCTTATCTAATCGCTCCTGGTAATTCTTTAATCTGATCCCTGTAAACATTAAATATCCGTTTGCATTTTTTTTTCATTTGTATATATCCTATATCTATTGTAATTATTAAAGATTATTTTTGGTACCCTCCGTTTCATAGCCCCAGAGTCCCGCAGCCTTCTTTATTACACTAACGGCCAATAACACTCGATTCTCTAGATAAATCTTTCCACGTACTCGATTGAGAGCCCGTTTCCTTATCTGCCCCTCATCTGCCGCTGCTGGGAGATAAGCGAAGGTCATTCAATTGAGCTTGACCGCCGCTCTGCCTAAATATTATATATATATATATATATATATATATATATATATATATATATATATATATATATATATATATATATATATATATATATATATATATATATATATATATATATATATATATATATATATATATATATATATATATATGTGTGTGTGTGTGTGTGTGTGTGTGTGTGAAAGAAAATAGTATACCACAATATATGAATCAATATTTTATTTATAACTATCGGACTAGTTTCGGCAAGATGCCATTTTCAACTAATAATGAAGAAACTAGGCAAGGAGTACAGTATATATAAAGTATCACACATCCTAAACAAAATGAAACAGCAGGAAACAATCTGGAAAAAAACTCTAACATCGAGATTGATTGAGCGCAGTCTAGTCAAGGATTTTCGAATGGAGTTTACAGTATACCATGCTATAATTGCAAATTAACATACATCGGAGAGTCAGGCCACTTTAATAAGAGGATGAAAGAACATTTAGCTGATATCAAAAGGTGTATGAACTCTTTAAGTCTAATTACGCACATGAAAAACCACGACCATAGAATTGATTTTAACCATGCAAAAATCATTTATAAATCAAACAATTATATTGAGATGAGAATTGCGGAATCCGTCATCATCAACAAAGTTGATCATTTCAATTTATCTGAAGGGCAATACAAATTTAACAAATATATAATAAGTAAGGTTGCAGGAGGATTAACAAGGCCTGCTGACGAAAGTCGCGTGCTGTCACTTATTCTTTATGACCTTAAGACCTTGAAAACTTTCAATAATTCCCGGACAAACCCTGGGAGAACCTTATAAATTATAACATTCGAAAGAGAATGTAAAACAACATAGTGGTTTCAAATTTCGTTAGAATCGGCCGAATAGTTATGATGTTATTGCCAAAACAAAATAAATTCTCGGGCTAACCTTGAGAAGATATTGACAGTTATATCATTCAAAAGAGAATGTAAAACAACATACGGGTTTCAAATTTCGTTAGAATCTGCTGAGTAGTTACAATGTTATGACCAAAATGAAAAAAGCAAAACGAGGACTGACCGACTGACTGACTCCCCGCCTGACCGACATAGTGAGATATAGAGTCATACGCGACTAGAAGACATGTTCTTAAGAAAGTCTCCAGCTCGTAGAAGAATCGTTCCCTGGGATGACTGGGGTGCGATAAATAAGTGCAACTGTAAGAATAAGTTGCTTATGCAAAGTTCTAAGCAGAGCTACGAAAGTGCTTGGAGATTCGATTTAACTGAAAGAGGGAGAGAGATATTGGGTAATAATTAAACCAACACTACTCCACGTCCCTTGCCTCTAAAAGCATGGAAACACAGTAGCAGGTGTTACTGCATTCTCCTCGTCTAAATATGTTTCTGCTAAGTAAAAATTGGCAAGTTTCTAATATGAGATTTGATAAAATTGAATTTATCCTTTTCCAAAGTCAAACTGCGACAATTATTAACAAAAAAAAACAGTATAAAGAGGGAGTGATCATTAGAGGGATGGGAAAAAGTTTGTAGGAAGTAGAAGAGCTGTGTTTTGAAGAGGAGTTGAGGTGTGTTTGCAATTTTTTCATCTCGACACATCGATGTGTCCTGCGGATGTTGTAAACGCACCTATATACTTAATTCTATGGTACTCGTAAGTTGATGGAATGGGACTGTTTGATAATACATTCGAGAGGTAACAAAAACTTTTAAAACACCACTTGAGTAAAAGATTGGTCGAGATGTTAGAGAGGGCTTATCTGTGTGACGGAAAAAGCAGGACTTAAGGGTTTGGAGGTATGGAATAAGATTGAGAGAGGAAGCCGCTCAAAACATGTAAGATAAGAAGCGTCATTTAACTAAAGATACTTAGTGATAAATAAATAAACCTTATTAATTAGTGTATCAGAAGCGAGGAAACTTTCACACAATGAAATTATCGAGACTACCATTTCCTTTGGTATTTCATGATCGGATCCAAATTTAATATAAAAAGTACATGTCAGATTATATTTTCTGAACAATATTGGAAAAAAATAATCATGTAAAATTGGTAGTTCAGCCTTTATTACTTAAACAACCCCGTAAGGGGGTGTTCGGTGTAGCACAGGCAATCATGTCGCAACTAACCTCTACGATATTACTTCCCCTCACATCACAACCGCCAGTAGCTACATACCCAGTGCCCACCCCTGCTCAATGTTAGCAGAAAGCTCTGCGACTCTATATCTTCCACGCATTTACACTTCTCCAAACTTCCCTAACTTCTTTACAGATCTCTCCTTAACATCATTAAAATTTATATAACCTCGTTGGCTTTCGCCTTGAATGGAACAAAATTGGTTCTTGCCTGCAACGTTTGTTGATGGTTCCATCGACGACCACAATCATGTTTTCGTACTCGCAAATTGAGTACAGATCGATTTGGCTGCAGTTCAAGATCAACGTCAAAGAAGCCTCCGTTTCGAATCTCTGCTTGCATGTATATCTGCCAGGAGGTAAGGTAATAGTATCAGTAGTACTCGTAACAGCAGCAGCAGTTCGCCAGCCTGCTTTTATCTAGGAGGATCGAGACCGGATAATAAAATAGACATAAAGGTCAATAAATCCCTAGTGAGCCCGAAGGCATCCGGGGTGGTCCTCTTTATGAAGAGGTGCCAGGAAGTATTATGTTTTGACACCAAGCAGCGTTCAGGTGGAAGCCTTCGTCGACCCTGGGTCAGAGGGACTTGTTCCGCGTCAGAGGTATGCGGATAGAGATACTCATCGGTAGGATTCCTTGGAACAGAGAGAGTGTATGTGTGTTGTGCTGTGAAGACGGGAGAGGAAAGATTGCAGTGTTGTAATTGGCTATGTGGGTGATGAGAAGTGTAAGATCTACTAACCCGAATACAGGGGTGAGCACTGCGCGTCCACCAATTGGTAGCCAGATCTCTACGTCCGCTGACGTTTGTGTCCACTCTTGCCGGGATCGAACCCGGTACCGTGAGGTTGACAGACCCACTATGTATCCACTCGGCTAGCAAGAGCTCTTAAGGGGCAGGGTAAGAGGGATTAGTAATTTAGTAAGAATATAGTATTCTTTAATCAAGATTCTCAGTTCCTTGGAGCTTTATAGGGAATTCTTTTCCTAGGACAGGATTAGAAAACTAGAATCAGCATTTATTATAGCGTCCTAAAGCCAAATGAAAAAATGTTTGAAGAAGTAAGGAATTAATGTTTTCCTAAAAGCTCAACTAATCCATAGAAGTTTCGCTAATTTTGGTGCCCATTTTCGATACCTTCCATAGAGAAATTAGTATTTTGACTAAAATCAGATTTTATTGCATGAAACTTCTTATATGAGTTGAATGTGACTACTGCTGTCCTTTGAATTAGGGAATCTATCGAAGCTAGGAGCTAAAATGGGATTATGAGTTGGATTGATAACGATTGACAACTAAATCTCTACAGTTTTTATCTTACAATTCAACTGTACTGAATTGGAACATTGGCATGGGTGAGATCGGTCAGGAAGCTTCATCAGGCGGCTTAATTTTTTGGTAGGTTCTCTGTGTAAATTTTTCAAAACTATTTTTAATACTCAGTAAATTTATTTTGAAATTTAAAATTGCAGAAGGAGCTGTCTCCGTTATGAAGTTTTGGCTAGTTTAGGAGAATTAGGCGATCATCCACTCTTGCGCAAATCTTGCCACAACAGTTTTCAGGATCTTTGCTTAAGGTTGTTTTGAGGTTATTCAAGAACATTCAGAACATCTGCCTATCAATTCTACATCTTTCCATCTCCAGGAGTGACAGAGTGCACGTAATTTCCATCTCTATTAATTCGTTGTCAATTTTCTTTATCAGTTCAAAACTAAAGCTTGGGTCTGTCACAAGCTGAACTTCTTGGGAGAGTTCTGGTTCCAATCCTGAAAAAGATTTTCTTATTTTTCATTAATTGGTCATATTTCATTATCTTCCACTCCACCTACACTTGTAGTTGACTCAGCTAAATTTTTATAGTGTTTATTAGAAAAATAAAGTTTGCCCTAACCAGGCAGATCTCAATTAAAAAACGAGTATCTGCGATCAGTTTTTCTCTCAATCTTCATTCGATTTTTAATTGCATTTTTAGTAATTACCATCTATTTTATGTTAATTATTCGTTTTCTTCGAATTTTCATAAATCTTTGTACACGATAGAAGGGGTTATCCATGATTAAGTTGCCTAATCTTAGTTGGGCCAAAATTAAACTGTGCAGTGATGGGATTATTTTGAAAGGTGGGTCATTTAGGGTGTAGGAAGGATAGTTAAGTGTGTGGGGGAAGGGGGGGCTATGGTTATTTTTCTGTTGGGATTTGGTGGAGGAGGTGAAAGGTTATAAAACAGGGGTTGATTGTGTCCTGTAAATTTCTTTCAGTATGAGTGGCAGTAGTTTTGTTGTGAGGTGATAATTATGATGAGATTAATTTTGAGCTTCACTGAGCTGTTGGCCTCTAATCATGTCTTTTTATGCGGCAATTGGTAATATTTTGGTTTCTACGTGTGTATTGTGTACATTGAGTGATTTGGGTGCATTCTGTAATAATATTGATGGTTTATTTTGTACTGTTTGTAGCTTGCTTTCGTTAGTTCTAGATGGAAGTGCGGATGAATTGCTTAAATTGTGAACAGAGAATCCCGGTTTTAATACCGATTTTTTTTTTTACTAATACCGGTAATGCATAGATGTAATTATAATAAAAGTACTTTTTACAAAGCTAAATGAAATATCAATTTAAACTATCAAACCAGCAGGCAACGAAAAATAAACTATCTCCAGTAATTAATTTATTGTGGTTAGAGAATGGCGTGTGTATGTAAGAGAAAAGGTAGGAGACCGTCGTTTTGGAGTCGAGGTATTCGTGATTTGTGTCTTTTTTTATGACTTGCTTTTTTCTGCCTAAGATGAAGTTTGTTAGTCACTTTTATCGATGTTTGTGAGGTTGGGTTTTAATATTTAGCGCGTGGAGATATACACTGAGGTGCCAAAAGTCCTGGGATATTATTATGTAAAGGTAATGATGGGCAGCGCCGCTGTAGCTTAATGTTGTGGTAGTTACAAGACCTGCGTCAGTTGTGAGCTGACGTCAACCGCACACCACATCAGTCCGAACACCGCATAGGCTGGGCATGATAAGGCGACGTAAATTATCGGAGTTCGAACGGGGCTCAATAGTCGGTACCGGACGGATGGGGCATGTGGATGCTAGATGGGTGGGTCATTTTATTTTTAAAATTGTGCGGACATTCAACATCCCTCAATCTATGGTGTCAAGTGTGTACCATAAATACGCCCATGGAAGGCATTGTAGCCCACTGTTAACAGTTCAGTGGTAGCCCACGGTTGTTTAATGATCGTGACCAGCCGCGTCTGCCGAGAATTGTCTATGGTAAGACAGGCTCAAATGGCATCCGCATCCAATTCAGTAGGTACCAGGTGCATATCCATCGGGTCAGTGATGCTTTCTTTCCCCCTATGTAGTATGGGAGCTAAAGCCCACTGGTGTACCCCTATTAACACCACAACACTGGTCATATCGCCGCACCTGGGCTCGTGACCTCACTGATTGGACTCTGGAGGACGTGCAAAATGTGGCATGGTCCGATGAGTCAAGATTCCAATGGTTTCGAGCTGATGTTAGAGTTTGGACGTGGCGCAAACCCCATGCAACCATGGGTTCCAGTTGTTAACGAGGCACCGTTCAGGTTTATGGTGGTTATATAGCGGTGGGTCAACGTGGCATGGGTTGATTCTGGCTTAACACGTCATTAACCGGTAACCCCTACGTTACATTGCTTGACCACCCTTTGCACCCCTCCACAGACCTCATGTAGCACAACAAAGATGGAACAATCCGAAAAGATAATGGACGGTGTAATTGGGTCGGTCGAAGGTTCCTAGAATTTATTTAAGGCACATTATGGAGAATTCGACCAATGATGTGGCCACGTTCACTCGACATGACCCCAATCGAGTATTTATGGGACATGGTAGAAAGGTATATTCGCACTCAAGATCCGGCACCTACATATATTAAGGAGCTGTTGAGAGCTACCGAGACAGCATGGATAAACATCTCTCTAGAGGTGTTCCATCCACTTGTGGAATCCATGCCACGTCGAGTTGCTACTCTTCACCGAGCTTGGATGGGTCCTATACAACACTATGTACCTATTACTTCAATGTATTTTGGTACTGAGTAGATTGCTTTTTTTCAGGCCGAATGTTGCGAGAATTGTAAGGGAGTGGTTGAGGTATTCGTTGAAGCTGCCTAGAATATGTTACGTGATGTCAGTAAGGAGAAGTGTCGTTGATGGATATTTTCTGAAAGCGAGTTGAGTTTGAGAGAGTGGTATGTGTGGACCTAGACTTTGTATAAGTTTTTCGATGGTTTTAGATAAGATCCCCAGTAATGATGTGTGTCGGTATGAGTTGTGTTCTGTCGGAGCTTAGCCTAGTTTGAGTATTGTTATGATGCATGCTGATTTTAAAATTAAGGGGATCGTGTTGTTAAGCTAAGAGTAATTGATTATGTCTGTGATGGGTGAGATCGCTGTTTCCTGTGTTTCAGGTGAAGGTTTGATATATTTGGAGTTTTCGAGGCATTTGATGGTTAACTGTGCGTTTTATGGCGTAAATGAAGGAGTTTAATCTTTGGTTATGAGGTTTTTTTTTCTCTCTCTACGAATGGCGGTCAATAGATTTTGCAATTCGGATATAAGGAAACGAGATATAAGGAAAAGTGTTTTATTATGTTTTAATATAAGTACCCTTGACTTCAATGCACTTGCGCCATTTGTCCCCGAGGCTTCGAATTCCTGACAACCGGAAATCTCCCGACTGTTGTTCAATCCACTCCTGGACGGTGAGCTGGACATCTTCATCGTCCCCAAACCGGCGTTGACGCAGTTCAGCCTTGAGCTGGCGGAATAAAAGGTAGTCGCTCTGGGCCAGATCTGGACTGTAGGGGGGATGGTTGAGCTCCTCGAATCCGCACTCGCGCAGGGCAGCTTGTGCAACTCTGGCCTTGTGGACTTTGACGACGTTGAAGTCGATCATGGGGCGTGAGGTTTCTAGGGACCCAACGGGCACAGACCTTGGTCATGGCCAAATTATCGTGGATGATGTTCATAACACTTCCATGTGATATTCCAAGTTCTCGCTCCATTTCTTCGACCTTCACGCGTCGATTTTCGAGGATCATCCTCTCCACACGGGCAACATTGTTCTCGTTGGTCACGTCTGAAGGGCGTCCTGGACGGGAGTTATCTTCAAGGGACTCACGACCATAGCGGAACTCCCTATTCCAGCAAGCAATGGTTTCATAGGAAGGGGCGGTGTCGGTGTACACTGCAACCATGCGTTTATGGATCTCTTTTGCATTCTTGCCTTCCTTGGTCAAAACTTTGATCAGTGCGCGGTGCTCAACCTTCTCCATTGTTGAATAATTTGTGACTGACGATCTGCGATCAGCTACTGCTTCTTAAATAGACGAGGCAGGAGCGTGGGGCTGCAGGTCCTGACTTGTCATAACTTGTTCTAACACTCCCACAAACAGCCATCCCCCTTCCTCTGTTTTGCCCTACCGTTTTATCGATATATGGGCACAATCTGGTGTTTAAGTAGTGGTCCGTGTGTCGAGATGTTGTTTTATTAAGGCTATTTTGTTTTTCGGTGTAATCAGTGATTCAAGTGTGGGAACTGAGGTTGTGTGGGGTGTATTTTCTTTAGGGTTTTCTAGAGTTGCATAATTTATGGTGCTTACGTATTGGTTACAGCTTTTAGTTTGTTGTTTTGCGATGAGTTTAGGAATGTGTGTATTGAGATGTTTGATTTGCTGTAACTCATTTTGTGTAGGCGTTCTCTTTTCTTTTAATATGTTTCTTGTTTTTTTATGTCATTTGAGATTTCTTGTGTAAAATTTAGGTTGTATATTTTCTTTTGGTCGTGAGTTATGCTTTTTTTGATTGCTTCGTTGATGTTTTGTTTTGTTTTATTCCGTAATTTGTGTTTGTATAGTTTGTGGTGTATAGTTTGTGATGAATGAAATTCATCAGGGATGCGGTTGAAATTTGGAATGCTCTGATGATGGGAAAGTGGTTGGGAGGGATTTCGTTATCGTGTTCCATTAAGTTCTGGTATATGATGTGTGGGGCTAAATGCTATGTCGAGATGTGTTGAAGTGGTTGTCTGGTCGGTTTAGCTGTCTTGTTTAGTGTAGTGAGTGTTTGAAATAGTTTTGAAATGGTTGTGCATCTATTATCTGCTGATTGCCTCCTGAACCATGATAGGTAAGGCGCAGATACATCGCTGCAGCTAAAGAGATTAAGGATCTGTGTGAGTGGTTTTAGGTATGGTGTGTAGTTTATTGGTATTCTTTTGGGTGTGGGAGATGTATAAAAATATTAGGTTGTATTCAGAGTTTCTAGCTGATGCTATTTTATCTTCCACGTTTTGTGTTGTTGTTTGACTATTTTGGTTTGCGATGAGTTATGGGTGCATGTGCTCTCGGTGTTGTATCTAGCCTTTGTGTAGTGTATTGGTAGATATGTGAGATTTTTCTGAGATGCTTAAGGTTGGTTCTTAGATGACGACTATGTGTAAGTTGTGTTTAAGTAGGACATACTATAATTCAGTGTGTTTTTTGGAGAGAGTATGTTTAGTTGTGCGATGTTTAAAGTGTGCTGATGATTAAGGGTATTGCTGCTTGTCCGGATAAATTACATATCGAGCATTTGTATTTTATTCCTCATTTGTGTTCTCTACCTATAAATTCTCAACGCAGTTTCTGTGCAAAGTTTCTTACCTGTGTGGACTTAAGCTGGATATCAAAGAGTACATTTCTCTCTCAGCCAGGAAGAGTGAGCTGGATGAACAGTTGCTGTACAATCCAGAATAATCGTACAAGTATGGACGAGATGGCGCAAACTTGAATTCCAAGGGTTTCCCTGGTGGGTAAAACGCGAAAAAAAATTTAGGATTTGTTTATCAGTATAGCATTTGCTTTTTAACATTCCACATTCAACAAGGCGAACATCACTTGCAACAGGATTCACTGATCGAATTGGATATATTAAATTAAATTAGCCTATTAAATTTCGATATTGAATTTCATTAGTAAATTTAGGTATTAAATTTCAATATTGAAATTCATCATTAAATTAGCATATTAATCTTCGATAATGAATTTCATTATTAGTGTAAATGTGCTTCATTTACATAGGAATCATTAATAAATATTGGAGAAATTATTATTAAAAAATAGAACAAGTAAACAAGGGGTGCGTGAATATAACATGAGCAACCATTCCGCAACTGACATCTAAAGTATTGCGTACTCTCTTATCCCCAATCCCCGTTGTGTCTCTGTGGTTATATATCTTCGACACATCTTCAGTTCCTCCATCTTTGCCACCTCCTTTACAGATCTGCCTCTAAAAACTTTCTGGCGAAGATGGTCTCGTTGATTTTTACGTGTGATCTCATTCTCTCACAAACATCAGTGTTGTTCGATCATGAGCGCCGTGGACGACTGTGGGCTGAAAACCCGCATGCGTGTTGTAGTCGGAATGCTCCCGAGGAGAGGTCCAACACATACCACTCCCTCAATGAACGTCTCTTTGAACCGGCACCTGGCAGATTTGTGTACGGAAGAGGGGGTCTTTTTTAGTGGACCCGTACCACACCTTTTATGGTAGGAATGATCTCTACCAAAGGGACGGGTTACATCTTTCCTATAAAGGAAAGGCCTTTCTGTCGAATATGATCCAAGATGTCGTAGAGAGGACCCAAAGGAGTATCCGGCCCAGAGTGAGAGCGGATGTACGCCAGTACGCCCGTTTTACTCCTGTAACGATCTTATTAGAGGTCGAAAGAGGGGTGCCTCCTCACCAACAAATAAGCCGGGAAACGGAAGAGAATAGGGAGTCCTACATTTGGGGACTCCCTGAAAGTTCTGTTTAATGCGAGGTCGATTAGGAACAAGTTTCTTGAACTTCGTGCCCTCGTAGCGACAGAAGAACCTGAAATGGTAGCCATAACAGAGTCGTGGGTAAAAACCTCACACCGAGATTTTGAAGGTGAATTGACGATTCCAGGTTACCAACTCTTCCAAAAAGATAGACCAGAAAGAGTGGGTTGCGGTGTGATGTTGTATGTCAAGGATACACTCAAATCGACGAACTGCAACATTGTATCCGACTACGAGCTATTACGAGTTGACCTAGATATAGGCCCTGCCAGATACACGACCCTGGTGCTTTACAGACCCCCTGCCAACTCGTTGAAAAGGATAGGGATCTGTACCGGCTACTGGGTGAACTTGTTCAAGACTGTGTATCGCCATAGGTCATTTCAATACTCAAGTTACCTGGGAAACCAGAGAACCCTGTGGCGAGAACGCACTACTCCTGTAGTTCGTGAACAACGAGTTCCTGACTCAATGGGTGAGAGAGCTGACGAGAGGCAATAATACTCTCGAATTGGTTTTTACCTCTGAGGATGACATCGTTGAGGATCTCTCTGTAGGCGAAGAGTTTGGTGGCAGTGATCACCGACTAGTCAGATTTATACTCACGGTCCTCAAGGTAGAGTCTGCGACTAGTAAATCGAGGAAACTAGATTTGAGAAGAGCAGACTTTGCAGGTCTTTGTGCTGGATTGACTGATGCAAGGCTAGATGTGTGCGAGGATGTTGAAGATTTGTGGAATAGATTCAAAACTATGTTCATGAGTCTTCAATCACGATTCATCCCTTTGAGAAGCCTTCGTCGGGCTTCTGTTCAACCAAAGTGGTTTAATGGGAAAAATTGGTCAACTGCTGAAGGAAAAGGGCTGAAGGAGAAAAGGACGATGTACCCGCAGTTAAAGTTCTCTGGTGACTTTGACGAGTACCGTAGGCTGGCTAGGAGAGTAAAGTCCAGCATAAGGGCGACAAAGCGTGCCGAGGAACTCCAAGTAGCAAGAATTTGCAAGGAGAATCCCAAGGAGTTCTTTGGTTATGTAAATAGCTGTAAACCAATCCATCGCACGATTGGCTTTTTAATGAATGAGTAAGGGGCATTAAAGCACTCAGATGCAGAAAATGCTAACCTTCTGAACGACTACTTCTCTTCAGTGTTTACTGAAGAGAGTGGTCCCATCTCTCAGCCCACAGATTGCTACTTAGGTGAAAAGCTGGAGGAAATGGACTTTACTCAAGGAGAAATAGAAAAAAGATCACTAATCTAAAGAAGAATAAGTCCCCTGGCCCTCACAGGTTTCTACCTAAAGTGTTGAAAGAAGTGCGCGATGAAGTGTCACGACAGTTGAGCACAATCTTCAACATGTCAATCCGGACCGGATGCATTTCTAGAGACTGACGTGAAGCATAGGTAACTCCTATCTTCAAAAAGGAAGACCCTAGGCAGACGTCGAACTACCGACCTTTTACCTTAACGTCAATAGTCGGTAAAATCATGGAAAGCATCTTGGTGGACAAATTGACGTTATATTTAGAGTCCAACTTGCGATTGAGGAGTTCCCAGCATGGGTTCCGAAAGCACTGGTCATGCCTAACGAATCTTGTGGAATTCTTCCACTTGGTTTTTGTGAGCACGACCGGGATAAGGCGGTGGATGTTATCTACTTAGACTTTCAAAAAGCCTTCGGTAAGGTACCACGCCGCCGCCAACTTCGGAAAGTGCGTGCGCTGGGCGTAGACGGAAATGTAGCAAATTGGATAGAGACCTGGCTAAACGGCAGACGGCAACGGGTATTGTTGAATGGACAGGCTTCTGAGTGGGTGCCCGTTACTAGCGGTGTTCCTCAAGGTTCTGTTCTGGGACCACTACTATTCATCGTCTACGTCAACGACATGGACGGTGACATGGTTGCGAAGCTTTCTAAATTTGCCGATGATACCAAGCTTGGTATGAACGTAGCAAGGGAAGGAAATACTGCCCGCCTTCAAGATGATCTTGGGAAAATTGGGGAGTGGTCGGACACGTGGCAAGTGTCATTTAACGTGAAAAAACGCAAAGTGATGCATATCGGTCACCAAAACCCCCAATCTCAGTATATCCTTAAGGGCACTGCTCTTGAATCGAGTGACACTGAGAAGGACTTGGATGTAACAATCACTAGTGACCTTAAGTTCTCGAAACAGTGCATTGAGGCGGAGAAAAAGGCCCAAAGGATGCTAAGCTACATAAAGCGCCAGTTTGGATATTGGAAAAAGGAGATTGTACTGTGTTTGTACAACTCACTTGTCCGACCACATCTGGAGTATGCCGTACAATTTTGGAGTCCTTCGTTTCGAAAGGAAATTGCGAGATTGAAACGAGTGCTAGCTAGGGCAACCAAACTAATTCCCTCTATCAGACACAAAAGTTACGATGATAGATTAAGAGAATTAGATCTGTTCTCGTTGGAAACCCGTAGACTGCGTGGTCACCTTATCGAAGTGTTTAAAATACTTCGAGGCTTCGATAATGTAGACCACACGGATAATTTCCAACTTAGTGACGGCAGAACGAGAAATCACGGCTACAAACTTGAACTGAAGCGTTACAACCGTGATCTGTGTGGGAAATTTTTCACATACAGCATCTGCGGTAGCTGGAACGCACTTCCAGTGGAAGTTGTCAACAGCACTTCTGTTGATCAGTTCAAGTCAAGACTGGACAAAGTCTTGAAAAGTGGCCGTTTGAGCACTTTAGTCATGGTGCAGAACTGTGCCTGCTCAACTATTAGCCCAAAGGTACCCTCTTTGAATGGACCGTAAGGTCTCTTAGGGTACTTCTTGTCCTTGTAGCTCCTTGTAGCTCTATCTTTCTCTCTCTCTCTCAGGATCTAAAATTTTTTTATTAAATTTTGATATGAATTTCATTTTTAAATTTGGGTATTAAATTTCAATATCGAATTTCATTTTTAAATTAGGATATTATTTTTCAATATTGTATTTCATTTTAAATTTGGTTATTCAATTTCCATATTGAATTGTATTATTTTATTTGTGCATTAAATTCGATATTGAATTTCATTATTAATTTTGTGTATTAAATTTCGATATTGAATTCTAGGATGAGATTTTGGTATTAACTTTCGATGAGGAATTTCTCGATATCAGTATTGAACTTCGGTATCAGATTCAGATAATGAATTTTTGTATTCTATTTGTGTAGAAATGTCGGTATTAAATTTCTTTATTTTGATGTTGAATTTCGGTATCAAATTTAGTTATTGAACTAAGAGTAAACTAATACCTACTTATTTTGTATGTGATTAGACGCCTTCTTTTACACTAGTTGGTGGTCAATTCAGGTGTGGGAGTGGGGAAGTTCAGAGAGGACAAGAAAATGATGCGATTGAGTAGAAAAGTATCATTGGGATGTGGCATTAGATGGATTGTTATAGCAAACCTCAACTTTGAATGCTGGAGACGGTTGAGCACGATTGACCTGGGGTTAAAAGTTCATAAAATGAACATAGCACTAAATATGGTGATGACTGACTAGGTTGGGTTGGAGTGAGTTGAGTTAGATTGAGCTCGTTGAGTTGTGTTGGTGTATGTTTAGTTGGGTAGTGTTAAGTTGAGTTATACTTGTTATGGTTAGGTTAGTTTAAGTTAGGTTGCAAAAAATACGATCGGTGTCAGAAAGAGGACGAGAAGGAAGAAGTGGATGACGGGTGAATGTTGGGATATGATAAAAAAGAGAAGAGGAGCAAAATTAAAATATGAAAGTATGAGTATCGATAATTCAGATTTGGCATTGGCGAGGGCAGAGTACAATAGCTTAAACTCAGAAGTTAAAAGATTGTCAAGGCGTGAGAGAAGGAAATAAGCATGATGCAAAAAGTACGAGACTTGCTTATAGGAACATCGAGGAACTTGCTGGAAAGAAGAAAAATAATAAAGAGATTCCGATTAAAAGTAGTGAAGGTGAACTACTTACGAAAGACTGATATAAAGGAGAGATGGAAAGAGCATTTTAAAGCTGTATTAAATAGACCAATCCCACCTGATGAAGATAAAACTTTACCAGCAGAGCAGAAATTGAATATAGGTACCGGAGAAATGCGATTAGATGAAGTCGAGAAGGCGATAGAAGATTTGAAGAATAATAAAGCTCCGGGAATTGACGAGATACCTCCATAGATGTTTAAAGTTGAGTATGTTGAGATGCCGAAGTTTTTAGTGAAGTTTTTCAATAAAGTGTGGAATAGTGGGGAGGTGCCAGAAGAGTGAAAAAAGAAGTGATTATAAAAATTCAAAAAAAGGAAGATCTGAGTGATTGTTGACATTGAGTATGTCGCCTATTATTTCAAAACTTTTAGTAAGATTCTTTTAAATAGAATGAAGTCAGAGGTCGATAAGATCTTGAGAGATGGGCAGGCAGGATTTAGTAAACATCGTGGTTGCAATGACCTTAATCTTCATTGTAAGACACCCGATGCAACAAGCTAACGAAAAGAAAATGCCACTGTGTCTGTGTTTAGTGGATTTTCAAAAAGCCTTTGATAGTGTAAAACGCGCCGCTTGACATAGAATAATGAGACACTATGGAATACCCCAGAAGTTTGTTGAAATAGTCAAAAGTGTGTATGAAGATCCTTCTGCCAAGTATTGGTAGATGGCAGTTTGAGGGAAAGTTTTGAAGTTAAATCGGGAGTAATTCAGTGTGGAATTCTTTCTCCATTCTTGTTTATTTTGATCATTGACTTTGTAATGAAGATCATAAGTGAAACTGATACTGGAATATTTTGGAAGAGAGGTATGACGTTAGCCGATTTGGATTACGCAGATGATGATGTTTTAATTGCAGAGAGCTGTGGAGATATGCAAAGAGTAATAGATTGTTTAGATAGAGAAGGAAAAAAAGATAGGATTAACAATAAATTGTGCGAAAACGGAAATAATATACATGAATATGGAAACCCCGACAGTGTGCAAAATAAGTGATCAGGATGTTAATAAAGTAGAAAATTTTAATTACGATTGCTTCAAGGGATGGTTCTTTAAAAAATTAGTTTAACGAAAGAATTAGGAAAGCTAACCAAGCAGTGAGCATGTTGAAATATGTGTGGAATAATATAATTTTTCAATACACACTAAAATAAAAATTTCTAAAAGTATGGTGAGACCAATTCTTATATATGGACATGAATCGTGGTTATATAGTAGGGAAATCACAGATGCAAACTTTGTGGCCTTTGAAAATAAAGCGTTGAAAAGAATATGAGGTATACGATGGCAGGATAGAGTGACAAATGAAAGAGTTAGAGAAATTACCAAAGTACATCGGTAGACGATTATGTGAGATTGCCACGATGGAAATGGATAGGGCATATTTACAGACGTGAGTGACGATATGTGCAGTATGAATCAAAGTGGGAGGAGGCAGCTGGAAGAGGGGGAAGAGGTAGACCGAAGAAAACCTGGATAAGGACGATGAAGACAGAGGCAGGGATAGTTGGGATGACGAATTGGAGGAGATAGCTCAAGATAAGTACTGATGGAGAGAGTTTATTACGGCCTTTTGCATTTCATGGGTGCCATAGGAGATTGATTGATTGATTATTAAGGTTGTGTTGGTGTGTGGATGATTTTTAAAAGATTGCTCCAGAAATTGAGCTGCTGATTAGATTAAGTGTTGGACAGAATGCTTCAATCTTTTTTAATGCGGAGCAGAGTAGAGGAAAAATGCGAAGAAAGAGAAGTATAAATTGAAGTGTTTAGCCAGTCAAACTGAGGCTGCGTTTCTCACCTGCTCCGTTGACCTTGGACAATAGATCAAAAGGTTCCGCTTCCAACAGAACAACAACCAACAAAACAACTACATTACTCATAAAAATTTTCCTTTTCATCATGGTTCCAACCTCACACTTTTATAATTCACCACTGCCAGCCAACCCTCTTCCTTAACTTTACCCAAAGTTGTAATCGACTATAACGATATTATTCAGCTCCTATACAGTTACAACAGTCACAATTCTACATAAAACGAAAAAATAACACTCAATCTGTACATTTCAATTTGTAGGTATTCCAAAACAATCTGCTCTCTCCACTACCTCACATAAGACTTGAGTGTTTTGGAGGGCGAGCGAAGGGGGATGGGGGTGTCCTATAATATCCTGACAATCCACTCATGTTAAGCAGAGATCTGGAAGAGAGATACCGAGTTTCTTATAATACCACTTTAAATTATGACGACGGTTAATTGTCCTCGAATTGCGGGTCCCTGGTCGATGTCAATTTTCTCCTTGCACGCAACAGGGTGAGGTGGAGTGGCAATTCGCATGTATTGATTTGTGGCAAAGGTTCAAGGTTCTCATATGCCGTAGTTTCGTTGTACGGTTGCAGGAAAAATAGGCAACTAGCTGTTGTGTCAATAGCGCTTAAGACGTTGAGAGAAGTTAAGACATCAGGTGTGGTTAGTGGCAGGGTGGAGCAGAACCGACTGAACACAGTATTGTGTAAAAATTTCAAGCGAAAAACGAGAGTAATGTTCCAGAATAGCTCCGGGTGAAGAATTTAAACTATTTTAATTGGAAAACAGAATAAAAAGTAATAATAAATCCTAATATGAATGATGCATTGTATAAAATGTCATGGCTTACCTATTTTTACTGCGCTGTTCCTTGAATCGCTTTGTTTGTTTACGTTTACAACAGAATTTGCCGGGTTTTTACCCTTAATGGATTTGAATAGTTTTTAGCATTAAACTAAACACGCCTTTCTAACAAAACAAACACTAAGAGGTAATTTTTAAACTTAAATAACCAAAAATGCGTTTGCTAACTTTTTTTCTGGTAATTTGACTTCAAATTCTAGCAAATTTCCATTTCATCGCTGATATTTATTTATTTGTTTGTGAGTTTTGTGGATACTGGTGGAAAAGAGTACAACAAATTTGAAAGTATCCTTATAACTTTGATTGTCTAAATGACTGTTAAATAGAGCTCTGCGTTAAAGATTTTAATGTTTTCGGTCATAAAAACAGTTAAAACTGACATCTTCCATTGATACTAAGGTTTCCTTTTCCGCGCGCATGAATTCCCGGGTAGTATAACTGCGCCCATTAGCAAAACCTCGATTCTCTGGGCGATACTGATCCTTTTGAGTGAGTAAGGTTGGAGGTTACCTTTCCTTCTCTGTTGTTGATTGTTGAGGTGTCCATCCCTCTCTTGAGCTGCACCTTGCGACGCTTCATTCCCTTCTACTGGTAGGTTTAGTCCTGCGTCAGCTTTTCCATATATTGGGAGAGGATATTTTCCCAGTTTAAATTCAGAACGCTACGAGGTTTCAAAGGACCAACTTCCCCCCCGCCCCCGTTCTCTTGCTTACTGAGAACATTTTTTTTTTATCTACCTTTTAAAGCTTTCTCCTTACACTTTTCAACCTATTAAGCATTTTTAATATTGTGTATGTGTTAACGGTAAGTCAATTAACTAGTTTTTGTATTGTAAAATGATTCTCAACAACTTAGAAACTTCAGTAACCATGAAAAACGTGCCTAAACTGTTTTCCAGGTGAGAACATTCCAATTTTTCACTTGGGGACTATTTTTGAAAATTACCCCCATCCCCCTCGAAGGTGCATCACGGATAAAGTAGGAAGAGATCTGTAAAGAAAGACTGGGGCCGGAAAGGGGGGGATTCCTCATATTTGAAGTGTAGCAAGAGCTTTACTTATGGTTAAAGAAAAAGAGAATGCTTGGAAGATACCTAACTCAAGAAGACTACTTGGCGCGCTTAGGCAAGTCCGTCACTGTCTAACAGTGCTCTTCCGTTGTGCATGATAGTCCGGCAAGGCCCCATTGGGCTGTTGGTTAGTTAGCGTTTGAAAGATTGGGATTGGAGAATGGGAGTATAAAGATGATTGGGGGGATGAAGTCATCGTGGGGACTCGAACCCAGCAGCAAGGGGGTTTCAGTATATCAGATTGCCACTAAACCCTTGAATGCCGTAGTAGTTGCATGCTACCCGGAGTGTCGCTGGGTTGACCTTCCTTCCCTTGGGAACACGATTCTCAACCTATGGATGGTGGCCCACATCCTCCGTTTCTAGAAGTATTCGCGTCGCCATCGCGGGGAAATCAGTTGGTGTCGAACCTTGGTCGGGATGGGTTTGTCCGGCCTTTCCATAAAATGCAAAAAATTACCTCTTTTCCTGGTGCCAGACTTCCTTTAGAGGGATTAGTTTTGCCCATGTTTTTCGTTTGTTTTCATTTTCTCCGCGTTTGGCTTATTGTTTTGTGTACCTTGTTTATCCGGGTTTTTTGTTTTCATTTTTTCTGCGTTTGTTTTTATTGATTTTTACCTTGTTCATCCGTTTTCTTTTGTTTTCATTTTCTCTAAGTTTGTTTTATGTACATTGTTTATCTGCTTTTCTTTTATTTTAATTTTCTCTGCGGTTATTTTTATTGTTTTTTACCGTGTTCGTCCGTTTTCTTTTGTTTTCATTTTTTTTGCGTTTGTTTTATTGTTTTTCGTACTTTATTTATCCGTAATCTTTTGTTTCTCTGAGTTTAATTTAGTGTTTTATGTACCTTGTTTATCCACTTTTCTGCTGCTTTCATTTTCTCTGCTTTTGTTTTGTTTTTACCCTGTTCATCCGTTTTTCTCTTGTTTTCATTTTATCTGCGTTTGTTTTATTGTTTATGTACATTGTTTATCCGTTTTTCTTTTATTTTAATTTTCTCTGCGTATATTTGTATTGTTTTTTACCTTTTCGTCCGTTTTCTTTTGCTTTTATTTTCTCTGCGTTTGATTTATTGTTTGTGTACCTTTTTTATTTGTTTTTCTTTTGTTTTCATTTTCTCTGTTTATTTTTACCTTGTTCGTCCGTTTTCTTTTGCTTTTATTTTCTCTGCGTTTGATTTATTGTTTGTGTACCTTTTTTATTTGATTTTCTTTTGTTTTCATTTTCTCTGGGTTTTTTTACCTTGTTCGTCCGTTTTCTTTTGTTTTCATTTTCTCTGCGTTTGAGTTATTGTTTTGTGTACCTTGTTTATCCTCTTTTCTTTTTTTTAAATTTCTCTGTGTTTGATTTATTGTTTTGTGTATCTTGTTTATCCGCTTTTCTTTTGTTTTCATTTTCTTTCTGTTTGTTTGCTTAGTTTTTATCCTAGTTTTATTTTGTTTTAACTATGCATGGGTGTGTTTTGGGGCCTTTTTTCTCCTTGGTTTGTTGCTTTTTGTTGTTTGCTTTGTTTACATATTTGTCCTTCAATACTGGCGGTGACCAAGATGAGTTCCGAAGGAGCCCCACTCACTGCTTTACTTTCTCCCCCCAGTCCTTCCTTAAATAACCACTCTTAATCGGGACAGCTGGTCTGGGAGTCCCAGCTTAACTCCCTCTCTAAAGGGTAACCTAAATGATAACTCCCACTTGTTAGCTCTCCGGGGCTGAGGGGTAATTTTTGAAAATTGAGGGATGCAAAATATTTTCGGCAAAAGAATAAAATTTACTACAAAAGAAATCCAAACACTTTCAGAAAGACAAAATAGTTTGAGAAAAACAAAAATTTTTAAGATAGGCGAAAGTGAACGTTGCTCTATCCACGTTAATAAAGAATACAATTAACATTTACAGAGATTGTGCTTACGATGAAGGAGCTTAAGGTTCTGGATGGGTGTGGGGGAGAGGGGCTGATTTGGAGACGAGCGATCTTCCGTTAAGGTCGATGAATTTCCAAGTGCCGATCTTTCAATCGTTATTTTCTAAGAAAGTTTCCAGTCCGAGCAAGACCGAGCGGCACCTGTAAACCTGCCCCATGCTCAACTCGCCCAACTAAGGACTCCCATGATCCCTTAATTGGTTCAGTGTACTGCATTACCCCCTTTCGCAAGTCGGAGCCTGCCCCCTCCCCGTGTCCCTTATCCCTACCATAACACTCGCAAAAAAGAGGTAATATTTAGGGGTAGCCTCTCTGGTAGTATGTTGGTTAACGCGCTTGCCCGGCATTCGTTGGGCCGGCAGTTCGAATCTCCGTCCGGATTCTTTTTTAAACTGACACTATT
The DNA here is from genome assembly GCA_963969495.1 of Ceratothoa steindachneri. Lineage (NCBI taxonomy): Eukaryota > Metazoa > Arthropoda > Malacostraca > Isopoda > Cymothoidae > Ceratothoa > Ceratothoa steindachneri. The sequence goes on from OZ018320.1 coordinate 216,278,099, forward strand.
TATTAGGGAGGTTAATTCCGTGCCTGGGTATCACGGTGGGGTCGGGTAGGTGGAGCTCGTAGCCATGACGATAGGCAGTCCACCTAAGCGAAGGATAACTCTGATTTCAAAATCCTGGATCCGCAGGTATAATTTGCCTCTTGCAGAAGATCCTCTGTGAGTATCATAATAGACCACTGACAGTTCTCGCGATCGAACCCTTCGATCGCGAGAGATTATAATTAACCCTTTTGGACGGAGAGCGGCAATGAGAAAACCCCCATAAAAATGAGTCAACTCCCTCCTTGACACCTCCCTTCGAGAATGAGACCTGTAACTACAACTCTCTTGTTTCTCCATACACTAAGAAGAGCCAAGCAAAACAAACAAACAAACAAAACATTTCACAAACTCAACATTACCACATACAATATGAAAATATAAGACAATGTCAATTAAATAACCTTATCTCTCAATCTTTGACTGTCCTTGTTTTTAGTTTGTTTTCACATCTCTGCGGATTTTTCCCTTTTTGTGCATGTTTTCTAAAATTTTGTTTTAATTTTCTTTGCTTTTGTTTTGTTGTTTTATTTATTTGCCCTTGTTTTTCTTTGGTTTTCATTTATGTTGTTTTATGGGGTTTTTTTACATATGTTATTGTTTTTCTTTGTTTTCATTTTCTATGCCTTTATTGTTTTTGTTTTGTTTTGTTTGTCTATTTACCGTCTTTTTTATTTTTTAGTTTCTCTTGTTGTTTTGTTTACCTTTTAGCCTTGTTTTTCTTTTGTTTTACTTTCATATGTATGTTTGTTTGTTTTTTATCTATTTGTCATTGTTTTTCATTTTCTCTGCTTGTTTTTGTTTTACCCTTAGTTGATGTTTTTATTTTGTTTCAAATTTTACGCGTTTCTTTGTTTTAACTATTTTTCCTAATTTTCTTTTGTGTTCATTACCCCTGGTTGGTTTTCTTTGTCTTTGTTTACCTTTGTCTTTTTTATTTTCATTTTCTGTATTTTGTTTATCGTCTGTCTTTGTCTTTCTTTTGTTTTAATTTGATCGGCGTTTTAATGTTTTGATTACCAATTTGTTCCTGTTTCTCTTTGGTTTTCATGTTCTCTGCAATTTGCCGTTATGGGCGGAGCAAAAATTGATTGACGTCATCTGACGTCAGTGAAGTGACAGAGAAGCCTCTGCGACAGATGGCGTCGTCTCATCACAACCAAAACAAAACCATATTTCCTCTCTGCCATCCACATTCCTATTTCTAAGTTCCCTGTTTCTATGGTCGGTACTTTTTGCTATGGGGGGAGGGAAATTTATTTCTAATTCTGTTTACATACGAATAACCCCTCGCAGGAAGATTGAAGAAGATTCCGCATCCTCCTTTAGCTCTTTGCGCCTTCCACTCAGTTTCACTTCTTCTAACCTTAACGTTGTTGTGGAATGCTCCAAAATTTGCTTGGTAGAACTACCCTTGTTGGTTTTTACTTGTTTAGTACTTAAATGATGACACGATACAGAAGTGGGGGAGACGTTTGCGAAACTTTAGATGGGGAGGGGAGGTTGTACACCTTCCCTATCGCCCTAAGTAGTCTCAAAATTCTTTCACACTTTACCACTTTATTCCAGAACTATTTAATTGTAACCCCTCGTTAGTTTCGTCTTTTTATAATCATGTAAATGTCAGTGTGGACCTAAAGCTTAATACCTACGAGTATTAATGCATTGCGTCCTCAAAACAGGACAGTCAGAAGTTTAAGCAATACGAAATAATTATTGGGTATTATTAAAAAAGACGAGATAACTGTGAATATATTTTTCCTCAATCGATATCAATAAAATCTAAATTTTATAGCGGTGATATTATAATTATTATTTCCTAGATGGCGTTGCAAGTATGAAAATAAAGAGGGTCGCGTGTCCAACAAACCCAACGAGGGTAACTCGAGTTTAATAAAAGCTCTGTTCTATAGCGATGACCTGGAGTTTTTAGTCGCATCTCACGACTCTATAAGTTACTATGTCGGTTCGTAGGTGGGCCGGTCGGATGGTAACCACTTTACTTTTCAATGAGTTTTTTGGCAATAACATCATAACTATTCGGCCGATTCTCACGAAATTTGAAACCCTTTCGTTGTTTTAAATTCTCCTTCGAATGATGTAATTACCAAGGTCCTCCCTAGGTTAGTCCTGGAATTATTGAAAGTTTTAGTAGGTCGTAAGGTCATATGGTCATAAGGTCATAGGTCAGAATAATTTAGAACACGCGACTTAGGTCTGTTGACCTTGTTTTGTTCACAATCTGAGTCATTTAAAGACAATGACTGACAGGTCTACAAGTGTGTGAAAGAATTCCGAAAATAAAAGTGCAAAAGAGTCATTTCCTGCGGTTGTCCCCATTAGGTTCCCACCTGACAACTGAAAAGTAGGAACCACAAGGGAAGTGTTGGTGGTTCTCACTCGACGAGAACGTATTCCAAGTAGGTCCTATCCCGATGTGAGTCAAAAAACGTAATATGTAAAAACGATTCATATACCCGAATATTCTCGGGTAAACTATTAAGAGTCGGGCATTCGCTTCCCGCTCCCTCTGTCACGGAGACCACGGTGACCTCAAAGATAGAGGCAATAAACAGGACATCTCCGTGACACTAAAATGCATCAATTTCTATATACCCAAATATAATCGTTTAAAATACATCAATTTTTATATACCCATATATACTCGGGTAAAATACAGGAATTTCTATATACCCGTGTAAAATACATTAATTTTTATGTACCCGTATATACTCGTGTAAAATACATCAATTTCTATATACCCGTATATACTCGTGATAAAATACAGCAATTTTTATGTACCCGTATATTCTCGTGTAAAATACATGAATTTCTATAAACCCGTATATACTCGGGTAAAATACAGTTTTAGAAAGGGAAAAAAGAATAAGGAAGGAAATGATGGGATTTTGAATGTTATTTGCTGGAATCCTCAAACAATCCGAATTAAAGAAAATGGGAGATTTTTTATCAAATATGATAAAAGGACGTCCCTTCGTCGCCCCTAGAAAACGAGGAATGTTGTAAATGCATCCTAATATCGCCACACTACTCAAAGAAACCCTACATTAAACACAACACATCACCCCCAAGGTAGGGTGCTGTGACGCTGGGGTAATAAATTGAGATATTCCCATAATCCGGAGCCGGTACTCATAGGCAGCCCGGCTCACAGAGTTTGAAGAACAAATCTATTACCCCAGACCAGTCGGTATATGTAGAGAAGAATGTTCGAGAAAACTTACGTGTTAAAATAGATAGACAAAGGCGAGTAGATAGACATAAAGAGGAAGAAATCTATATATAATTTTTAAAAAAGCAACGTGGGCATCTTCATAAAGAGATTCTTATGGCGAAAATGAAAAAAACAAAACATGACTATTGAAAGCCAAGCTACCATTTAAAATCGGAGGTCCTTCTCATAGGGCTTCTGCGAAAGCCTCTGCCCTTGAAGAACGGCGTACAAAAACATCTGTATTATTATTATTTTTCTAAAGAAAATGAGATCTTGGGGCAAAAGACAGTTAAACACGAGGATCGAGAGGGGCTCGGGGTCATTGGCGAGGTCGTGGATAAGGCAGAAACAAGCTTTCTTCAGCAAAATGTGAATGATGATTTGTGCGTTCGGGTTTGTAGTTTTTTAACATACTTGCACTATGCACTCCATTTACTCTTACTGCACTTATCTTTTTTATTCTTCTATCTATCGTTGCGAAAAGTTTGGTTACCTGGCCGAAAAAAAATGACCTTGAGGGCTACCAAATCGGTTGGTCACGTCGCCGAAATTTGTCATCTTGAGTGATTCCAAGTCAGTCCAAATAGTACCACATGCGCCCGCTACGGATCAGGTTCCAGGGACGGGCGTTTATGGCTTGCGTCCAAATTAAAAAATGGGTCTCCATACCAGAATAAAGAGCAAAAAAAAAGAGCCGGACCCACATAAATGTAGGCAAAAGTGGAAATGTTGATAAGAGGACGGTTTACGATGAATGTGTTTTCCTTACATCAGGATCTTAGGGCAAATGAGGTTCTCCTTTTCCTCCACTTCTTCTTTAGGGTGCACCTCCAAGTGTCTTCCTCCATAGACGAAAAGTGGCAAGAGGAGATACGTCCGTTCTCTAAGAGAGCTGGGAGGCAGAGCAAATTTCTCCCATTCCTAGACTCAAGGTTAGTCAGCTTCATTGAGGCCGGTGTGCTGGCTTCTCGCGCTTTGTTCTTCAGTGCTGTCGCTCCGGTACCCTAGATGCTACCTGAAAACAACAATAGCATACCAGCTCAATTTTCCCTCCCACGTGACCAGCTGTCTCTGGAGGTCCATGGGGGCCCCTGCTATAATCCCCAACACAAATAAAGGGGATGTCCCAATAGAGGCTTCCTCCAGGTGAGCAGGAATTATAACTCTGGGACCAAGTTGACAGCGATCCAAAAAACAGGATTTTTCCCCGAGTGGGATCGTTGCTTGGATTCCCTAACACTTAAGCCCGATCCGCACCAGAGTGCCAAATTTAGTAATCCTCAGACACTCAACGGCTCACCTGTGTGAGTGACCCCTCTCACCTTATAGGTCAGAGAACTACCTGAATGCCCTCTTAAGGACATCACTGAAAAGATGTCCGACCTGGTGTAGTCAGGGTTGATCCTTTGGCGAGGAAGAAGGGAAACTCCGTTTAATTTGACCTGGAGAAGCTCATTGAGTCGGTGCGTGCTAGCTGGTATTATTACCGTGTGAAGACATTCTTGCTGTTACCGCAGTGTTATCGCTGCCATCGCTTTGGTCATACGAATGCCTTTATTTTGACCTACACAAACGATATGTGACTAACTCGCACTTGGATTGATTTCCTTAAAAATGCCGATTCGAGTGTCAGAAACTGATAAAAAAATAATATAAACTACCATGAAAAGTAAAGCAATATGAAGGTAACGGGTTGAAATATTAAGAAACAAACGTAGAACTAGTCTTTATTAGAATTTATCCTCATCCACAAGAGGCATTAGCCCCTATCGAACTCAGAATAACTAGTATCATCTGAAAACTAGGGAGATTAACTACAATCTGTGACTATGAGATATAGTGTGTTAAGAAAAGCGATTAGAGTATCTTTATATCTTTAGCCGTTTACTAAAAATATGAACTAAAATGAAGAAGATGGAAGGAGAAATAACTAAATGGAAGGAATTATTGCGAATGGGGAGTGCTAATTACACAGAAAAACTTTATAGAATGAAGTAATAACGCTTGGAGACATCCAAAAGATCTTAATTACTCCTAAGTACTTAGGTAGAGTACCAAAACAAAAACGCAAGGATGAAAGCTTAAACAAAGACTATAATTTTGTGAGATGAAGCGTTTCTTAGAAATTCTCTTTACCCTCTTTAATAGGTATAACAGTTGACGTCAACTCTCAGACAATCTATATGAAACAAGTCTCTGATAAGATTTTCTTGTATCAGTTGAAAGGCTGTATTACCATTTCTCTTATCAATAATAGTAGTATCCGTTGTGTATGCTCATCGTTTTTATTCTTTTATCTCAAATTTATCAGATAAAAACTAGTAAAATATTCAACAAAGACACGGACTGAACAGAGAGTAGGGTGTTTATTCATATTGCTATATCCTGGTGCAGTAAGGGCATGTCGATTTGTACACATTTGAACTTAAATCTTGGTATTTCTGGGATTTTTAATACTTATCGATCACATATGCTCTCCCCTTATTAACTATAGTGTACTATCGTACATTTAGGTTTATGTATTCATTTGTACAGATACACCCACAAAGGAAAAGTGAAAAATGATTCCGAGCGCTTTCGTCTTTATTATTAAAGACCTTTTCAAGGAATAAACAGGAGCTGGACATACATTACCTTGAATAGTGGAAGGGGGGATTAGACTACCCACCTCTGGACCTTAATTAGGGGGTACAAAATCCTGAATATCTCAAATATAGTTGTTTCAGGGTTTTGTACCCCTTAATTAAGGTTCAGAGGTGGGTAGTCTAATCCTCTCTTCCACTATTTAAGGCAATGTATGTCCAGCCTCCTGTTCATTCCTTGAAAAGGTCTCTAAGAATAAAGACGAAAGTGCTCGAAATCGTTTTTCACTTTTCCTTTGTGGGTGTATCTGCATAACTTTGACTCACGTGCACTTTGTAAGCTTTTTTCGTATTCCTTTGTATGTACGAGGGGCGGTCAATAAGTTTTGCAATTCGGATATAAGGAAACGAGATATGAGGAAAAGTGTTTTATTATTTTTTAATATAACTACGCTCGACTTCAATGCACTTGCGCCACTTGTCCCTGAGGCTTCGAATTCCCGATAACCAGAAATCTCCCGACTGCTTTTTAATCCAATCCTGGACAGCGAGCTGGACATCTTCATCGTCCCCAAACCGGCGTCCACGCAGTGCAGCCTTGAGCTTGCGGAATAAAAAGTAGTCGCTGGGGGCCACGTCTGGATTGTAGGTGGGATGGTTGAGCTCCTTGAATCCGCACTCGTGCAGGGCAGCTTGTGCAACTCTGGCCTTGCGGACAGGGGCATTGTCGTGGAGGAGCAGGACGCCGTATGTCAACCTGCCGCGCCGCTTTTGGCGGATGCACTTCTTCAACCCAGCCAGTTCCTCGGCGTAATATTGGCCTGTGATGGTCCTTCCACGAGGCGCATAGTCCACCATCAACACTCCTTCAGAATCCCAGAAGATGGTGGCCATGATCTTCCCGGCTGAGAGTTGGGTCCGGAACTTGATGAGAGTCGGAGAGCCCCTGTGCTTCCAGGCCATGCTTTCGAGCTTGGTCTCGGGATCCCAGTGATGGACTCACGTTTAATCACCTGTCAGTATGCGTGACTCAAGTCCCGCTGGGTCTTGGTTGTACAGGAGCAGCAGCTCCTCCGAACTTTGACGACGTTGAAGTCGATCATGGGGTGTGAGGTTTCGTGAGGTTTCTAGGGACCCAACGGGCAGAGACATTGGTCATGGCCAAATTGTCGTGGATGATGTTCATAATACTTCCATGTGATATTCCAAGTTCTCACTCGATTTCTTCGACCTTCACAGGTTGATTTTCGAGGATTATCCTCTCCACACGGGCCACATTGTCCTCGTTGGTCACGTCTAACGGGCGCCCTGGACGGGGGTCATCTTCAAGGGACTCACGACCATGTCGGAACTCCCTATTCCAGCAGGCAATGGTTGCATAGGAAGGGGTGGTGCCAGTGAACACTGCAACCATGCATTCATAGATCTCTTTTGCATTCTTGCCTTCCTTGGTCAAAAATTTGATCAGTGCGCGGTGTTCAACCTTCTCCATTGTTGAAAGATTTGTGACTGACGATCTGCGATCAGCTACTGCTTTTTAAATAGACGAGGCAGAAGCGTGCGGTTGCAGGTCCTGACATGTCATAACTTGTCCTAACACCGCCACAAACATCCATCCCCCTTCCTCTGTTTTGCCCTATCGATTCGCAAAACTTATTGACCGTCCCTCGTGTCTCTTTAATTTTGTCTTCAAGAATGAGTCTTTATAAGTGATGGTCACCATTATATTTATTATATGTATCATTTTCTATCTACTCTTGCCTATATCGGTTTTTCAAATAAGTTTCAGCTTCATTTGATTACTTTATAAGTTCTGGAAAAATAGTCGGCTACTAGTCTCGATTTCTCAGTGAAATTGCAACCAGTCGTAGTTAAAAATGTTTGAGAGAAAATATGATACCGTTATGAAAGGATTCCTTGCAATGGGATGTCATTCAACTCCCAGCGCCCATAGTGGGTCAATGGGGATTAATTGAGGAGGTTGGCTCGGTTCTGGAAAGTTAATAGTACGCAAATCATATAAAATATAAATGTTACCTTTAAAGAATAACAATTATACCAAAATGTAACTAAAGAAATTTAACAATTTTAAATAAGTTACTGACAAATAATACAGAAATACTACTTATGTAATATTAAAAAACAACAATTCTATTTAAAAAGAATTAAGAAATTTAATTAATGCCCGTTGTAAAACATGTGCCGCCCATAGACCTGCACCAGCAGGAGAGGGACCTCACGGCGGCCATGCCCAGGACAGCCTCAACCTGCAGCCGGCGCCCGGACTGGTGGTTTTATAACGAGGAGGTACGGGAGCACAATCACCGCGTCAACGTCACAAAAAGCTGTACGAGAAGCGCCCGACCACCACCAACCTGCAGCCCTTGCAGGACGTGTTGGCAAGCGCGCGGCATGTGTCCCTGAACGCCAGAAAAGCAAAATGGCTGTAGTGGTGCGCCTCTTTCAGCCAACACACCTCCCTCCGCCATCTGTGGGGGTTCTTCATGAAGGTCTCAGGCGCCGCCCCGACCAGCCCAGCCTTCCAACCACGCCCACAGCAAGAGGCAGATCGGTTGGCGAACTACTTCACAGCGAGGGGTTCCAGCGAGCAGCTCCCTCCCCATACCCGCCACCTCCAGCAGCAGCTACGCCCACAGCGCGACGAGGAGGTCAGGGAGGTGTGGGGCCAGCCGCACGCGACGGATCAGCCCTTCACGCTCGAGGAGCTAGCCAGGGCAAGCGTGGGCGTGACACAGTGGCGGGGGCCGACGGAGTGTGGTACTCCATGCTGGCACACGCTGGGCCCGCCAGGGACGCCGCGCTTCTGGCCCTTGTGAACGAGTCGTGGCTGGCAGGCCGTCTGCCGCCCTCCTGGAAGGACGCCGACAATTAGGCCATCCCCAAGCTGAAGGATCCCACCACCTTCAGGCCAATCTCCCTCCTGAGCTTCACTGGAGAAACAGCGGAGAGGATGGTGCTGAGTCACCTACAGTGGAGCGTGGGAGCCTTCACCCCCACGTGTTCAGCTACACCAGGAGGTGAGCACGGTGGACTGCCTCATCACCCTCTTGGCTTACGCCAACAACCACCCCACCATCGTAGTCTTCCTTGACCTCGAGAAGGCTTTCGAGCTGGCTAGCCCCCGCGCCATACTAGCTGCCCTTGTGAGGAAGGGCATCCGAGGAAGACTGCTGGGCTGGCTCCAGGACTACCTTCAGCAGCGCTGGGCGCGTGTGAAGTTCCAGGGTCACAAGTTTCCCTACCGTACCTTCGAGAACAGGACGCCCCAGGGCGGCATCCTCATCCCGTTCCTCTTCAACGTGCTGATGGAGCAGCTAGTGGCGCTCTCTATCGGGAAGGAACCATCCTCCTCAGCTACACCGACAGCCTGGCCCTCACCGTCACCGGGCGCGGCGACAAGCTTGCGCGGGCTCAAGAGGCGCTACACCTCATTGCTATCAAGCGCAAAGAGCTTGGGCTCAAGATCTTGCAGAGAAGTCCCTGGCCATGGCCATCAAGACTTCCACGCCTGCTAGCCAGCAGCTCCGCGTCCAGGAAGTCGGGCTGGCCTGGACCAACTCCTACCAGTACCTCGGGTTGTGGGTGGACAGGCGGCTGTCCTTCACGCACCATGTCACGCACCTGAGGGAACGGACGAAGGCCCGGCTCAACGTGATGAGGGCCATGATGCGGCCGAGCGCTGGTGCAACCTACCCTGTCCTTCGCCTTTACTACCTGCAGGCTCTGCGATCCCTAGTGGACTACAGTGCACCGGTCCTTGTAGCGCTACCCCGGCAGCAGCAGTGCCTGGAGTTGGTGCAAAACACCGCCATGAGGACCATGTTGGGGGCACCGAGGTGGTGCAATGCCTGTGTTATGCAGAGCGAGACCCGCCTGGTGCCTTTACCACCAGGGTGGACTGCATTGTAGCCTGTCAGGTGGCCAGAGTGCTCCAGCGCAACGTGGAGGGTGTGGGGCAGAGGAGACTCCGGATGACCGTGGTGCAGGGCATCGAATGACTGCATAAAAACAGGTGGCTCATAAACGTCACCTTAGCAACCAACACCCTCAGCCAGGCAAGGAACTGGCTGTGGCGCGACCCCGACACCCCACACCCCGCCTACGCTTCACCACCACCATAGGAGCCCCCCCCCCCCAGCAAAGCGCACTGCTTCACCGAGGAGCTGTGCCAGCACGCCCTTAGAGCCATGTCTGAGGTCACGGAGCCGAGCAGCGCAGTCTACTTCACCAACGGCTTCGGCGACCCCGACAGCGAGAGGTCCGGCGCCGCCTTCGTCACGAGCGGTCTGACGCGAGCGTGGAGGACATCAGACCACTGCTCCACTCTCCTGCACGCTCTCCAGCACGCTCTGCTCCACCGGGAGGCCACTGTGGGGATACACACGGACTCCCGATCGGGGAAGCAGGTGCTGCAACACGCCCACGCCCACACCAGGGACAACATCCACCTCACCATCACCATTCTGTGCACTCTGCAAGACCTGGCAGCGCAGGGTAGGTGGGTCCGGCTCCACTGGATTCCCAGCCACGTGGGCGTGCGCGGCAACGAGGCCGCCAAGCGAGCCGCCCACTGCCCCACCATCACCTGGACTGTCCTCCCCAGCCTGCAGCAGTTGAAGGCGCAGGCCAAGCGCATGGCTGCCCACCTCGCCCACCAGCAGCACCAAGAATGGGAGGCGACCAAGAAGCAAGCGGCGTGGTATGCTGCAGCCGCAGCCTATCGCCCACTGGACACAGCCTACCAGCAGCCCAGAGCGAACAGCGTGCTGCTGCAGCGTGTCAGGCTGGGCTTACTCCACGCTGGAAGAGCTGCACGACGACTTTGTCGCAGGGAGGTGCAAACACTGCGGCGGCCGCTCCCGGCGCTCACTGGTGCACTACCTCCTCCCCTGCCCAGACACCACCTGCCTCAGGCCAGAACCAGCGCCAGCCTCTCACTCTGTAAGAGGCGCCCTACTGAGGGCACGAGAGGCAAAGGCTGCCCAGGTGGTCCGCCACACACCAACAAACGAGGTGCTGAGAACAGCACCCCCTCCGCGCTAATCGCCGCCCGCGCCAGGCCGGGCGACAGGTAGTGAGGACTGCCGCGACTCACTAGCAGTAGACAAGCAACGCGTGGGACACTCCGCCTCGTCTCTCTGCACGCCGATACCATCGGACTTCCCTCTTTGTGTAATGTGTACGCTTATGTTATGTGTATTTATATATTATTGTCATATATTATTATTGTATTTGTATTAGATCATGTATAAATGTACGCTATTGCACAATAAACCTATACAAACAAAAACAGGAGATTCACTAAAATGATTAGATCTACGGTTCATCGGAAAGCTAAAGGGAACAGAGACTCTGAGCATAACAAAATTTTTGAGACAATATTCAAGAAACTGGAGATTGGCCTCAAGAGGTTAATAAAGGTGGCCAAATGGTACACAGCCGTCACACTCAGCCGTCATTGCAAGAAAATGAATCATTTGCAGAAAATTGGACTCGTGGGTGAGAGAGAAAGACAACAGAAAATAACATCAAAACCGAAATGAAAAAAATCACGGATGGGTAGAAGTGATCAAATTCCGATCTCTCACTCACGTTTTTAAAGTGTTACTCCAGGAAATACAGATGGCGACCAAGGCAAAGGGACTAAATCGAGAAGGAGAAATACTTTCAACTTTTGACGTTTTTCTCCTGCTCCAAGGCTGAAGATCAGCCCACAGGAGCGTGCCCAAAGGAGCATCTAAACAAGAAAAGAACCGACCTAAAAATACAGAAACTACAATTGCACAGTCCAAAATAATCATCCAAATGATCGACGAACATGAGCAAAAGTGCCATCATGCATTTTACATGCTCACGTTAGGAACTTCATGAATTATTATACATTCGACACCGACATGAATAAGATGCTCAGTGCAAACAGATTGGAGTCCATAGCATTCTCCGACAAGTCACAATTAGGAAAATTTATCTCTGTCACCAGGGCGCAGGAAAAGCCAGCAACAGCACCCCAACCGGCAGAACAGGAAAATGCGGAGGAAGAACAAGACTCCGAAGTCAGTCAGGAAAAGTTACTAATACAACCCAAGACAACACCACTTGAAATCAACGAGGAAGAAACAAAGATAGAAGAGAACACAAACGAAACCCCCTACCCAACAACAACAAACAACAAAGACTACTAAACGGCAAAGAGATCATCCTTATAATTATCCTCAATTAGGAGACTACACAAACAAGGACCATCACACTTTAGGACCTGGCAAATGGAGTTCTCAGATGCCAGTTCGAATGGGTCTACGACTTTCTCAGAAGAAGAGTTAGTCAATACAGCTTTGATGAACAAAAGATCAAACTGTACAACTGCTCCATTATGTTCTATGGACTCTCCCTCTACAAGAAGCTTCGTTCGGGCATGCCATCCCCCACCCCGTAATAGCAAAATCCCACAAACCGAATAAAGAGATACGATTACCGCTAAAAACAGACTCATAATAATAAAACATAATGTGCAAGGTTAAAGAATCAACAAGAAGCATCTGTGCAACATCTATAGAGAAATCACCTAGATGTGCTACTTCTATCGAAAACTGGCATCTATCACGATGATCAACAGAGGATATTTAGATATAACGTTTCGAAAAAAAACGTGGCAGGAACGAGATTCGACGCGGCTATGGTAGTAGTTAAGAAAGATCTGCAGTTCAGAGCAGAGAGAAACATGGATGAACCATTCCTGTCCATCATACTGACGAGTTCATTGGGAGACATAGAGATGGATGCAAGATATCAACCACACCACCACCACTATCTGCTCTTACAAGATATGATCACTCTATTCAGAAAAAGAACATCCTGTCCTCTTTGTTGGGGACCTGGACGCGAGGCACAGGACAGCTGGCTACGCATAGGCTGACAAAAGAAGGAAAAACTTAGATCTATCGATAAAAAAAGGCATCACGCAACGAATTGGTCCAGATTACCCTACCTTCCTATACTCAGGGACAGACACCAAGCCTCATTACGTTCTATGACCACACAGCATACACTACTAGCTGAGACAGACTTACCTTTTAGTGCATATAACAATGGAAGTTGCAAATGCCAGTGAAGCTGCATTGCGAGATGTACAGACCATACATAAGGTATCTATTAAAGCTAAATAACAAGCCTTTAGCTGCACCTGAGTTGACTTCTAATTCTAAGTAAGGCTCCTTCTCGTCCTACTCTTTCTCATTCTTCTGTAAACCTGAAAGTTTATGATGGTTCTGCCTTAAAGGTATCTGAAGAAAGAGTGGTCTTGGCTGAGTTGGAAGATAAGTCTATTTGAGCTAGGCTAAAATAGACTTAACCATCATTGCTGATGATAAAGGTCTTTGTTTGTTAGGTAGGGATTTATTAATAGTATTGGCTTGATGGAGAGAATTCACAAAATTTCTACAAAAAATGTATTTTCTTAGAGACAAATACTAAAAGGGCAAATAATTTACTATTAATGTTGATCCTACTCTCCCTCTTAAATTTTGCAAAGCTAGCACCTTAACTTACATTCTAAGAGACAAATTGGACAAAGAACTACATCATCTACAGCATGAACGAATAATTTCTCCTGTTACAGATTACCGCTTGGCTACTGCTCTTTACTCGGTGATGAAACCTAATGGTAGTGTCTACCATGTGAGGATTATAAGCTAACTGCGAACCGGGCAGCTAGATTGGATACCTATCCAATTCTTAATTGGCATGATCTATTAAGTTAATTGTCTTCTGGGAGCAGATTCTCTAAACTTGACATATGTCAGGCATATGCTCAATTGTGTTCGTACGAAGACTCCAAGAAATAAACTGTTATCAACACTCATCTTGGTCTATTTAAGTACACTCGGCTAAGTTTTGGCATATCATCAGCTCCTGGAATTTTCCACCGAGCTTTGTTAAACCTATTGGGTGATGTTCCAGGAGTGATTTGCTACTTGTTTAGTGCTTCATCTAAAATGAAGTGTGATGCTAGGCTATGACAGGTATTGTCTATAGTACAAAATAAGTAATTAAACTGCAGTTGAAAAAGTGTACCATTGGTGTACCCCAGGTTTCATACTTAGGCTACCTAATTATTAAGGAAGGCATTCACATAACTTAAGAAAAAAGGACAAGTTATCATTAAAGCCCCGAATCCTACTAACATGACAGAGTTGAGGGCATATTTGAGACTCTTGAATTTCTATATGAAATTCCGTCCTCAAGCTGCATCTATGCTTGAACATCTGAACATATTGCTAAAGGAAGGCACATACTCCTTGGTCTTATAGTAGAGTGCAGGAAACTGCATTTTTTGCCTCTAAGGAGGCACTCCAAATTTTAATGCAATTGTTGAGTTTTATCCCAAGTTATCATAGTTGTAATCTGAGACAGTAGTTTATATAGCATTGTAACTGTATTGTGTCATCTGATTGACGGTGTATATAGACCTATTTGTTTGCTTCACGCCGTCTCACTTCAAGCCATTATTGGGTATTTTTCCCTAATAGAAGTATTCCGACTATGGCTTCTTGTAGAATACAGTGTTGAGCTTTGAGCTTTGCTACTCTAAGCCTATAGCTTCACTGTTTGCCACCGTTCAGGTAATCTATTATGTACTCTAGATGCACTGAATCAACAGTATGTTCGTAAATAAAGTACAGATAGTACTCCAGTGCCTGCTGACTGGACCATTTTAGTCAAATTCCTGGATTCTTTTCCTGTTACAAGCAAGTACATCCGGGATAACATTAGATGAAACCCTACTCTATCTAGAATTCTAAAGTTTTGCGTAACTGGTTGACCTGTATCTACAATCGAAGATCTAGGTCTTGCTTCCTATGGTAGAACGAGAGACGAGCTGTCTCTTAAAAAGAGACGCATCCTCTGCATCTATGATTTGAGCCATAAAATCCGAGACCAAAGGAATTGGATAAGTATCAGCCTTATTGACACTTCAACCCTTTGACTACCAAAAGTTGTTTTTTTTTAAAAGAGTATATAATACCGGTACCGTATAGCTAGGCCTATATAATAATAAAATATAATAATATACCAGTATAAAATAAGATCAAATAATATATGACTGTGTATAAAAATAGAATAGAATAATTTTTGACTGTGTATAAAAATAGAATAGAAAAATATATGACTTTGTATAAAATAGAATAAAATAATATATATATAAAAATATACATAATAAAATATAAGATAAAATGCATTGGGACGTATTGTCCCGGTGGTAGTCAGAGGGTTAAGGCAAGAATGTTACATACTTGCCTATATAACCCATCTTTCTTAGAAACTGGATGTAATAGAGATACCCAGGAAGATCACGATTTTCGAATTATGCCTTCCTTCTCCATTCTGGAGAACGCCTCCTTCGCGACTCTGAGTTTGGCAGAGGCAAGAGTCACTGGTGGGTGTGGACAGGGGACCTGTTGTGTGTATAAAGTGTTATAGTGATGTTAGGCCTGGGAAGAATGCGAGTAATGTATTTTATTTACCATGTATTGTTGTATGCATGGCTGAAAGGATGGTTTGGGAACTTGGCAAGTCAAGGTCTTAAACAGGTGTGGTAAGATCGAACCGTGGGGCGTAGGAGAAAGGAGTGCCTTTAATAGCGCTTCCGTAAACTCGGTCTGTGAGAGAATACCCATTTAAGTCTAGAACTAAGGAGAGTTGTTGCAAAAGGTTGGCCCTTAAGATGGGATGACGGACGTTAGCAACTATTAAAAGACAAGGAAGAGACTGTTCTGGAAAGATAAAGATTGATAGAAGTTTCTTAGAATAGGCCGAGATAGACTAACGTGAGATAGTTTGTAGCGCAGAGACCAACGGAGCTCGACATCTGTTCCCAGGTGAAGCCGGAATTATTGGACGGTAGAGCAGCTGTTAATGAAGAAGTTTAGTCCCATATCTGGATCCCGGATGAAGTGGCAAGGTTTCGAGCCCTGGATTGCCCCCACAGGGAGTGTGGAGGCAGGCTGATGGAGTCCTCTGCAGCAAGGTGTCTCTTAATTTTGCCATGGGAACGAGCTTTTACCTCGCAGCTCTTTGACCATATTCTGGACCGTCTCGATGAGTTTGTCGATCTTAGCCGCGATCATGGGCGGCGGTAGACCTGCGCAAACCTCCGTAAGACGGACCAATGTAGGCGGCAGCTGCGAGTAGCTCCTGCCACCTAACGTATCCCAAGCTAAGATACGATGGGCAGACTCTGCTAAGCTGTCGAAGGGTTGAACTTCCCCCAGCGCCTCCAGGATGTATGTCCATAAATTGACAGACGACTGAGGAGGGCTTATCTTACCTGTGCCACCGGGAAGTTGGCACCAGCGGCGTCTTAGAGCTGCCGAAGAAGAGATGTGGGTTTCTGTCCAACCAGGGTGATGTTTCTGGTAAGATTCCGCCATTATTATTGATCTGCGGGCTCGTGATGCTGAAGAACGATGGTCATGAGAGCCTCGTAGGTCCTTTGCTCTGCTGGTAATTCAAATAATATGGTTGCTGCTTTCCTGAGGTCTGCTTGGTAAGTGCTAAAAGGCAAGCCGGAGTTTTGTTTTGGTGAACGAGACCTTTTGTGCCTCAAATGCCTGTTCAAAGAGACAGAATCAGTGTTTCGTACTACCTAGCAAATATTGAGGCACTTGAATTACCCAAAAATTAACGTGTCCGTGGTAGAGGACTGTTGATGTTTTGTTCTTGAATAGCCGTGACAAATGCGTGGGGAATTCTGTTCAACGATGAGGTTGCTTGATGTAGGCTCGAGAGAGTGTATCTTGTCGACGGGGTCACCAATGGAGCTGTTGGTTACATAAACACACTTCACGTAGATGGAGAGTTTCTTAAAGGTTGAGTGAAAGCTGGAATTTGAGGTGGAACGATGGTGTTTGCAAGCGTTGAGCGAGTAACAATTGATGTGCATCTCCCGTGCCTACATTTTAAGTAGACTTCGAACGGCTTGAGATTGCCAGGTGTCGTCATCATGGGGTTGCCAGCGGTCGGTGCCTTTGCCATTAATATCCGTCGCAAATGAAGCGTTACCGAGATTAGCCTAACCAACCTTCTTAGGTTAACTTTAGAGTCAGAAGTAAACCGTAATGAAAGTTTCTACTCTGCGAAACTTACTTGGTTATTCTTTATCTTTAAAATCAGATTTTGTGTGATAGAATCTGAAACCTTGGTGTTAAGCTCAATCTCTATTAAATCCTCGACGAAAAAGTTCGATAACACATCATTAGTCTTTAAACAAGGTCAAAAGACCTAAGTCGCGGGTTCTCAATTATTCTGACTTATGACCTTACACCTTCAAAACTTTCAACAAGTGGGGAAATCCGACCCATAGTTAGTTTTCTTTTAATAATTCCCAGACTATCCTTGGGAAAACCTTGTCAATTATACCATTCGAAAGAAAATGTAAAACAACAAAAGGATTTTAATTTCGTTAGAATCGGCCGAATAGTTACGATGTTATCGCAAAAAGACTCATTGCTATGTAAAATGGTTACCATCCGACTGACCGACGACGCACTAACTTATGTAAGCCACTAAAAATACTATTTTTGTCCTGTTCAAAACATTCAACTCGATTTATTCTTACTACAAAGTTGTAAAAAAACGAAGTTGATATAAATTCTAAACAACTTCCAAAATCAGAGCTACATCCGTGGGAATGGCCGACCCAGCCATGGAATCGCTTCAACATAAAATATGGTGTGCAGATGCAGGTAGATACTCTTTAGTAGTGCACACTTAGTAGATGCACACTTTAAATTTGTATACATACATATATCACTCCTTGAATCCTGCATCTAAACAAACCATAAAGTGCATACAACTCTCGTTTGCGCAATTTGGTTTACCTATATTTATTGTATCGTAAAATTGTCGGTGTTTTAAATCTCAGGAATTTTAAAAGATATATATCCAGATTTGGGGTATTTGCCATATTACTACTGCTGTATACAAGCCTTCTACTAACGGGTTAGCAATAAAGATGGTGCAAACTTTAAAGAAAGTACTAAGAACTTTTAATTTTACTATACAATGACTATAGACAAATTCTTCTTTAACTATGGCCGAACACCTCTTACTGTTACAAGAGTGTCACTGGCGGAGCTAATTTTAGGACGGCGACTCCGATCCTGCTTAGACTTCCTTTGGCCTACAGAATTAGTTACATCTAGAGTTCCTGAGCATTAACAAGCCCAGTTGAAGGACTATATAAGGAAGGCAAGGAAGCTACATCATCCTTCAGTCTCCTGCGATGATTCTCAACTAAACTCCCGGGGGATCTATATAGATTCTATCTGCTATTGTAGAATCTACTGGTCCATTGTCTTATAGATGCGCAATGCCAACCGGAGGTTTAGTCAGAAGACATTAGGACTAAATCCTCTTCAGAAGTACGCTTCGTTCGTATTAGAAAGACTGTATCTTGTGATTAGAATTATAGCCTGAAATACTCTAAGGTGAGTGGCTAGGATTAATTGGCATTATCTAGATTATACCTATTGTGTTTCTTAGGAATAGTTCCTTAAACTAAAGAGACCATTCTACAGTTTATATCTATATGATAGGCACTATTCAGAAAAATGTTTGGCTATTTAAAAAACCCTAATCGCTTAAAAACAAATTTAATCACTCCTATTGTTTCGAGCACATTTTTGCGAATCCATCTATATAGAGTTTATTGAGTGGTCGATGTTACTATTAATATAATAACAGTTTGATTTCATTTTTCTCTTCATTAAGTGTAATGTCGTCACAGTGGAGAAGTATGTTTGCAACAAATTGGTACAGTGACTTCACATTGTCAACATAATTTCGATCGAGCTTACTTCGTCACTTTTCTTTTTGGATTGGGAAACTTTGCGTGGATTTTTAGTGGAGGTAAATTATATTTCGAAGACTTCGTAAAAAAGATTCACAGTGACCCTAATCGTGCATTTGAGATTTTATTTTGAACACAGGGTGATTAGCAGCTCTTTTATCTGTAGCAAGTGTGGAGGGCAGTGTAAGCCATTTCCCTCAGATCGCTGTTTTCATTGCACAAAAAAGTAGTGCATAATAAAAAGAGCCACCGGCCTTGCAGGTTTACTCTCTCTCAATTTACAGGCACAAAATGTGCCTGTAAATTGGCAAAATTGGCAAAATCTGCTCTTCGATTATGGTGGTCGTAAGGCGAAATGCGGCAAAATCAGGGATTTTTGTGCTTTCAAGTTGGTTATACTATGAGTTATTTATAAAGATATGGGGGACGTGAAGGGGATAGAACTCCTCATTGTTAGGTAGATACAAAAGGTTAATATTGTTTTACAAACTGGTAATTTGAAAATTGAAGACTGGGTTATGTTAACTCAGGTTATTTTTTCTTGAACTATTTTGGGGTTTTTGTTCAAATCTGTTCTTTATTTTTGTTGTTCGTAAGGTTAAAATGTGGCAAAATATATCTTTACTCCGATTTCGACCGAAATGGAATAAAACTGTTTTCCCGCATTTCGACTTGCGACCGCAATAAAAAAGGAGAACAGATTTGAACAAAGCACAACCAATGATACAGTGTAGGGACTACATCATAAGATGGTGTAAGACGCTCCAAGACACTTTAAAATGAGCAATTTGAAGTTATATGAAATCTTATAATGGGTTCACGTTGAACCAAAATAACATTCGATGAAAGGTAATCCATATAGATAAATACTATAAAAAGAACAGTGTTCCTATATAGTATTATTACCTCTCCTTTTAGAAAAGTCCGAAAGGACAGTGGTCAAATGACCGGATTTCTTGGTTTTCCTAATCTGGTGGGATCTGTGGAAACAATACAATACTAAGGTTAATTAATACAAGTTACAAAAATAATAACGAGCGCCTAAAGATGCGAACTGGTCCCTCAAAGAAATGAATAGAAAGCTATTTGTTAAAATTCATATATTTGTTATTCTCATTGCTGTTATCAACAGTATATATATATATATATATATATATATATATATATATATATATATATATATATATATATATTCTGTGACATACTGTATATTCCCTCAATTATTAAAAATAGAAAATACATAAAGGAGAAAATCATGCAAGATTACTTAGGAGTGGGAATACTAAAGCTAAGGACCCTCTTTTTCTTAATTTCATAGCAAGGTCTAAAGTTAAAGAATAAACAGTTTAGTTAGACTTTTGCCAATTACTGTCATTTTCTGATCAATTTATTGCTTTA
This sequence comes from Ceratothoa steindachneri, assembly GCA_963969495.1. NCBI lineage: Eukaryota > Metazoa > Arthropoda > Malacostraca > Isopoda > Cymothoidae > Ceratothoa > Ceratothoa steindachneri. The sequence continues at coordinate 216,298,221 of OZ018320.1, forward strand.
TTTCCTTTAATTCGAGGAACGTTATAACCATTTTAAAAATAAACAAAGAAAAGAATATAATAATTTTGGTTGTATAATTACAAAAATCGGTGTAAAATTCTGTAGGTAGCAATTACAATCCTATTTCTTCTATATATTTAATATAAATTAGGTTTAATGATGATTGGATTGAGAAATTGTTATTTGAGCATATAAATGAGTGAAATTGTGGCATTTGGCTACCATTGAAGGGATATCTACAGACACTATCATGCCTGGTAATTAAATATTAAACTTATCTATTAAATGACTTTAATCTTATAGAAAAACAATTAATAAAATGTCTTTTCTTTGTTTATGTTAAGAGTAAGATATCTGCAATTAAAAACAAAACTATTTACTATAAATTAAACTCTACAAAAACTTCTATTTTAATATGTTAAAACGCTCTAAATTGAGCCCAATCTTATCGAAGATATATATTAAAGGAAACTTATTAAATCTTATTGAATTACTATGTATATAATAATACAACAATTTTAATATTTAATAATAATATAAAACATTGTGAAATAAATTAATGTAAGTGTAATGTACAAATTTCATATTATTTGTAACTCATATCAAATATATAAAAAATAATTCCATTTGTAATATGTTTTATACCGCCGTGTGTGCGGGCCGTTTATGTAAAAGGGAAATTTGAAACTACCTCTTCCACGCGGGAAGAGCTGCACGCCCACTTTGTCGCAAAGAAGTGCGAATACCTCAAGACAAGGACCTAATAACATATAGATACAACTAAAGACTTCCCAAGTTCTCGTTTAATAAATTATATTAACTCAAGCTCCAAGATTTTTTAACTTCCGATGAAAATCTTAATCACTTTAACCAAACCTACAAACACAGAAGAAGATAATTCTCTGCCCTTAGGAGTTAGTGTTTCACGTACTAGGCATTACCAGAAGAATCAAACCGGTAGTCACCAAGCCGAACCCAAATAACTATCGTCTACCCAAGAGTGGTACCAAAACTCGGTAACAAATCACCCTAGGTAAGCAAATCCCCCTCACAACAGGGCTACACAGCTTACCCCCATAACAGAAAGAAGTATTTAAAAAAGTGATCACAGTAAAGTAAATAATAACTGAATGTTTGTTTTGTTATATAAAACAGATTTTACGGGAGGTTTCGAACTCCAGTCAAAAACTAGCTGGATAATAAAACCAAAGGTCACGTGTTTTTCGATATTGCATTGCTATCCAAAACTAACAAGGAAACGTAATTAACTCTGAAGAAAATGGTATAATGATACATAACCTTTTTAACGTTTTGGAACGTTATTCAATTTCTCATAATAAACTTTAAGAAAAATAACCTTTACAACTTAAGTTAATTAAATAAAAAAAAGTATAAATATCGTGTTTTTTAATTGTTAAAACAACTACTTAAAAGGATTAATCTAAATAAAACAAGGAAGGTTAAATAAATAAAATTTATAAAATTTAAAACTTTATTACAAAAATATTCCACATCTGGGGGAGATAATTTATAAATTAGGAAGATATAATTCTCTTCACAAAATAAGTTAGACATAAATAGCTTAGCCTACCTATGTGATGTTATCCTTTGTTATTCGCTCTCCCTTTTTATTGTTTTCGTAATTTTCTATTTATTAAGAATGTAAATAATAATGTATATAAAGTCGATTTGTTTTATCCCAAGAAAATAAACTGATATGAAGAGTCGTTTTAACTTATTTCAAACATTTGGCAACCCTGAAGTAAAGCATTTAAAAGAGCGCGATTCTTGTGCATTTGGTTTGAAAATTCTTCGGACAATTTAATAGACTTCCTATAGATAATGGCCTCATTTTAAAAGAGAAGATTTGAAACAAGTGTGAAAAAGAAACGCGGCTCGATTATAATAGTGAAAGGTGGAGATGGTTTGGCTTTTGTTGTGGAGTGATTATTTATTAGGTAATTTAAGACGACGATAGCGCCGCCGACATTTAGCAATCGCCTTTTGCATTCAAATCTGATGTTAGCCTATTGAATTAGTTTTTTTAAGTTTTATGGGTGGGGATGTGACGGGCGAAGCCCCCCCATTTCGAAATAGCCTAAAGTAGGCGGCGCTATCATCTTTATTATTTCGATAAACGTGCAGAGCCGATCGCATTAATTCTAGCCCAAAATTGTAGCCCAGAAATAGTGACCCCTAGCGTGCGCCCATAAACTCAAGTATTACAGAACATTTCAACCAAGTTTAACATTGCAAATTTGAAGAATATATTCAAGCTCTTATTATCTAGGATGTTCCTAAAGTCCCTGGACAATCCAACCATTAAAGGTAGTACCAAAGTCTATGCGCAATTTAAATATATATTTTGGAATTACCAAGGACTTTAGAACGACCTCGAATGTTTTAATTGTCCACGGACTTTAGGATCACCCCGTATAGGTGAAAAAGGGAACAAATGATGCTGAAGGCTTTATATTTTGATCAGCTTGCGACCTACATCCTTCCTGTTTACGCTTTCCATGACCTGCCATAACCTTTTGTTGAAGTGAACCCACGTTTGAGGTTTGAAATACCCAAGCCTCTCTTGGTCCACCATTTGAGGAATTTTTTTACCCATCGTCTGCTGACAACAGGCGCAAGGTAGCGCTTTTGTAGTAGGTTCAGTACTTTCATGTCTCTTGCTCATTGGTCAGTGGGCAAACGTAACTGAAGCCTCTGAATGCTTTGTTTTCGTAAGAAGAGAGGGCACATGCTGGGCCTATTGAAGGCGGGCCTATCTTTTCCCTGGTAAACAGAGGATCTATGTTGCTCGTATCGTCATCACTGGTCTATTGAGAAGAGGAAAAAGAATGGTTTAGGACTCTTGTATGTTATGCTGCCGGAAACTACCTTCACTCCACGTAAGGGAACCCAGCTTCACCTAACTTCAATCCCAAGTATGCGATCCCAATATCACTTTATCTAACTTCACCTCAACTAAGAGATTTCACCTCTGCTCGATATAACTTCACCCCATCTGCGCGAACCTAACTTCATCTAACTTAATTTCACGCATGCGATTCTAACTTTATCTAACTTCACCTTAAATAAACGATTTCAACTTCACTTGATCTAACTTCACCCTATGTAAGCGTTCCTAACTTCAGCTAACTTCACCCTACGCACGCGATTCCAATTTCACTTTATCTAACTTCACCTCAACTAAGCAATTTCAACTTCATCTAACTTCACACTTCGTCCTAACATCACACCATCAGCGCTCAAAGCTACTCTTTCCTAACTCGAATTTTGAAAACTGTTCATTGGCCAAGGTTTCGCGAGGGGCGTTTTGCCACCGTACTTACCACCTTCGGAACATAAGGAGGTGGTACGTTCCTCTTCTCTATGAGAGCCCAGTTAATGTGGCTGAAGAAGTTGTGTGCCTTCACGTCGTTTCCATCTCCAGGGCCAGAGCCAAGTCGCCGGTGGGGGGATTTGTGGAGAAGCTGGAAAGAAAATATTTCAAACTACCATAATTATAAAACTAATTATAATAATGTTTAAAATACCATTATTATTAATAATCAATTATGGTTAGGGGTTTTAGCACCGATCTTCACTTTTGGGGAGGCTTTTATTACTCTCTGGTAGATCTAATGATTAACGTGGGATCCGAACCAAGGGTATTTTGGATCGGATGGCATCTCCTCTGAAATCGACCCGATTCATGATTTCATACAACCACTTACCACACCCAATGTAGTTCAACTTCAACCCAAATCTGAACTGGTTGGTATATCTAGTCGGGTAGCGCGAGAATAATTATCGCCAGAAAATATTTTGTGCTGGTTTTTAATCGCGTGGACGCGACTCTATTAGGTTACTATGTCGATCCGTCGGTCGGATAATAACCATTTTACTTTTCAATGTTTTTTGGGGTAATAACTTCGTAACTATGCGGCCGATTCTAACGAAATTTAAACCCCTTATGTTGTTTTACATTTTCTTTCGAATGGTATAACTTCAAAGGTCCTTCCAAGGTTAGTCGAGGAATTATTAAAAGAAAACTAACCATGGGTCGGATTGTCTCACTTATTGAAAGTTTTTAAGGTAGTAAGGTCATAAGTCAGAATAATTTAGAGCATGTGACTTAGGTCTGTTGACCTTGTTTTATTACACAAATATTCAAAGTTTAAACTCAGATTTAGTGACACATTTTTTGTGTCGTCGCACTTGTAAAGTTAAGGATTGCTTCAAAATGAATTGAGTCAGGACCGAACAATTTAACGATAAAAACTTAAAGAAGTTAATTACGAGTACAGATAAAAGAATACGACTATTGTTATTCATAATACACCCAATGTCATCCTTAATTATTTAACATTTAGGGGTGACATCTAACTATACAACAGGAGTAAATATTATTCGAAACCATCGATATTTGGCCCACTTCAATGTCGTTTTAAACATGCTATTTTTCTTCATATTTACTTCATTTGTGTGATTTTAAACTAAAGATCTCATTTCTTTTAATATTTGGGAGTTTATCTAAAATGTGTACAGTCATCTCCACGTCTAAACAAGTTTACAGTCATCTCCAAGTATAAACAAGTGTACAGTCATTTCCACGTAAAACAAATGTACAGTCATCTCCACGTAAAACAAGTGTACAGTCATCTCCAAGTATAAACAAGTGTACAGTCATCTCCAAGTATAAACAAGTGTACAGTCATCTCCAAGTATAAACAAGTGTAAAGTCATCTCCAAGTATAAACAAGTTTACAGTCATCTCCAAGTATAAACAAGTGTATCGTCATCTCCAAGTATAAACAAGTGTACAGTCATCTCCAAGTATGAACAAGTGTACAGTCATCTCCAAGTATAAACAAGTGTACAGTCATCTCCAAGTATAAACAAGTGTACAGTCATCTCCACGTAAAACAAGTGTACAGTCATCTCCAAGTATAAACAAGTGTACAGTCATCTCCAAGTATAAACAAGTGTACAGTCATCTCCACGTAAAACAAGTGTACAGTCATCTTCAAGTATAAACAAGTGTACAGTCATCTCCAATTATAAACAAGTGTACAGTCATTTTCACGTAAAACAAGTGTACAGTCATCTCCAAGTATAAACAAGTGTACAGTCATCTCCACGTAAAACAAGTGTACAGTCATCTCCACGTAAAACAAGTGTGCAGTCATCTCCAAGTATAAACAAGTGTACAGTCATCTCCAAGTATAAACAAGTGTACAGTCATCTCCAAGTATAAAAAAGTGCACAGTCATCTCCAAGTATAAACAAGTGTACAGTCATTTCCAAGTATAAACAAATGTACAGTCATCTCCAAGTATAAACAAGTGTACAGTCATCTCCAAGTATAAACAAGTGTACAGTCATCTCCAAGTATAAATAAGGACAGGGTATTTCGCAATTCTCTAAATGTTTGGAAATTTTCTCGCAGATGAGGATTTAAGCAATTTGCAAGGGGTTGCCAAGGTTACTAAGGCAACATAGAAACAGGCGGGTAGGCCAGGCGAACACCGGTCAGAGGCATAAATAAGATTAAAATTGCAAATGATGTCGACATGAATGTGATTTAAATTGGGGAGTGTGTGAGCACCAATGAGATTCAAATTGCGAAGGGAGAGAGAAGTAAACATGAAAAAAAATAAAATTGTAGTATATACTCACAAATTAAATTCAAATTGAAGATGGTATCAACACAAATGGCATTCCAATTCGGAGAATACAATGACGCATAAGTTTCAAATTGCGGGGAATATAAGACGAAAGAGATTCAAATTGCCAGAATTGTTAGCACGATAAAAATTTGAATTGGCAGGTATGTCAATACCTATGAGATTCTAATTTTGCAAGGGTATGGGATTAGAATTGTAGGGGTTGTAATCAAGACTGATATTGTTCAAATTGCATACAATTTCTGCGCGAATTTTATCCAAATTGAGAGAGAGGAGAGTACCACAAATGAAATTCGAATTGCAGAAGATTTAAGTTCGAATGATATTCAAATTACAGGAGATTAAGGGGAAATTGGATTGGAATTGTGGAGCTGGAAGTGTGAACACTAAGGAGTTATAAATTGTAGTGTATTCATGAACGAGATTCAAATTGCGGCTGATGTCCGCACGAATAAGATTCAAGTTGTGGAGGAAGAAAGCGCGAAGGAAATAGACGAGAGTAATCACGAATGGGATTGAAATTGCGGCTGATTTAAGCACGAATGAGATTCAAGTGGATTGAAGACAAAGTAGGACGAGATAAAGTTTATGTTTATTGATGCAACTTGTACATTAAGGAGTACATTCCTGAGTACAACGTTACATGTAATTTATCTGAGCTTAATATTCACGGTTGTGGCGGCTTACGCAGATGGACATTCATTTGTATCTTTGCTTCGTCTAATTTCTTCACCGTAATTCACATTTTCAGTCCAATATATTTTCTTTACCTTTTAATTGGCCGGCAACTGCGGACGCTCGGCCCTTTTTCTCATTAGTCCTTTTAAAATAATTGCTGTAGAATCTGTAGCGAAAGACGCTCAATCTGTTCCTGCGCCCACAACGTTGTTCGCTCATAATTAACGCTCACTCATGGGTGCGCGCAAACTGCCGGGCGCGCGCGGTGAAATGTTTACTTATTGTAAGTATATTATAGGATATTGAGAGTGCGGAACTCTCCGAAACCTGTCTCTACCCCACAAATATTAATAATAATCAGCAAGTAAAGATATTTATGTACCACAATATAAGAGTTTCAATCAATAATCATCTGTATTTATTGCAATAGGACTTTTTATCCCGAGCAACGCCGGGGGCCTATGTTAGTAAATAATATGTGAGAGGCTAGCCTCCTTTGAGAGATGTGTGAGAGGCTTGACCAGAAAAAAATGTGTAAGAGGCTAGCTTCGGAAAAATAGGTAAGATGCTAGACTCCCCCCCAAAAAATGGGTAGGAGGCTAACTTCGTCCGAAAAATGGAAAAGAGACTAGTTTCCTCCTAAAAAGGAGTAGGAGTCTATCTTATTCCGAAAATGTGTAAAAAAAGGCTAACTTTGTCCGAAAAATGGGTAAGAGACAAGCTTGCTTCTAAAAATGAGGAGGAGTCTAGCTTCTTCCAAAAATGTGTAAAAAAAGGCTAGCTTCGTCCAAAAAATGTGTAAGAGACTAGCTTCCTCCTAAAAATAAGTAGGAGTTTAGCTTCTTCCGAAAATGTGTAAAAAAAGGCTAGCTTCGTTCGAAAAATGGGTAAGAGACTAGCTTCCTCCTAAAGGGAAGTAGGAGTCTAGCTTCTTCCGAAAATGTGTAAAAAAAGGCTAACTTCGTCCGAAAAAATGGGTAAGAGACTAGCTTTCTCCTAAAGGGAAGTAGGAGTCTAGCTTCTTCCTAAAATGTGTAAAAAAAGGCTAGCTTCGTTCGAAAAATGTGTAAGAGACTAGCTTTCTCCTAAAAATATGTAGGAGTCTAGCTTCTTCCGAAAATATGTAAAAAGAATGCTAGCTTCGTCCGAAAAATGTGTAAGAGACTAGCTCCCTCCTAAAGGGAAGTAGGAGTCTAGCTTCTTCCGAAAATGTGTAAAAAAAAGGCTAACTTCGTCTGAAAAATGGGTAAGAGACTAGCTTCCTCCTAAAAATGAGTAGGAGTCTAGCTTTTTCCAAAAATGTGTAAAAAAAAGGTTAGCTTCGTCCGAAAAATGTGTAAGAGACTAGCTTTCTCCTAAAGGGAAGTAGGAGTCTAGTTTCTTCCGAAAATGTGTAAAAAAAGGCTAACTTCGTCCGAAAAATGGGTAAGAGACTAGCTTCCTCCTAAAAATGAGTAGAAGTCTAGCTTCTTCCAAAAATGTGTAAAAAAAGGCTAGCTTCGTCCGAAAAATGTGTAAGAGACTAGCTTTCTCCTAAAAATGAGTAGAAGTTTAGCTTCTTCCGAAAATGTGTAAACAAAGGCTAGCTTCGTCCGAAAAATGGGTAAGAGACTAGTTTTCTCCTAAAAATGAGTAGGAGTCTAGCTTCTTCCAAAAATATGTAAAATGAAGGCTAACTTTGTCCGAAAAATGTGTAAGAAATTAGCTTCCTCCTGAAAATGAGTAGAAATCTAGCTTCTTCCGAAAATGTATAAAAAAGGCTAGCTTCGTCCGAAAAATGTGTAAGAGACTAGCTTCCTCCTAAAAATGAGTAGGAGTCTAGCTTCTATCGAAAATGTGTAAAAAAAGGCTAACTTCGTCCGAAAAATGGGTAAGAGACTAGCTTCCTCCTAAAGGGAAGTAGGAGTCTAGTTTCTTCCGAAAATGTGTAAAAAAAGGCTAGCTTCGTTCGAAAAATGGGTAAGAGACTAGCTTCCTCCTCAAAATGAGTAAGGGTCTAGCTTCTTCCAAAAATGTGTAAAAAAAGGCTAGCTTCGTCCGAAAAATGTGTAAAGGACTAGCCTTCTCCTAAAAGGAAGTAGGAGTCTAGCTTCTTCTAAAAATTTGTAAAAAAAGGCTAGCTTCGTCCGAAAAATGGGTAAGAGACTAGCTTTCTCCTAAAAATGAGTAGGAGTTTAGTTTCTTCCGGAAATGTGTAAATAAAGGCTAGCTTCGTCCGAAAAATGTGTAAGAGACTAGCTTCCTCCAAAAAATGAATAGGAGTCTAGCTTCTATAGAAAATGTGTAAAAATAATGCTAGCCTCGTCCGAAAAATGTGTAATAGACTAGCTTTCTCCTAAAAATGAGTAGAAGTTTAGCTTCTTCCGAAAATGTGTAAACAAAGGCTAGCTTCGTCCGAAAAATGGGCAAGAGACTAGCTTCCTCCTAAAGGGAAGTGGGAGTCTAGCTTTTTCCGAAAATGTGTAAATGAAGGCTAGCTTCGTCTGAAAAATGTGTAAGAGACTAGCTTCCTCCTAAAAATGAGTAGGAGTCTAGCTTCTTCCAAAAATGTGTAAAAAAAGGCTAGCTTCGTCCGAAAAATGTGTAAGAGACTAGCTTCCTCCAAAGGGAAGTAGGAGTCTAGCTTCTTCCGAAAATGTGTAAAAAAAGGCTAACTTCGTCCGAAAAAATGGGTAAGAGACTAGCTTTCTTCTAAAGGGAAGTAGGAGTCTAGCTTCTTCCTAAAATGTGTATAAAAAGGCTAGCTTCGTCCGAAAAATGTGTAAGAGACTAGCTTTCTCCTAAAAATGAGTAGGAGTATAGCTTCTTCCGGAAATGTGTAAATAAAGGCTAGCTTCGTCCGAAAAATGTGTAATAGACTAGCTTCCTTCTGAAGGTAAGTAGGAGTCTAGCTTCTTCCGAAAATGTGTAAAAAAAAGCTAGCTTCGTCCAAAAAATGTGTAAGTGACTAGCTTTCTCCTAAAAATGAGTAGGAGTTTAGCTTCTTCCGAAAATGTGTAAATAAAGGCTAGCTTCGTCCGAAAAATGTGTAAGAGACTAGCTTACTCCTAAAAATGAGTAGGAGTCTAGCTTCTTCCAAAAATGTGTAAAAAGAATGCTAGCTTCGTCCGAAAAATGTGTAATAGACTAGCTTCCTCCCAAAGGGAAGTAGGAGTCTAGCTTCTTCCGAAAATGTGTAAAAAAAGGCTAGCTTCGCCTGAAAAATGGCTAAGAGGCTAGCCTCTTTCGAAAAATGGGTAATAGGCTAGCCTCCTCTGAAAATTGGGTAAGAGGCTAGCTTCCTCGGAAAATTGGGTAAGAAGCTAGCTTCCTTTCTAAAAATGGGCAAGAAGCCTGCCTCCTCCAAAAATGGGTAAGAGGCTAGCTTCTTTCTAAAAATGAGTAAGAGCCTCTTTCGAAAAATATGCAAGACTCTAGCCTTATCCGAAAAATGTGTAAGAGGCTGGCCTCCTTCCAAACGTTATATACGCCACAGCCTGTGGGAATGAAGTTGGACCCGGTACGAGGTAATTGCAGTAGCGACCTAGCTCGGAACTGTAGCGAGACAGGTAACAGGTACAATGCTGCCTAATACTAAGAGACAACAAAAGTAGTGTTTGGTCCAAGAGACCACTCAGAGTGTGTCCGATTCGGAGATGGACAGAAAATGATTCGATGTTCTCTAGATATTGAGGGATATCTCCACAGGAAGAGTTAGAGGGCAATGGTGCGCAAATTTAAATTTGCGTCTAACGTCTCCCATTTTCTTTGTCACTCAGCCCGAAGTGCTGACCTGATCCTCGCTATGTAGTCAGTGTGGGGAATATCGAAACGCCGGTCCGATCGTTGAATCTCAGATGACAGTTAGTCACACTCATTAGCATGCTTGTCACTGGTAAATCACATGTACAGGATACCAGGAGGATAAATTTTTGACCTCTTCATGACTCGCAAAAGCCATGGCATCCCGGAAGCTGCAGACAAAACGATGCAGAGATTCTAATGCCTTCAGGGTTCTTATTGCTCTTTGTGAGTCGCTATGAATTACAAAATGATCTCCGAAAACGGCATAGAAGATAATCTCCCCTTAGAGGTTGGTGCATTGCGATGAACTAGGCCGTGAAGATAGAAGCAGCGCCCGAAGGATTTTCAGTATCCGGCAGCTTCAAACAAGAAGGTAGTATGGAAACCAACACCTTCGGGCATGGAACCATCTGCATGCACCGATACTGCTCCAGCGTGGTACAATGCATACTCCAATAAATACAAACGCAGTTCACCCGGTGCTATGGCAGCTATGAGATCATAGGCGGAAAACAAACATTCATAGGTGACATCCTCCAGGGCAGCGTTTTTGGCAGAACCATGGGTGCCATAGCCCCGACAATTAAACACTCTTGAAAGAGTTGCTAGAATTGAACTCGAAAGATTTAGAGTCTGTTGGGACTCTCTCGACGGCCTCATCACCATCGAGATCTGCTTCGGGCGAAATGAGAGACGTTGGTGACAGAAAAGACACTGAATTATCACGTATGAGCTCTTCGGGTAACTTGTAGGGTGGAAAGAAAGTAACATCACACTAGCGTGAACAAGAGTGCTCTCTATAGTGGACGTGCGAAAAGCCCTGTCAACGCTCTTCGCGCTGAACGGGATGAGCGCAGGACCATAGTCCTGTGAATATGCGCTGCCCAAAGACATATAGCTTCTATCTGAGGGCCGTCTCACATTTGGCCTACTACCAAAGAGTCCATAAATAAGCGTGCAAAAAGACCAGACGTTTGAGTACTAGAAACCAGGAGTGCAGCGATGTAGCTGCCAGATTAAGACTCGACGGCCTCATAAACCGATCTAAGCTCCTCCTCGACATATATAAATATGCCAGCCATTTTATTAAATCCGGACAACCGTGCTCGATAAAAGCAGTACTGACGATACCTCCTGAGCGATCCCAGTCCTGCAAAAGATATCTGAAAGGCCTAATTTTGTATACTATATAGGTCATTGACTACCTCCCATCTAAAGCCCGTTTTCGAATTAGAGGCGTAGAGGGACAAATCAAAACAAATAAATAAAGCATTTCAACCACATCCGAAAAGGTCTGATCTCTGGGACTGGATGTATAGTACCCAGAGAGGAGGCCTCTACAGTTCACGTCCTCTAGAAATGTAAAGGGCCTCCGTAACCTATATTACGACAGAACTCAGCTTCATTGACGTCTGCTTACATATAGAGATACACAAGAGGATAACTCCATTCTAGGTGCATCAAGACTATCACAGATTGAAAAGAGGTATCAAGAGTCCCCCAAAAGAATGGAAACATCATAAAGGGTATAAATTGCGCGCTATAGGGAGGTGTGATATCTTTATACCCTGACTAGCTAAACAGCAGGGAAGGAAGCAACCACCATAGTCTCCTGTAGACAAATATCTAAAGGAGTGTGGAAGGAGACAATTCTCAGAAAGCTCACTCCAGTTAGCATGTAGGTAGGATTTTGCAATCCGAACCTATTTGAGGGGGATACTGGGGTTACCCTTGAGGGAGAAATCCTAGCGTGGATGACTGTAAGTCTCACGGATATACACTCTCGGGGGATAATGGCCGCAAAAAGCGCCATTGGTACAGAACCTTTCGAGGATTTATTTAAAAAGGTAGAACTCAGGATGCGATACCCAATTTACTTGGCCTCGAGTCCTGTTGGCAAGGGGGATCTGCAGTCGGCTCTACCTCATCTTTTGGAGGAGGCGATCCATCTCTTCCGCCACCTTCAGCTTTGGGTTAGGGCGCTAGTCTGGAACTCTCTCATTGCTATGAGCGTAGACTAAAGTGTCGTAGAATGGACTCTCGACGATATACCATATATAACTATTCGTTGAGGGAACTTCTTTAATTATCTTTAGAGTGCGTGGATGTCTGGCGGGCCGATATTATGTATCTTCGATATGCTTAAGAAGCAGAACTGAGCTCAAGGATAATAATATTGCTATCATTAATAAAATAGAGTTTTATTAATAAAAACTATCAACAACACACAAAACGGAAAATATTGACATAAACAAAGAATGGACAGGGTCGTGGGGAAATCTAGCTAATCCGAGGATTTAAGAGACTTAAAAAGGTAAAACAAATATAAAGTTAAAAGGGATGGGATGGTTCGCTAAACGATTTAAAGCACCGGATAGAGTTGACAAAAAGGGTTAAATACTCAAAGGTAACGTTCGACTTACGTAATTATACTTGTTGTGCAGAGGAAGGCGACGTGAAGGAATTTTCGGTCCGCTGGCGAATTCCAGCCGAAGGGGAAGGATTAAATGATCCTGACGTGGCGTCTTGGGAATGAGAACCATTTCTTGACGAACGGCTTGAAGAACAATGGCTGTTCTACGTTGTTCTCTTCTGAACAACAGGGGAGGGGGGGGTGAGAACCGTCTCTTGTTATGGGCTCGAGAACAATGGCTGTTCTAATGTTGTTCTCTTCAGAACAACAAGGGGGAAGGGTGAGAACCGTTTCTTGGCGAACGGGCTCAAACGAACAATGGCTGTTCTACGTTGTTCTCTTTCTGAACAACAGGTGGGGGGGGGGTGAGAACCGTTTCTTGGCGAACGGGCTCAAAAGAACAATGGTTGTTCTAATGTTGTTCTCTTCGGAACAACAGGGGGGGGGGGGGTGAGAACCGTTTCTTGTTAACGGGCTCGAAAGAACAATGGCTGTTCTAACGTTGTTCTCTTTCTGAACAACAGGGGAAGCTTTGTGGACTTGGAGTCACAAAGGCTCGAACCTTGGCACTCAAGAGATATTGTCCTTCTTCTGGACAAGTGATGGTGAATCTCGAGGTCGAGGTCCCTTCGCGCACAAGGTGAGAGTGGGTCGTAGTGATGTTTCGCGACGAAAATCTGGATTTCCAATCTGAATCTTAGTGGTTAAGTTTCCATATAAATAGCCTGGACATCTCCTTGGCGTGGGGGACAATGGAGTGGGAGCTTCGAGGGAATGCACAGCCGAGCCTGGGAACAATGCCTTATCTGCCCATAAGCCTAACTCAATCTGGCGAGGTCGGCGCATGGGGCGAACGGGGGAAGATAAACCTCCTTGTTTAAACATTGACTCAGGTGGCTGCGATAAGGCGCCCAGCTTCAAAGCGAAGATGCACGTGGGTAGCATCGTGGTTTTAAATAACATGTGATAGTGGTTGAACTTAAGCAGCCGCAACCTGTTCTATCACATTAAGATAACCCATTAGGTGGTCCTTTACCTCCTTCAAGTCTAGCAACACGGTGAAGGAGTGTGACTGGTTCGTGCTCCTCGAAGTAGTTACACAGCCAACCCACACCGGCTCAAGGATCCCGCCTAGGTCAAAGGTAATGAACAACGTTGGAGTTGGTTTAGAGACCCCTCTTCCCTTCCTCGACACCCTTTCAATCTTGACCGGCTCCTGGTCGACTAGTTATCTAGCACAACTTTAATTCCACAGTCACTTCTGGGCAAATGTATTTATTTCTACTCATTCACGGTTACTACAACTATCAGCGATTCATCCTCGGGACGCCCTTTCAATTTGCTTGAACCTCGCATTCGGCATTTTTTTTCGGCTGCAATCTTATCATTCAATAGTAATTGAATATTGTCGCCTCCACTTTCTCAATAGTTAGATTTTGTTAAATGTGCCCTAAAAATTACCTTATGTGTTTGTTACTGAATATTATAGCATTTAATTAGTGAAAAGTTAAATTTTTAAAAATAAGTCATTAAAGCCATTAAAACCACGTGGTTTATCTCTCATCCATTAAGGTGTAATGCCATCTTTCCCCCTTATCTTCTCGGTTTAGACTGTGATGATTCAGTCAATGATATTATATATTTAGAGGGAAAACCAACAGGGGATTCCCCCTCCCTACAAAGCATTTGAAAAGTTTGTAAGGTAATGAAGTTAGGATAGCTAAAGATGTGTCGAAGAGACCCCTAGTAGTCAAGATAGGATACGAGTTTGGGTGTTGGAATCCGAGAGGGCGCGCAATTCTCCTCAACCAGCGCCTGGTTGTCACCCAGAGTAAATTTACTTGCATAACAATTGCCCTACGTGCCTTATTAGAACACGGTCGTTTTGCAACCTAAATGGTTCAACCGGTAACAGGGGATATTTATTGGAACCTGCTGAAGGTGATTACACATCCATACTCCCTTCAAGCTGGACGGTTGGCTCTCCCTTGGGCCACGAATAATTCACCTATTGGCTAGGGGTGATATAACACAATGCTGAAACTCTATCAATACTTTCCCTTTTTATTCATTCGGATCTTTATGTGAATTTCATTGTCCGAGAACTCCGCCCACACTTGAAAAAACACGGATGGTGTATTTAACTAACGATATCCCCCTATTGGCTCATTCTGGATCCTTTGAGTATCTGCATCACAATGAATTTGATTCACCACAATAGAGGGGAGATTAATAATCCCATTATCCCTTGTTATTCGGGCGAAAACATGTGTGTCACGTTTATGTACGTCTTTTATTAACGCATATGACAATATTAATCATAATCTACTTAAAGTTCCACTCTTGATAATCATTTGTCTGGCGATAGAAGCATATCTTACCGCCTATATTGATCTATGATAAAGAAAATGTCTTTCTTTATCACTCGTATGCAAGCGCTAAATTAATCTTCCATCATAGAACTCCGCTGCGTCGAAGATTTGTCTCTATACTATTAGGCTCCAATGTGCTGTTTATTCCAGCTTAAAAGAGCGAATACCCATATTTTAATGAGGTCTTTAACGGACAAAGACTGCCTTTTAAGATGGTTTTATGAACGTTAAAGACTTCTTTTATAGCGGTTATTCTAGGACAATAACCTGCATTTTGTGGGACACAGATCTACATTTTAAGGTCTTTACGAGACAAATTGATACGTTTTAACAAGGATTCTGTTGGGAAAGGTTTAACAAGGGTTCTGTTGGGGAAGGACATTGTATTAAAAAACGTAATCATATGATTCTTTGTAGCACAAAGATATGCCAATTAGGAAGGATTTGTGGGACAAAGACTTACTTTTTATGAAGCTCGTTGGAACAAAGTCTGGCCTTGAGAAGGTTCTTTGCCGGACAAAGGCCTGCCTTTAATATAATTATCGGAAGAAAGGCTTATGTATTAAGAGTGTTTTGGTGAGACAAATAGCAGCCTTTTATGTATCTCTTTTTAGGAAACACCCTTTTTATTAGGGTGGCCTTGTGAAGAATAAAAATCGAGATTTATGATGTCTTCTGGGGAATAAAGACTTGCCTTTTTGACGGTCTTTATCCCTCAGTAGGAGAATAAACCTCTATTTCATTTCTAGACTTATATTTGTGACCAATAGGATATCTCAATTAGCATTCAGACTGAGTCAAGCTATGTAATCATCATTCACAACGAATCAAGTCACAAAATGACGACTCACAGTGACTCATGCCAAATAGCTCCTCCTAAAGATTCAGATTCTAGAAGCAGCAAGATTATAATCAAGCATATGGATCAACTAATACAATTAATAGCCAATAATATTTTCAAATTTCCAGCCAATTAAATAAAAAATATGCTTAATGAGCAAGTATATGATTATAATATATATATATATATATATATATATATATATATATATATATATATATATATATATATATATATATATATATATATGTAAAAATCACGAGAGGTAACACATGAATAACCACCATATTAACCACAGGAAATTAAACACCTTATCTGCAACTTCATTGAACTAAAATACCCAATTCACCTCATAAATTTATATGCTACCGATAGAGATGAGAATTACGAGGGTCTTTTATTTATTATGGCGCAAAATATTGTCCTTCCCGTACCTGCTACTATTTTTATGAAACTCATTTCACTTTGTACCCAAAATTGTAAGTTTTCGTTCGATGGCAAATATTTTCTTCAAAAGTTTGGATTAGCCATGGGTAATTGCCTTTCACCTGTTCTCTCTAACTTATATATGGAGTTCTTTGAAACAAGTCTCCTCCCTACTATCCTTAACTTCCCTATTGTTTGGTACAGATATATTGATGGTGTCATTTGCCTGTGGTCTAATTCAAAAGATGTTAATAGCTTTCTTACCAAACTTAATTCACTCGTCCCTTCCATTAAATTTACTCATGAGGTTGAAAATAATAGAACTCTTCCCGTTCTCGATCTTCTTATTCATAGAACCCTGACTGGTTTTAAATACTCCATCTCTTGCAAACCTACTAACTCAAACTCTTATATTCATTTTTACTCTTCGCATAGTCCCAAAGTCAAACGTTCCGTTTTTTCCTCTAATTTTTTTACGAGCTTTACGAGTTGTTAGTCCTGAATATATGGATTCTGAATTCTCCAATATCTTTGAAATTGGACATAAACTATGTTACCCTTATCCCTTTCTTCTAAACTGTCTTTTCTCTGCAAAGAGACTTTCTATAATACAGGTCCTGCTATCCCTTTTAATGTTAAAAACATTTTGGTCTTACCTTTCTTTGTTTGTTTCATTGACCTTCCCTGTCTTTTAAAAAACTTAAACATTTCAGTTGCTTTCAAATACGAGTCAAGTATAAAAAACATTCTAGTTCACAATAATTGTAATAATATTGGGGGAGTCTATTCGGTCGAATGTTCTTTTTGTCCAAGTAAATATTTTGAACAGACAGGAAAGCAATTATCTGTCCGTATTAATCAGCATAAATACAATGTTAAGAGAGCTGTAAATAATAAAGCGTTTTTTTGTGCATATGTCCGAAAATAACCACTTAATTAATTGGAATTCAGAAAAAAATATTTTTCGCTCTAATAACTCAATTAAAAGAAACCTTGTTGAATGTTCATGTATAAGCCATTTTAATAACTTAAACATTTCCCCTGCCTTTTTGAAATTTATGTTGTTATGAAAAAACTCTTTCTTAAAGAAATTAGCTTTGACTTATGTTCCTAATTTATTTTGCAATTTTCATTTTTGTGAGAACCCAATTTGTCAATTGAATTATTGCATTGATTTTGTATTAACATTATTTTATTTCTCTTACCTCTCTCCTTGTCCATCTCCCCTTCGTATCAATTTACTTCTCATGTCTCTCCTAATCTTCCTCTTTAGACTATCGCTTTATCCGTTAATCGTTTTAACCCTTTTGACTTTGTTCGTGACTCTTTCTTGCCTCTCGATTTGACCTTGCTACCTTTTATAGCTAAATCTTAATGTGAATTTACCCATCCCTCTCCTACTTCCTCATTGGTGATTTCTTGTCTTAGAGGCGGTCCTTTATCTTTTACTAGCTTATATATACCCTTATTATATTATTTTTCGTGTAGTTATCCTTAAGAATGAACTGAATAAAGTTCGAAAGTACTTGGAAGCACCTTTTCATTATTCCTGCGGGACATTCCATTCATTGTGAACCTCACGTGCTACTTTGTGAGTTATTCATTTCATATATAGATGAAAGAAAATTTAGCTGATATCAGAAGGTGTGCGAACTCTTCAAGTCTCTTTACGCACATGCAAAAAGTACGACCATAGAATTGATTTTAAAAATGCAAAAGTAATTTATAAATAAAACAATTATATTAAGAGGAGAATTGCGGAATCCATCATCATCAACAAAGTTGATAAGCTTCTAAATTTCTGGACTTTGGAGATTAGCGAGTGAGGTCAGGTGAGGAAATGTGATGTCAATGAGAGCAGTTCGAGGATGTAGATAACCTTCAGGTAGAGAGGAATAGTGTAGATCAGGAATATGAGACAATGATTAAGCAGTCAATTGTCGAACAGAATATGAACCTTCCATATAGGTCGAAAAGAGGAGCAGCTTTGCCACTCCTCCCTACTGGAGGAGCTTGCGCTTCGTAGCTACACCTTCAATCTGTTGCCTACGGCCTATTGGCTTTAGAAACGAGGTTTTGGTCTAAAATATAAAAAAGTTTCCAGTGCATATCATCATCACTAACTTTATAATTTAGGAAGGTTTTTTTTTTAGTATTCACTAACTCTATAATTTAAGAAGGGTTTTTTTTTACTATTTGAATAATAATTTCATCTTAGTTTGGTTATGACTTATGTTTTTTATCGAAGTAATTTCTAATATTCTTTTATAATATCAAAAAACAAAATGGTGAAGTTCAGAAATAACTATAAGTATCGAAATTTTGGGAAATTTTAAAACCCAAAGTACAAATGATGAAGTTCAAAAAAATTATTTTTATATATCTTTTTCTATAACTATATTTTAGCAACGTGATACTTTGAAAGGGGGGAAATTTAGTTTCGAGTTCCTTTTTAAAATTATTATAATTGGCGAAGTTCAGAAAATTTATAAAAATTTAACCATGGCTGCTTTTTTTTAGATTTTAAATTTTAATCTTAGTAGCGAAGCGCAAGCTACCCCTGTAGGGGGGAGTGGCGGAGCCATTGCCTGGTCTTCTAATATATTCTTCTAGTTTTTTTAGATACATGCTTATTTTCTAGGACAAAAGGAAAGCACAAATTTTATCGAAATTCTTTTGATATACGAAAAAAAAACATCCTCAGAGCTCCTTTTCCCATCTAAATTAGCTTTTATATACAAAAAGATAAAAATAAAATATCCATTACTTATTTTTAAAACATTTTCTGAACTTCACGATTTGTAATTATTTTTTTTATATATAAACATTCCAAACTTTCGATAATCAAATTTATCTTTTCTGAACTCTTGGTTTAAAGAACTTTGATAAAAGCTTCAAATATATAAAAAAAAAACAGCTCTGTGCGGCTATTATTTCAAATGGACAGAAAAAAGCTTCAAATATACGGGTGTCTCCCCCAAAAATGTATACACACTTTAAATAATTGTAATTGTAAATTTTGAAAATGAAATGTATTTTAATAAACACCTACTTTACAATTATTTAAAGTGTGTATACATTTTTTGGGACACTATATTTAGGTAACTCACAAACTAAAATTCCAACTCATCCAAAAAATGCATTCCTAAAATATATGGTTATGGATTAGAGCCAAGACTGTCGACTCTAAATGGATGTCAAATCAAATTTAGCATTTTATAGGAATTAAAACGGGCATTTATATGAAAATAAAAACAGTGGGAGTCAATTAAGACATAGATACAATGAGCTGATCCGGGATATTAAAAAGTCAGTTCCGGTGGCAAAGAGAAATTATGAAATTAAAGTGGTAAATAAGGCAAAGAAGGATCCCTAAAGTTTCTTTCAATTATACAGAACAGCCTTGAGATAAAATAGGCCCACTTAAAATTAAAGATGGGGATTTAGTAAATAATAGCGATGCAATTAACTCGGATGTTAAATAAGTATTCTCCTTTAGTATTTATACTCAAGGATAATTTAATTGTACCTGAGGAGACCTTGATCTTCAGAGGTAGTGAGAAGGAGAAATTAGAGGATATTTTTTAATAACAAAGGAGATGGTCTCAAAAGAAATAGATAATTAAATTTAGTAAAGCACCGGACCCTGTTGAGATTATTCATAGGAATTTGAAGGAATGTAAAGATGTAATGAATGAGCCCCTAGCATTCCTATTTAAAAAAAGCGTTAGAAACTAGCATTGTGCCAACGGCATGAAAGAAAGCTAATGTGATGCCTATATTTAAGAAGGGGATAAAACGATCAAGACCAATTACACTCCAACAATGAAAACAAACGGAAATAAGAATACTTTTTCTAGGGGTATTTTTTTGGGCGTAAATCACGAATATGACATCCGTCTCTTTCTGCGACCCTCCAATCTCTCGTAAATTACTATCTTACTTACGTTAAATACACTGATGGTTCCGTAGGGATTCACAACTCTAAAAGTTATAAACGGATCTTGATATAATTTTAATGGGGTGTTCCTAAGGTATTTGTCAACCTAAGTTATCAAATTTATGAACGTATACTCAATATTCTTTTAGTTATATGGGTCCAAATTCGTGGTAACTCTTGGTAATTTTGTAACTTACTATAAATGCTTCCTATTTTTACTTTTTATTTAATATTTGTTGCCTTTACTATTTATATTATTTTTCACATACTACAGTGATTTTTCTTTACAGGAGATAGAGCTAAAATGCCTAGAGAATGCAAAAATACTTCAGACAGTTTCTGTTATCTATGTGGATGAGATACATTCAGACAATACAAGGTCAAGTTGAGTAAACATGCGAAGAAACTTTATGAGATGTACTTTGGATGTAAAGTTGTAGTGGAGCAAATGTGAGAGTATTTGTAGGGCTATTCTCCCACCCACTTTCTAGCGGACCTCTCCCTCCCTCTGTAAGAATGTGTGTGTGAATGGGGAGATGTTTATATATATATATATATATATATATATATATATATATATATATATATATATATATATATATATATGGAGCTTGGCCGTAAAGTCTGCATTTAATATTGAGGATATGGATGTAATATCTTTTAATTTCTCACAACGTTTCGAAAACTACAAGTTTTCATCTTGAGGCTAGAATAAGTTTACTAAAGTCAATACATTTGAAGAAACCATGAAAAGGCCAACAATATATAGAATTATTATAAAAGGTGACCAATCATAAAATATAAATAAAATGTACTATAAGTTAAAATCTTAAATATGATTTGGCAACAGTTAAACCTGACTCAAAAAAGTAGTTAATAAATTTAAAGTCTATTTCAGAAATTAATTAAAAACTATAAGAGAAATTGACCTGGCAATAGTTAAAAATAATAAATTTAAACTTTGTTTTTAATTGTGTAAACACTGTAAGAGTTAAAAACATTTAATACTAAAACGGTTAATTTTGGTACTTACTAAAGTGGATCCATCCTAGAGAGTGAATGGTGGGTTTAACAAGGGGCTGCTAGTATTTATAGGTTACAGTGACGCTTGGGAGAGAGGAACATCAACTAACCAAACAGTAGTTAAAAAAACAAACCAACTAACAAACTGTAGTTAAAATTAGTTAATTAATAAAGATATTGCACTTAAATCTTAATTGAGTGTATGTTTGTAGTGTTTGATATATAAAGATTCGAGGGTTCTTAGGCAATGTTTGTTGTTGTTAAAGGTTAATACTTGAAAATAATCAATAGAAATGTCAGTTTCTATTAATATATATACATTGACATATATATATATATATATATATATATATATATATATATATATATATATATATATATATATATATATATATTGATTTCGTGTTATATTTAAAAAAAAATATTTCTCTTTCCAGAAGCCACTCTATTTATTACTCTGATATTTTTTTGGGGGGGATAATATAACTTTTGTTAAGAGTGGCTGGTATTACAAAATTTGGGGAGTAATTTAAATTGAATTAACTACTAGTCCATAAATAATAATTTGTTTGGACGGAGGGCTTTTAATAGCCTTAAGACCGCGACCCGATCACTTTATACCATATTGAGCTCGGAAGCACCAGGCCTTTTAAAACGCGCACAACAAATTTTTAGCCGACAAGACTTTACCCCGGGAGACCCTAAACGTAAAAGCGTGGTACCACGTGAGATAAAGACCTCTCTTCTTTGTTTGTTTGTATTTTTCGTAAATTCCTTTTTGTTGTTTGGTTTTGAATAAGAGAAATTTTTTTTTTATTGGTAGTATTCGCACGGATTGTTGTTTTTTTGTATATATCGAGATTGCAAATATAATTATCCATACTTTTGTAAATAAAGGACTGTATATATAATCCGTTTCATTTCTCCATTGATTTCTCTCGTCCGACTTAGGGTAGGAAGCGGGTTGGATAGATTGGAGCTAGAGTGTAGGTTCGGGGCCTGCTAAAAAGTGGGTGACCAGGACAAACGCTAGGTACCTCACATATGTTGTGTCAGGTGTACAAGTTCCCTTTCTGCCTGGGTGAAAGGCAAAGGGCCTAGCCTCATGTTTGGCCTATCAATGGTCTGGAGAAATCCAAAGGACCATTCAACGGATTGATACTTCTGCTTAACAGATATTAAAGGTGGGTATTCAATGTGTTTTCTTTCCTGGTATTTAATATATTTTCAAGAGATGTATAAACTAAAAAGATTAAAATACATACTATGTTGTACTTCCAATATTTCTGCAAGTGATCACAGCCAGTAATATCCATTTTTAGTTTGATTTTATATATTATTTCACTGCAAGTTGCAACAGAAAAGGCAAGTAATCCGCTATTCGCCCAGTTTGACATTTAAGTACTATTCCTCTACCACAGCCACCCTCTGAACTACCAAGCGATGACACGAGCAACTCAGACGATTCAGAATCTCAAGATACACCATGTGTTGCATAGTTTGAAGCTGACAAGAAACCACACCTCATCACCCAACCGGAACTCAATGATCTAGTTCGTGATCTAACACTTACTAAGCAACAGTGTGAACTCCTGACCTCACGCCTACAACAAAGAATCCTGTTGTATGAACATGCTCAAATTACCGTATTTAGGAAGCGTTCTGCAGATCTACAGCAATTCTTCACCTTTGAAAACAACTTGACTTATTGTGATGATATCAGAGGCCTATTGCCTGATGCCAGAATGTAGTTCATGAGGTACTAGTTAAGAAGGAGAAAATCATTTTTCCACCACTGCATATAAAACTAGGCATAATGAAGCAATTTAACAAAGTACTGCAACATAACAATCCATGTTTCCAGTACCTCAAAGCGATCTTCCCTGAAAATAAGTGATACCAAGATTAAAGAAGGCATATTCATAGGCCCTCAGAGTCGTTAACTTACATATAGCTGATGAGGACTTTGAGGCGAAAATGGATGAAAATGTGCTAGCGGCCTGGCATACATTCAAAGGACTTCTAGGAAGGTACCAAGGGGTCCAGCGAGAGCATATAGTGGAGAGCCTAATCAAGTAATACCAAGATCTCGGATGCAATATGTCACTTTCTTCATTCTCATCTGTCCTTCTTCTCAGAGAAGGCAGGAGATGTGATTAATGAACATGGAGAAAGGTTCCATCAAAATATAGCGTCAATGGAAAACAGGTATAAGGGAAAATGGATCGCTGCTATGCTGGCTGACTTCTGCTGGAACCTGAAGAGTGACACACCTGAGACGTCTTACCAACGAAGGAGTAAATACTAAAATGTAAGTTAATACATTATATAATGCTAACAAACATTCTGATTCTTTGTATATTCATGAATTAATTACAATGGACACATTTAATCTGACTTCGGGAGCAAAATACATTTATGGTATCGTGGAAATCGGTATCAATTGCATAATTATTAAATCGGCAATTTACAAGATAATGTTACGTGATGGGAAATCTTTGTTATCAAATTCAAATTTAGTATATTCAACTTCATAATACAATGCACATGAGATCTATGTTCTTTTTGACAATGAAATTTGCTGTAGTGCTACCAGCCAGTGAGTTTGGCATCAGTGGCGGGAAAAATGATGGAATTTGTAATAGCGAAATCTATTAGGGATCACTTAGATAAAGTTAAGTTGACCAAGGAACCATAACACGGCTTTATTAGGGGCAAAGCGTGTTTGATTAATTTACTCTTTTTATAAAAAAATATGTATGATGCTGCCGATAGATATGAGAATTACGAAGATCTTTTCATTTATTATGGCGCAATTTCTTCTCCTCGGCCAGATGGCTGAACGGCTGGTTACTCGAGTGAGTAACCAGTAACATTTTTAGTTTTGCAATTTTGAATAAAGTTAAAGCGCATAGGATCCATGGAAGGATTTTTCGGTGGATTCAGTCGTGGTCTTAGTGACAGATAGCAAAGGGTTAGTATAGACTAGATTAAATCTGAGCGGGGGCATGTCACTACTGGGGTTCTTCAGAGGTAAGTGTATACTTACGTATAAGTAGCAAGCTGAGCAAGTTTTCCGATGATACTAAGTTAGGTAGGATTATAAGGTCTGACTCTGATGCTGAGGTATTGCAAAACGAATTGACCATACTTTCCCAATGGCAGAGAAATGTCAAATGGAATTTAACATAAGCAATTGTAGTGTAATTAGTCTAGGTAGGTGTAATCCACGGAATTATTATACATAAACTGAATGGGAAAGTTTTGAAAAGGTCAAAAGGTGAGACAGTTCTCCTGGTAAGTTCAGACCTCTGGCCTAGAAAGCAGTGCATAAGTGCTAGGAATAAAGCCAATAGGGTATTGGGGTTTATTGAGAGGAGTATAAGAAATAGGAGTGACGAAGTCATTCTGAAACTGTACCTGTCATTAGATAGGCATCACCATATTATAGGGCAGATATAGATTTGCTTGAGTCTGTGCAAATAAGGACGACTAAGATGATTAATGGATTGAGGAGCTTACTTTAGAATTAAAGGTTTAGGGCACTAAATCTTTATACCTTAAAAAAAAAAACTTCTATGGGGACTTGATTTAAGTCTTCATGTGGGTAAAAGGTTATAATAGGGGAGACATGGGTAAGGTTTTTATTTTTAGCGAACAGGATAGGAGATGCAGCAATAAATTTAAGCCGCACAAGTTTCGGTCTAGGAAAGAGATTGGTAGAAATTGGTTTACAAATCGTGTGGTGGATGAATGGAATAGTCTCACTAATCATGTGGTAGAAGTGTCATATCTGAGGAGTTTTAATAAAAGATTGGATAGATTTACGGATGAGGATTCTAAGTGTGACTGTGTGGGGAAATCAATATCGCTAGGACAAACAGACGCTAGTTTGGTTACACCGCGTCAACAGCTACGTGGCATATGAGCTGATAATTTAACACCCCATCCCTCCTCTTTTGCCTAGCTGGAACAACAATCCTCGATATCGCTCGCAAGGAAAGATTATAATCAGCAGATTTCGTAGCCCGTTAGTATAAACAAAGGAAGGTGGTATAGCCTTTCGAATAAAAATTAATGAACACGCTCACTGTCCCCTTCTATTGTTTAGGTCTAGTTTCGCCAAATAGACGAAATTTCACTTTCTCCGACGTAACTAGAAGAGACCAGAAGGGCTAAGGTTCACAACATTAAAAAGTAATGGTCTATAATAGAAGCTTAAAGGTGGGCACTCATATCCCCTCCCAACAGGGGATAATTGAGGTATATATAGATCGATCTAGGGAAAAGAAGAAGAGAATCGAAGTGGCAATCGAGAGAAGAAGAAGACGAGTCCGGAGTCAAACCAGAAAGCAAGAAGAAGTGGAACCAAGCGGGAATTTTCTTTCCGAAGCCGTTCCTTTTCGTCACATCTAAGAGTAGACCATCTGTATAGAGAATCACTCTTATACCCATCTCGTGCAGAGAAACCCCCTATCTCAGTTTTTCAAATAAAAACAAATATCCCTCACCAGTGAGGAATACCAATGTGAAGTTCCACTAGAGAAAATATTCACCTCTTGGTCAAGTCTCATCATCGAGAAGCCCGCAAGTATAACTCAAAGATTGGAATAATCTTACATCCCCAATCACCTTAGCTTATATCGTAAAGTCAAGAAGCATCGCCACACGTGCCTCACTGAACTCGGGATTAACTCAGAGAGACTGTCAGCTGTTTTCCCCAGTCAGCCTTACGTCCGCGACAACTCACGCATCGAATCCTCTCCTCAGCGAGGTTCTCGTTTAAATTCATCCCACGCCCGCCTCGCACTTAGTTTAAAGATAAAAGGATTCCAACTTATTTATGTTATTCCGTTAACATTCCGTACTAAAGTGAACTTTTGCGTCAACCATCGCGTAATACTCATTGGTAGTATTACTTTTTATTTAGATCCTCTTATTATATAGCCTTAGTATATTGAAAGTTTTAATATTTCATTTTTTTATGTAATTAAAAGTATATTTTTTGCCCTAGTTGTTTAATTAAATCCTCGAAACGCTGCATATGGAAATAGGTATATAATATTACGAATCTTCCCTGGTTAAAGAATCAAAACAAAAGATAAATAGTAGTATAGCACTCTTAAAGAAAAAAAGGAACGGAGTTATTCATGTACGGAACAAACGTACATACATACTCGGCCGTATACCACGGCAATTTGTTGATGGGAACAGGGGCTGCCTCGTATAGGCTATTGATTAGCCTATTGCAGACTCCTTCTTCTTCTTTTATGTTCTTATTGTCGTAATATAAAAAGGTGTCTGGTTTGATGTGAGATGTCCTTCTTGCCTTCTACACCTCTCAGATTGTCTCCTAATCAGTTGCGCGTCTCCAAGTAAATGTAAGGAGAGTTGCGTCATCATTTAGTCCTTAGTTCCCCAAATAGACTCCTCTTTAGACTAGTCGGACGACACACATTCCCTTCCCTTAACTTTACCACTATCCTTACTCTTCCAAATTTCTCTGATATAAACGACCTTGTTGGTTATCTTAACTAAATAAGAGCAAATATACCAAAGTATCTACAGGAGGATTTGAAAGGTAGTTCTTTGATCTTACAACCACTGCACAATGGTTGCAAACTTCGATTTTTATAAGTGGTTAGCGTCACTAACCACTATTTCAATGACGTCACTTTGCCTCCACTCTAAGGAAATCTACCCTACTTCCCTCCCTTTAAAGATCTTCGAAGGGGTATCATTCTATGGCTGGGGGCGAGTTAGGAGACCACTTGGAGGAGGGTAAAGGGTGACAGATACAAGAGTTTATCATGGATCTTCATGTATTATTATAGTCATTTTATAGTCATTATTATAGTAATTTTATAGTAATTTTATAGTCATTCTTATATTCATTGTATAGTCATTCTTATAGTCATCCTTATAATCATTTTATAGCCATTTTTATAGTCATTTTATAGTCATTCTATAGTCATTTAAAGACTTTTCCTATATTCGTCTTTACTCATTCCTAGAGTGATTTCTATAGTCATCTGTATAGTCATTCTTATAGTTACTATAGTAATTTTTATAGCATTTTTAGTATTCATTCTTCTAGTCATTCATATAGTAAGTCCATAGTCATTTTATACTCATTCTAATAGTCATCATTATAGTCATTTTTACAGTCATTCTAATAGTGTTTATGATCCATGGTCTTACCAAGAACAGGAGGTCCCTGGCTGCAGTGGAGATGGTAGGTCTGAGCTTGAGGGGTTTTGAAATGATGGCCTCGTACATGACGCGGGTGTCCTTGTAGTAGAAAGGAGGCAACCCGTA
The DNA here is from genome assembly GCA_963969495.1 of Ceratothoa steindachneri. NCBI lineage: Eukaryota > Metazoa > Arthropoda > Malacostraca > Isopoda > Cymothoidae > Ceratothoa > Ceratothoa steindachneri. The sequence continues at coordinate 216,325,696 of OZ018320.1, forward strand.
AATCATCTCGTACAGCACCGCGCCGTACGTCCACCAATCTACGCTTCGCGTATACGGCTGCAACGAAACGTACGTCGTTCTCATCATTTTATTATCATTCATCATTTACCATCACCATCATTATCGTTTATCATCACCCATCCTTATTGTCATTACCATTATCTTCAGTATCAGCAGTAGAATTCAATGTAAACACTCTAAAAAAATAAACCACCCTACCCCAAGTGCCTTCTATGTAGTTCTAGTTCCATAAGAATATTTCTTAAGCCTCCTTCAAAAGCACCCCAAAATTAGCTATTGCTCAGTGTTTGATTAAGGTTGAACCCTTACTAGTTTATGACCCTTGATATCGAGCTTTGCGAGACTGGTTGCAAAATTAGCGAGACTTATTGCTACCTTTTTTAAGATTACTTCTGGAGCGAGGTATTCCGGTGTCCCGCAGAAGGTAGATGTTCTTGACGAATCTGTCTCGATTCCTTCCTTGCAGAGACCGAAATCTGTCAACACTACGTGACCTTCTCTGTCCAACAGTATGTTCTCTGGTTTCAGGTCCCTATAAACGATACCCTACGCAGAAAATTAAGGTTAGTTGCCTCTGCTTACCTAAAAGTTGTGAATATTTGTTTTCTTATAGAAGGTATCAATAGCTGGATGGGCGAATAGGTTCAAGAACTGAAATCTGTCAATACTACCTGCTAAACATTATCCAAATATTCACTGATTTGAAATTTCTATAAACGATAGTAGAATAGTAGAGGAAAGTAGGATATTCTTGACATTCAAAATCGTAAGGTTTTGGTCTAATTTAGTGCAAGACAAACAGGAGATAAATATTAAGTACAAGACAAATAGGAGATAACAATTTAATGCAAGACAAATAGGAGATAAATATTAATTACAAGACAAGTAGGAGATAACAATTTAGTGCAAGACAAATAGGAGATAAATATTAAGTACAATACAAATAGGAGATAACAATTTAGTGCAAGACAAATGGGAGATAAATATTAAGTACAAGACAAATAGGAGATAACAATTTAGTGCAAGACAAATAGGAGATAAATATTAAGTACAAGACAAATAGGAGATAACAATTTAGTGCAAGACAAATAGGAGATAAATATTCATTGCAAGACAAATAGGAAATAACAATTTAGTGCAAGACAAATAGGAGATAAATATTCATTGCAAGACAAATAGGAAATAACAATTTAGTGCAAGACAAATAGGAGATAAATATTAAGTACAAGACAAATAGAAGATAAATATTAAGTACAAGACTAATAGTAGATAAATATTGAGTACAAGACAAATAGGAGATAACTATTTAGTGAAAGACAAATAGGAGATAAATATTAAGTGCGAAACAAATAGGAGATAAATATTAAGTACAAGAAAAATAGGAGATAACAATTTAGTGGAAGACAAATAGGAGATAAATATTAAGTGCGAAACAAATAAGAGATAACAATTGCGCCCGAGACAAATGGGAGATCAATATTTGTAAAGTATCGAAAAGGGAGCAATGACAGACAGGTCTTATCTCTTGGCCTCATTCCAAAGGTATTAAGAGATTTGCTCCCTCGTGATGGTCCACGGGAAAGGCGACCGTCACGGGAGCTTCGGTTATCACCCACTCGAGATGGCGGACGTTAATAGATAAGGAACAAAAAGAATAATGCTAAGCGTGTCAACATTTATCACTCAAGATACGAGTTGACTCTGGGTTGATTTGGGGTTATTTTGAAGTTGATTTGCTATTATTTGAGTTTGACTTAGCATTGTTCATGGGGTTGACTTTAGAGTGATTCGGGATTCATTTATTTATAGTTGATTTGGGGACTGATTTTATGTTGATTTAGCGCTGATGTGGGCCTGACTTTTGACTGATAGAGTTGACTAGGGGATGAATTGGGATTGACTCGCCTACAATAATTACCTTTGAATGCATGTATGTGAGAGCGCAGCAGATTTCGGCGCCATAAAAACGAGTCCGTTTTTCGCTAAACGTCCGCTCCTTCTGCAGGTGGTAAAAAAGCTGGCCAAGAAAGGCAGGTAGGTGGCGTTAGGCAATCGTTTAATCAACTCGAGGGGGAAGCGGGGAGCTCATGCATTCAAGCCCTAGGTCTATCTATGGCATCATTTCGAGATGTAGGGATAGAATGGGGCCAGTATTTAGAGTTGGGGTGTTTTTAATGACGATTCTTCTCATGTTTGAAAGTATGATTCCCTGTAGCATGATTGGGTTGTCCCAGTTTCTATATTAGTATTAATATTATCACCATCCTAATTATCATCATCATTATCATCAACATCATTATTATCAGGAACATTGTCAACATCATTATTATCATTATCAGTATTATTATTTCGTTGTAATATTGATAGTAGTGAGAATTCCTTTATTAATACTATTAAATAGCAGTAAAGTTGTATCACACTGGTAGAATAGTAGTAGTGGTGGTACAGTGGTACAGCAGTACTAGAAGTAGGAGCTGTGGTAGAGTGGTAGGGAATTAGAAAAACTAGTAGTGGTATGTCAGTGGTAAGGCGGTAGTAGAAATCGTAGCGTTGATACAGTGGTATGGTAGTATTGAAAATAGTAGTGGTATTACACTGGTAAGGCAGTAGTAACGTTGGTACTGTGGAAGAGAAGTAGTAAAAACAGTAGTGATACTGCAGTGGTGAGGCCGTAGTAGAAGTAGTAGCGGTGGTAGTCGTAGGGAGTAGTGAAAGGATCAGTGGTATTACAGTGGTAAGGTGGTAGTATAAGTAGTAGTGGTGATACAGTGGTAGGGCACTAGTAAAAACACTGGCGGTATTTCAGTGGTAAAGTTACCAGTAGAAGAGGTAGAGGTGGTACAGTGGTAGGGCACTAGTAAAAACACTAGTGGTATTGCAGTGGTAAAGCATTAGTATCGGAGGTAGGGGTAAGTGCGTGGTGGTGACGATGAGCTGAATTTACTCACCTCTCCGCCGGGGACGTAGTCGAGGACGAAGAAGATCTTGGTGTGCGTAGTGAAGGCGTAGTGGAGGGAGACGATGTAGGGGTGGCAGAGGACGCGGGTGAGCGCCGACCGCTCGCTCAGAACGTGCGCCGTCTCGTTCTTGTGCACCACCAACTTCTTGCTCAACATCTGCACATACACAACACAACACTTCAACCACACAGGTGTGTAATATGCACACGCCAGATGCTTCATGGGGATTTTATTGGCCACCTTGCCTCAATGGACACGCAACTCTCCTCAGATTGGGACAGGAGGGGGGGCGTACCTCGCCATTTCTCAAGATGTCGACTTAATAGTTGGGAGATCTGTCAAACATTTTACAGATTTTACCTCCACTAACTTCACCTCTTTAGGAACCTCTTTTGAAAACCCCTTTTTTTTCATTGATGGCATAATCGGGAGAGTTGCACACCCCTGTCACTCTAAGTAACTTTTTCTTAACCATGACCATAGATCTACCACACTTGTTGCATTCTCTAACCGTTCCTGCATACGAACTTTTAAAAAATACCCTCGTTGTTTTTCGCTCTATTATATTTAGTCCTAAACGATTTTTTCCTGAATATATTCGGGAAATGGAGGTCAGCATCTAATTAGATTACCCGAGTATATACGGGAACGTTAAAATATTGATGGATTTGATAAAAATTTCCCCTAATATAACGTGTGTCGAATTAGTGACGTCACCGTGGTCGCCTTGTCAAAGCGCCATTTCGTTTCGAGTATATGTACGAGTAAATCGAAAGATCGATGCATTTAAGAAATTTACCCGAGATAATCCGTTCTTTCACTTTTATCAACCACCAGGTCTCACTAGTGATGCATTTAAGAAATTTACCTGAGATAATCCGTTCTTTCACTCTTATCAACCACTAGGTCTCAATAGTGATGCATTTAAGAAATTTACCCGAGATAATCCGTTCTTTCACTCTTATCAACCACTAGGTCTCAATAGTGATGCATTTAAGAAATTTACCCGAGATAATCCGTTCTTTCCCTCTTATCAACCACCAGGTCTCACTAGTGATGCATTTAAGAAATTTACCTGAGATAATCCGTTCTTTCACTCTTATCAACCACCAGGTCTCACTAGTGATGCATTTAAGAAATTTACCCGAGATAATCCGTTCTTTCACTCTTATCAACCACCAGGTCTCACTAGTGATGCATTTAAGAAATTTACCCGAGATAATCCGTTCTTTCACTCTTATCAACCACCAGGTCTCACTAGTGATGCATTTAAGAAATTTACCTGAGATAATCCGTTCTTTCCCTCTTATCAACCACTAGGTCTCAATAGTGATGCATTTAAGAAATTTACCCGAGATAATCCGTTCTTTCACTCTTATCAACCACCAGGTCTCACTAGTGATGCATTTAAGAAATTTACCCGAGATAATCCGTTCTTTCACTCTTATCAACCACCAGGTCTCACTAGTGATGCATTTAAGAAATTTACCCGAGATAATCCGTTCTTTCACTCTTATCAACCATCAGGTCTCACTAGTGAACTAAAGAAAGCAGTAATCTTTTGTCAACCCTGACGAAAATAAACTTGTTAAAGAAACGATAAGTAGTCATCGGTGGTTAAGTGGCTAAAGGTAGTAAAAGGTAGTTAAGTAACTAAAAGTAGTTATATCGTTAAAGATGGTTAAGTAACTAAAAGTGGTTACGTAACTAAAGGTGGTTAAAGGTAGTCAAGTAACTAAAGTTAGTAAGTAACTAAAGATGGTTAAGTTACCAAAAGTAACCGGTTAAGTGCGGTGGCCTCACCTTGACGGCGTACACTCTGTGGGTCTCCTTCCTCCTGGCGAGGTATACCTTCCCGAAGCTTCCTTTCCCGATCAAAGTGAGGAAGTCGAAGTCCGACGGCGCCATTCTACCGACGAGGAACTCCCTTGTAGTCCACATACACACCGGAGGGGGGGGGAGCTATTCCCCCCATATGAGGGTATCGAGTGCCCCTAGTATTTTCCCCTTTACAGTACTTGTGCTTTGTATCTGCGGCATCATTTTTACCTGCCCTAACCTCACCACTTTCTTACCAAATCCCAGATCATCATTATTAACCGTGTTATTACGCAGTGGGGTCGGCGTACATAAACGACCCTAAAAACTACGTGCCCCTCCTACCCCCTAGAGGCCATATTAAGCACAAGGCGCCCATCATTTTGTTCACGTCGAAGGCCTTTCATAGCGGTGCAAGCTATGTATTGTAGCATTGCGTCCAGTAAGCCCCCCCCCCCCATCCGCTCACAAACCTCCTGCCTGGACAATATCATTCACTTCCCGCTCGGTCAGCCGTTTCTCTCTCGCACACTCATTCACCTCATCACAACCAACTTTACGTGGTCTTCCAACCCCTTGCCCACCCTGCCACACACTCTAGCATATTCTCTTCACAAAACTATTTACAATCATTCTCCTCTCACTTCCATACCACTTCAGAACACTCAGTCAAAGCCTCATTCACACACTTCTTCACTCCATCAACATCCCTTACCGAGTCGTTCCTCACTCTATCCAACTTTCGCACAGAAACCACCCCCTCTCAAGTTATCTATTTTGCATTGCTTTCCCTCTTCCTTCTTCTTCCATAGCATAGTCTCGCTACCATACACCAGTGTACTCCCATGCACCTTTCTACCACAACCTACATTCAAACGCTTACTATTCACTCACGCTCTAATCGCCCCAAAGACTTTGCTACCATTTAAAATGTTGTGGTGGAATCCGTTTCATCTGTACTACCAACACTTACAATGCATCCTAGATACTTAAAACTTGGCACTTCTTCAAGGGTGACACCACGGACTCGCATATCACACTCCACTGCCTTCTCACTTCCAACTACTTCCCTTTTCTACATTTCCTTTAGCCTCCTCCTCTCACACACCCTTCCAAAAGCTACAATTCCCTGCGCTTTCATAATTTTCGCCTTTGCTTCTTCCTTTCTGCTCCACTATGTATGATAGGGACTCAATCCTCTCGCTCAACCCTTTAAATTATCGTCTTTCTCCAACTACACACGCGAAGATAAAGGGGGCTGGTATCCCCCGAACTCGTCCAACTAGGAGGGGGCCGAGACTTTCGGTGTCCCTTAGGAACCTCTTTCGCCCTACCATTCTTACTTTACCCAACACCTCCAAATCTCTCCCTTCCTCCTGTGCTCATCAGCAGGCGCTGTCGGCGTCTCTTCTGAACATTAGAAGCCTGACCAATAAGTCGGAGTATGTCCATGACCTCGTTGTTCGCACTGGAGTTTTCTTTTTTGGCCTTGCAGAAACCTGGCTCGAGTCTGATTCTGGTTCATGCACTGCCCTTGCGACCCCTCCGGGTCATTCTTTCCTGCATGTTCCTCGGAACCACCGTGGAGGGGGAGTTGCACTGATTTCCAAAATCTTCCTTCTCCCTGAATCTTCTCCTCTTTCCCACTCTTTCCTCATTTGAGGCTCTCATTGCTGTGCCCGCTCTGACTATTGTGGTCCTTTACCGCCCTCCCAGCTCGTCTCCGGCCTTATTTCTCGAGGAGTTCAGTAACCTACTCTCCCACCTATCCTCTACTAGTTCTCTCCTTATTGTTGGTGACTTCAATCTTCCTAGCCACAATGAGACTTTTCGCGCATAAATTTACATCATCGACCTCTTCTCTCTTACACAAAATGTGTCATCCCCAACCCATATACATGGTAACATCCTTGACTTAGTCATCTCGAACTTCTATATATTTAATCTAACAGTAACTGATCTTTCTAATACAATTTCCGACCACTTCTTGGTCAATTTTAAATTCTATATTCCCTTCTACCTCCCTACTTGCTCGTCCCGAGATCCTACTATTTTCCGGCAACCATCGTCAATTGATACTACTTCTCTTTTTAACGATGTTATTTCTGCCCTACCTCCTATTAATACTACTGCTTCACCTGACCAAACCTTAAACTCACTGCACCAATCATTACTTGCCTGCCTTGACGTGCACGCCGCACTTATCACTCCTTTTTCAAACCGCCATCACCGTGCCCCTTGGTTTACCATGGAACTCCTTCGTTCAAGGAGGTCCTTACGTGCCGGTGGGCAGAACACGACCTCCCTCTCACTTGCCTATCGCCTTGCTACTTCGACTCATTCTTCTAAATTAAAATCAGCTTATGAGGCTCATTCACGCAAACTTTTGTCTGAGAGCAAGAATGACCCTCGGACTATGTTTTGTCTTGTCTCTCGTCTTTCCTCGCCTAGCCCTATTTCCCCTACCTCTCCTCCCATCAATCCCTCTACTCTTTCTAAATTTTTCTCTGGTAAAATTATTAACCTTCGCGCCAAACTACCCTAGTCGTCTGAACAAGCCCATGCTGTTCTTCCCCACCATACTCCATTGTCATTTAACGTCCTCTAGGGAGAGAACTGCCCTGATCTCACGCTCTAACAAATCTGTATCCCCTAAGGACGTCTTTCCACCCAAACTCCTCCCCTAAATTCTCCCTGCTGTCCTCCCGCCGATTTTTTCATCTCTTTAGCACTTCTCTTGCCACAGGGGTGGTTCCCTCTTCCTTCAAACATGCCTCAATTCGTCCAATCCTTAAAAAAAGCACACCTTAACCCCTCTCAACCATCTAGCTATCGCCCTAGCTCACAACTTCCATTCCCCTCTAAGATCAACGAGAGAGTGGTTTTCTTTCGCGTGAATGACCATATTTTTAACTGCAATATCAATGAAACGTACCAATCGGGGTTCAGAGCGAAGCACTCTGATGAAACCGCTCTTCTTAATGTTTCAGTCGGTTTACGTAGAGCTGCCGATAGGCGTTGTACATCCATTCTAGGCCTCCTAGACCTCTCCTCTGCTTTCGACATCATCGACCACACCGTCCTCTTTGATCGTCTTCAAACGTTCCTTGATCTCTCAGGCAATGTACTCGATTAGTTCCGCTCATTCCTCTCCTCCCGCACTCAGTCGGTCGCGCTCGATAACCTCTCCCCCGAACCCGCGCCTATTCATTTTGGGGTGCATCAGGGCTCAGTCCTTGGTCCCCTTCTCTTTCGTATCTACTTACTTTCTCTTGGCTCCCTTCTTCGCGATTTGGGCCTCCTTCCACCTCTATGCTGATGGCACTCATATATACCTTTCCTGATTCCCTGTGTCCTTCGCTCAATCAATTACTAAGCTCCTTTCAGCCTACCCTTCCATAAACGAATGGCTGTCTGCCAACTTTCTCACACTTAACCACGATAAAACTGAAGTTCTCCTTGTTGGTACCGCTTCGATGGTGGAGAAATCTAAAGGTCTCTTCCCCGCCCTTAACCTCGGGGAAACCAATGTCGCCTTCTCTGATACTGTCGGTAATCTTAGTGTTATTTTCGACGAGCAACTCTCGTTTAAACCACACATCCATCGTATCTGAAGTCTTTCCTCGGTTTCCTCCGCAACTTGTAACGTGTTCGATTCCATTTTGATCGACGAAGATTTGAGAATGCTATTCATGCCTCCGTCACCTCACGCTTAGACTACTGTAATTCTCTTCTAGTGAATCTCCCTTCTTCGTCACTTCGCCCCCTACAACTAGTTCAAATCTATGCTGCCCGGATCCTCTTTCATCGCCCCCAGTTCTCTCCTTCGATGCCTGTGTTACAGGAGCTACACTGGTTACCTATTCGCTTCCGTACCCACTATAAAATTCTTTTGATCACCTACAAGGCCCTAAACTTCGAGGCTCCACCTTATCTCTCGTCTGCCCTCTCCCGTCGTCAAACTCCTCGGGCACTCCGGTCTAACCTCGCTTCCATCCTGAACACTCCTCGTTCTGTCCTCTGCTCGATGGGTGACCATTCCTTCTCAGTTTGTGCTCCTAGACTCTAGAATGCTCTCCCTGCCCAGGTCCGATCCTCTCCCTCCCTCGCTACTTTTCAACATCTTCTGAAGACTCATTTCTTCAGAATTGCCTTTTCTACACTTTCTCTACACTAGCTACACAACCTGCTCTCTGGGAGGGCAAACAGCCCTGAAGAGCGCATTATAAATATTTATTATTATTATTTCCAAAGCGCTCTCACTCACAGCTGGCAATACCATTTATCCTCACATTCCAACAGAGATAGAATCCATCCCTCAACATTTCTACTCAACACAACACCCCTTTCCATCATTTCCTGCCTTACTCCCCAACCCATATCAAACCACTCACACAGGCTGCTTTAAACGAAAAGAATCTTTCCAACATCCATTAGTTTATCACTCATCTCATACTTTCTTACTATCTGTCATAACGCTTCTCTATCTACACGATCATAAGCTTTCTCAAGATACGTCAACCCAACTACACTTTATACCTTTTATCCCTTTTTTCACTGGACATACTTGATCCATACACCTCCTCCCCACTCTGAATCTCCATTTTCATGACCTTTTATAGCCCTCAGTTATGATTTTTATATGTCAATCATATTTGCCATACACTTCACTAAGATACTCAACAAATTTATCCGCTGTAGCTCTAGCATTCACATTTCTCTCATTTACCTTTATGGATTGGATAATTACTGCACTCTTCCAGTACTCATCAACCCTTTTACTTTCAAATCCCTTACAACACAGCCACCAGACCCATTGCATAAAACAATCACCACCGCGTTTTGGCATCTCAGCGTCTAAATCATCTACTCCAGCTGCTTTACCATTTTTCACACCTCTCATAGCACTACACACCACAGCAAAATAAGAGAACGATTTTCCTTTATTAAAATATTTTCAAAAATATGGTAAATAAGTAAATGAAATTTGCATGATACATAAAGGCAGGTATTTAATATATTTTATAAAGATTTCATATGATAAAATCGTATTTTCAAAAAATTATACTAAATAAATTAACAAAATAAAATATTGATAGGTACAAAATAAGAGAACGATCATTCAAAGAATTGCTTACAAGCAAATAAGAAACAAAGCAAAGTTTGACAAGAATGAAACTTTAAATAAAATGAGGTGTTCGTTTTCTACTACTTCGGCGCAACGACGACCACAGGACCTCACCAGTTTCTGGTGTTATTATTTTTTTCATTCTTGCTCAGTTTTTGTCCATAAACCCGTTACAGTTGAAGGCTGCTGGTCTCAAACTTTGCCTACAATGATCTTGCAGAGGTTCTCAGTTGGGTACATGTCCGGGCTCTAAGCAGGCCAATTCATTACTTCGATATCTTCTTGTTTGAAATGGTATTTTACTTGCTTTGCAGTATGACATGGCATATTGTCCTGCATAAATAGTGATGGCTGGTTCAGATATGGTTGTACGAGGTTTAGGTATACATTCGCATTTAGCGTTCCAATTATTCACACTAGCAAATCAACTCCTTCAGACGACCCACTCTCTACCATGACGCTGCCTCTCCCATGCTTGACAGACTTTTTAACACATTTAAGGTTAAATCTGTCATCTGCAGCTCGTCGAGCAAAGCGTCTGCCATCAAATCCAACTAAATTAAATTTACTTTCGTCGCTGAAGTGAATTTTATCCCAATCTTCTCCCTCCAACAACATGAAGTTCATCATATTCAAGCCTCACCTTCTGGTTCTTCTTACTGATGATTGGTTTGGTTGCTGGAAAACGAGCTTTTAAACCAGATGCATAAAGGCTACGGGACACTGTGAAACGGTTCACTTCTTTGCCACTATTTTTCTTAACTTTTCGAGAAATTCCTGCTACTGTCTCGAAGGGATCCTTCATAGAGAAGTGCCTAATAGTTCTGTCTTCTCGGACGGTAGATATGCGGGGTCGACCGACTTTTGCAGCTGAGTAATAGGTTTTGTTTTCATTGTATAACCTCAGAACCCGCGAAATCATATTCTTATACCTTCTCATTTCTCTTGAAATCGCAGAAAGAAGCCTCTCCGAAGTCTTCAAGCAAACAATTCTCTAACGTTGTTTAGGAGTCACTTTCACGTGTAGTGGCAACTCTGCAGAGTGAGTACAACAACAATGGTGGTTGAAAATTTCTTACCTACTGAAAAAAAATGTTGTAAATGATTTCAAGAAACTTTTAGAATGTTGCTGCAGGTGTCAATATTTGATTTTGTCAGTTTATTAAGTATAACTTCTTAAATATACGATTGTATCAGCTGAAATCTTAAGGAAATACATACATTACATGCATGCCTTTACGGAACATGCAAATTTCATTTACTCACTCATCATATTTTTTTTTTAAATATTTTAATAAAGGAAAATCGTTCTCTTACTTTGCTCGGTAGTGAAACAACCTCTTACATACTTACTCTTCCATACTCCAGTCCAACACCCGATTTAGAGCCATAATGACATTCATATTTACATTTGCATTATCTTACATAACAACATCATACAACTCATCAAAGTATTTACAACATCTAGTTTTGAACGCCTAATTGCTCCAAAATACACTTCCATTTCCTCTCTTGATGTTCACACAGCTATACTTCTCCTGGTCCTCACCCTTCACACTTCATTCCAGAATAGCTTCTTGTTCCCATCCAGATCCTCATTCCTCTTCCTTTTAGAATGGCTTCCTGTTCCTATCGCAATCCTCATTCATCTTCATCTAAATGCTTCATTTACTGCTTTCTTACTCTGTTTAATCACTTGTTTTACTTTCCATTTCATCTCCTTCTATCCATTCAAACGCATCTTCCTGATATCATTAACTTCATTATTAAGCATTTTCAAGTACTCCTCCTTTCAACTACAGAATTCACATCTCCATTTCACCACTGAACATTTTGCTTCCTCTTCCCAGCTGTGGCATACCCACACACAGCCCTTGCACTACTTGCTATCACTACCTTAAATTTGTTACACATGCTCACAATTATTTCCTCTCTTTTACTCTCAAACATTCTGACACACTCTATCCTTTTTACCTACTTCATTAACCTTTTACTCCCGATTTTACCTTCCTTCCCCCTTTTCTCACGTCTTTCATCCATGTATCAACCAATTATACCTTACACACCCCAATCATGTGATCCGATAGTCCCATACTCATACCTATTACAGCTTTCACATCAAATATATCCCGCAACATAATTTTATTACTATGTAGAAATGACCAATCGTACTCTTGTTGTGAAAAAAACGTGCTTACCACAGCCAAGTTTTTTTTTCAGCACAGAACCATACCACCCGCGTGCGGGTGGGAGAGGTGGGCGGGGAGAGCCTTCATCTATGCTATACTTTCTCTTATGCTAGAGGTTAGGGCTTTCCCAAAATAGTACTCCACGGTCTAGAGGTGGGCGGGGAGAGCCTTCATCTATGCTATACTTTCTCTTATGCTAGAGGTTAGGGCTTTCCCAAAATAGTACTCCACGGTCTAGAGGTGGGCGGGGAGAGCCTTCATCTATGCTATACTTTCTCTTATGCTAGAGGTTAGGGCTTTCCCAAAATAGTACCTCCACGGTCTGGTCAGCAATGTTCTTTGAGATACTACTATTTCTTGTAACTCCTTGTGACCCTCTCTCCACTGTCATTCTCTACGGTTGTACCAAAAACTATAGTTATCGCTTCTCTCATTCATTCAATTATTCATTCATTAATACTTCCTCCATCCATCAACCAATACCCCGTTCCCAATTCCATCCAGTCCTCGTAGCAAGTCATCACAGAACCTTCCGCAGCTTCGATTCTATCATTATAACGGTAATTTCCTACAACCAAGCACAGTTTCACCTTTGCAAGTCTCAACTTTACTCACACATTCATATCCACCATATGTATACTATTTCACTCATCACTCAAAACCCCTCCGTCCCTATTCTTGACTTTTACTTAATAATAATAAACTAAGAAGCTGAAAGAATCCACCAAACTAATGTAAACAATTAAAATTTGATCCAAAATAGTTTGCCTCCTTCATTCAAGAGATAATCGGCTAACAATTGAATCCCAGACATGCGGTGATTTACGCATGGAGTAGTGTTTTGGGCATCACCAGGTATTTTAACTTCAAACCCTCAATTATACCATCTCTAAACCTGTCATCTATACACCAAGACGATCTTCTTTACCCATCAACCAATACCTACTTCTCACTTCCATCTCCACTCCTAAGTATTTCCAGAATCACTTGAATTTACTAGAACCATCAACCGATACCCTCGGGGGCTAGGCCCTCTTTAAATGGGATCTTAAAATTTAAAAAAAGATGCCCACGTAATCCAAAGGTTAACGTACGAGTAGTACCCGACCCACAAGACTCGATGGTAAACGATATCTAAACGTGGGGTTTCACGATCTAACAGCTCAACGCTCCTGGAAATACCGTTGTAATATACTTTGAAGCCTACTTACTTTTTTTCCTCGCATCCTAAATGTACGCTGGGTACTGTGAGAACCTCAAGTGGACACATTTTAGAGTTGGACTTCTCACTTTTACAAGGAGGCCTACAAGGAAGAGATCTCGTCAATGTAAATGACATCTATTGTTCTTACGCTAAAACAGTTTGGTACTCGAGAAAGAAATAGAAGAAAACAAGACAAACTGAATATAATGATAATAGTGATTTAGAATGAAATAGAATAACGATAACTTCTAAATCAAGCCCCATCAACCTCAAATTTCGAAAAGTCAATATTTTTAAGGTACCACTACAAGACGGCTCAAAACAGATGAAGCCCTAATAAAACCCTTTAGGACGTCTTTCTATATTTTGAATGAATCCAGAATATATTCCATTTCTTCTCTCAAACAAAATCGATCCCAATTAAGTACTTACGGTGGCAAAGGGAGTGGTCTTAGTGGTGGTAACATGCTCGGATTTAAGATAACTTTGGGCTTCGACTGCTGGGAAAAGTCTAGAGGAATCGAGTCATCGGAACTGTTCGACGAACCACCCGTAGATGACCGATAACGATTTAAATGAAGGAATTCTCTCACTTTTGGGCTGTCAATATAAAAGTTAGGCAAAAATTACTTAGGAAAATGATTGTCTACTCTATCAGTCAAATACTCTCTAGAACATTGGTCAACCGCAGCACATTCAGTTTTTTGAAGGAGTGCATTGAGGTCCAGTATGAATTGTGCAAAATGTTCATATGACCCCCTAAGTATTAAAAATAAACAATTTAAACTGTTAAGATGTAAAATAAAAATATAGAAAATGAAAGGAGGCGCCGGGCTACTCCATGTACCAGAGCTTTTTATTTTATTTATTTATTTAGAAACATTGGTGGATGAGGGACTCCCTCCTCGTTTCCTTATAATGGGGGACAGGAGCAGAGAGGAATAGCGGTGAAACCTAACTACAGCGGGAGGTAGAAAGTGTGCCCGGGGATTGGGCCATCTCAGTAGTAAAATTGTACAAAATACATTGATGTTAAAACAGTACTACATAATACATAATATTGCACTTGTAATGATCGATTGAATATTAGTCCAGATATAATAACAGCAAAAATAATCAAGAATCACTTTTTATGTAGTCTTTTTCATTACTTTGATCTATATTTACTTCACAAAGTGATACTTAAACTCCTTCGTAATGTTAATCACTATTGTTCATTTTTGTTTATTCATATTAGGGTCACTAATAAGTTGTTCCCAGAGTCATTTGTAGATGGCCGGTGTAGTCTGAACAGGTCGTCTACAGCACGTAGCAGGAGAGTTGCTTTCACACACTGTCCCAGATGGAGGTGCTTCGTGAATGCAAGAATACATTTACCGCCTCTATTTCCATTCTCCTGTGTAGCCCTATTGAGATGTGGTTGTCTCATTTGACGTTGTGAATGAAGCGTAGGGCGCCATTTTTCACCCTTTGCATATGAATCGTCCTACTTCGCGACGATATGCTTAAAGGAACTGCTGGGTACAGCAGTTTGGTTCTCACCGAGGTAGTATCTAATTTCTTCTTATTTTTTATACTTAGGTTACGAAATTTGTGTAATTTGTCGAGTTCTAGTTTCACAACTTGAACTTTTGAGTTTATATGGCTTCCTCTGCTGTGTTTTGAGATTCTGAAGCCTTGGATGCTCGCGCTCGGGGAATAATTAATAGTCGAGTTTTCTTGTAGGATAGGCTCCGTCTTCCGTCCACCAATCGCGACTGTGGTGAATTTTGCTTGGTTTATTTGGATTTTCCACTTCTCTTCGTACCTGGAGATTTTCTGAGCCTCGGTTGCACTCACCCTAGACTTCACTCTTCCAGATCTGGTTTGGTGTATCTCAATCTGGGTGATGTCGTCCGCGTATTGTATGGTGAGGGCACAGGGGAGCAGCGTTTTCGGAATATCCCTGGTGTATACTGTAAAGAGGTTGGGACTCAGACATTCTCCTTGAGGGACAACAGATAGTAAGTCAAATGGGGTTCCGACGTGGTCTCCAAATGCTATCACCGCACTCCTACCTGTGAGATAGGTGTGGAGGATTTTTTCGAAATGAGGTGCCATCGCAAGTCTTGAGATCTTGTACTTGAGTCCGTTGATCTACAGCTAGTCGGGGGCTTCTTTAATGTCTCGGTAGACCACATCGACCATGCAGACAGAAGCAAGGCCATTGGCTGCATACTGGTATGTTAAGGCGATTGCAGTCTCCGTGCTTCGATTTTTTGCGAAAGCCATGTTGCTCGGCGTTCTGCAGTGAGTGCAACGTCAGATGTGAGACCAGTCTGTTAGTTAAGATCTTTTAAAATACCTTCTCAATTATCTCGAGAAGTGAGATCGGCCTGTAGTTGATCATCTGATCATTGGGCTTCCCTGGTTTGGGAATAAGAACATTTTGGATGACTTCAGGCCGTCTGGGAAATATCCTGCTGCTAATGCCGCAATTAAAACGTTCAACAGTCTGATTTCTGTCCTCACTGGGGCTTCTTTTAAGTACCTTGTTGTTATAAGGCTTAAGCCAGGAGCCTTTTGCTTAAAGCTGGAGATTGCTGTAATTAGCTCTTCTTGGGAGATTGCCATGCCTTCCGGGGTGCACTCACGCAACCTGTTAAGGTTTGCAGTTAGGATATGCAAGCACGATGTCCGGCTTTGTTACTGTCAATGGATACATAAACGTTGGTAAGTCAGGCCCAATCCTCTCCGCTGCGCCCCTACGCAGGAGCAGGTCTCGGTTCTTCCCTCTACTGTCTGCTTGGGCGTAGCCAGCGATTCTTGTTATGGCGTTGAAGTCGTCAGCGAGGATGGTGGAGTGGGCATTCCCAAACAGGGTAAACAGGTTGTGGATCGGAAGGTACCTACTTCTTAGCGGCTGGTACCCCGTGCCCACCTTAATGTTCCCCATGTATGTTTTTGATCGTGACCGACAAGAATGACTCGTCCATCTTTCTCCCCTTCACATACTTTAGTCCTGACCTTACTTTACTCACCGCTCCATAAAATCTCTCGCCAGTTAGATTCTTTTGCATGACGTTCTACCCGAAATTTTGATGAGGGTCTTCCTCTTCTACTCCAATTTAGGTGAGAAGTAGAATATCCGGGTCATTTCTCTGTAGATGTTAAACAGCTGGTGTGTATGGTTGTCCCATCCTTGCACGTTGTGTTCAAGAATTGCCAGTCCGTTTCTTGCTGCCATATTTACTTTCTGGGCTTGGTTGGGGACTTTTGGTACTTAGGAGGGCTGTAGGGCCTGCCGGAACGGAGTTTTTTTGTACAGAGTCGGCTCGTAAAGTTTAAGTGACGAGTTCTAGTGTTTCGCCTTTTTCCCAGCAGGGCAGTCTTGACTACCTCCTCTTCTTTTGGGTAATCGTAGTGCCATTTAAAGTACACCATGCGTATACCAGTTGCGATATCATCAGTGGTGAAGGTCCTTGTCTTAGTGGTGTTTTTGTTCACTGCGATAACCAGGTTGATTTGTTTGTTGGCATCGAGTGAGTATTTCTTGGTATTCTGTTTGTCTTCACATTTAGGTGCTGGACTATCCTCTTCTATTTGCATAGGATGAACCTTTGGGCGTGGTCGCTCAGTGAAGGGGATAGCGGAGTCCATTTCTTCGTCCACTGATTCTGCATCTTTAGATTTTAGGTTCATCTTCTTTGCCGTCTTTGTTGACAAGGTTGTGGCGGCTGGGGTGGGAGCTACGGATCGCAGTGCTAGAACTTTATCAGAAAGAGGGTTGAGAGGAACTTTAGAGGTTCGATGCCATTTGCATCCAACATTTTCTTTTTGAAGGAAGTAAGGGGCGCGTAGTTTAGGACGTGTGCATGTAGAATGCATGCCAGCAGCTTTGCGTGGGTCGAATCCATCAGTTGTAGGACTATTTGTGGATGAGTTTGAGGTTGCTTTATAGTCGTTTGCGGGGTTGCTGTTGCTGCGGCGGCGTATGTTTTGTTTGAGGAGACCCTGTTTGCAGTTTTCTTGCACTTGAGGTGTTCTCTAGGAAAAGCGCACTGCATGCTCAGGGTTCTATGTGGTCCTGAGCAGTCTAGGCACTTCGTTTCTTTTGAAACGCATCGTATCCATGCATGACTTTCCTATCCGCATTCCGAGCATAGATTCTTGTCTTTATCTTGGCAAACTCGGGTGAGGTGGTCCTCTATTTTGTAGCAGGAGAAACAAGTTAGCAAGTGGTAGTATTTCTCTTGCGTAATTTGCCAAGAGTAAATAATTATACTGAAGAGTCTTAATCCTGCCATCTTTGCTTTTTCCGAAATCTTGAATTCTTCAAAGATTAGATTGAAGAAATGCGTTAGATCGCGAAATTTTATGACCTGCGCGACTTTGGCCCATTTATGATTCTTTTCTATATCTGCCTATATTTATTCTTCTGATCTTGCTCCCACCCATGAGTATATTTACTTGCAGACCACCACCTTTCGTACGGTGACTGAAGAGGTAGGTCTCGGCTCGAGTCTGATTTGGGCTAGCAGTTCAGCTGCATTTTTGGAGGTCAACTTCTCCAGGTCCAAGTTGCTATGGCGAATGGCACTATATCCATGTTCTTGTTCTACGAGCTTTTTCACTCCGATGACCACCTGGCCGTAGATGACCTCGAATATCTAGGACTTAGAGGGTTGCTCTTCTCCTTTCCGTCGCAGCGAAACCCGTAGGTCGGTCGGCTCTTCATCGATGCTCATTGCACCTCCGTCACTCAAGTCCCATCAGAGCAGGCACGACGGTGTCTTCGTCCTGCCCACCTCTTCACCCGCGACCAAGGGTGACACAAGAGGAATCTCCAATCAGTCGTCCTTCGGTCGCTTTTGACTCAGCGAGGTTGATATAAACAATCAGTCTATCGCTTCTCTACTGTGTCCAGGGCGGGGGAGGGATTGGCCCGAGTACCCTCCTCTCAAGAAAAGCAGGCTCAGGAAGTATCTCCAATCAACCCGTCTACGCTCGCTACTGCTAATGTTAGGAGCAACCGAAACAGTAGGAATCTCCAATCAGTCCATCGCTGCCCTTCAGAGACAAACGGTTAGGTATAAGGGCGTAGAAGTGCACGAGTATGCCTCGGTGAGGCAATTCCTTTCCAGGGTTTCACGTGGGTGAAATCCCAGAGTTCGGTGAAGAATTGCTTCTCGCGCAAAAGAGGTTCCTGCAGGGGGGGGGGGGGACTTCTGGAGAACAGCTAGAGTTCCAATGTCCTTGGTTCAGTTGTCAAAGCTAATCCTCAAAAGATTCGGCGGTCACGGCTTTGGAAGCCTCTTCTCATTAGCCTTGCCTCCTTTACCGGGTTGTACATAAATTCGGAAGCGAAGACGATGAATTTCTTTCCAGGCTGGCGGTTGTTGGCGGCTGACATCACCATACCTATGGCAAATAATCTATTTTTATATATCATATGTCTAGCAGCGTTGCTAGCGAATAGCAATTTTTTTTACATATCATACGCCCGGCAGTGTAGGTAGTGAATAGCAATGTTTTTTACATATACGTCTGGCAGCCTAGATAGTGCATAGCCATATTTTTACATATCATGCGTCCGGCAGCGTAGGCAGCTTTAGGCAATATTTTTTAAGCATAGATAGCAGCGTGAATCTAAATTAGTTTACATTAGATTGAAGTAATTGGGTGGGGGAAACATCATTGACCATAATTCTTAATAATTTAAGTTTTTACTTTCCTTAACTAGTTAACAACTTTTTTAATTACCAATTGGATTACATTACCGATAAAAATGAACAAACTGCTAATAATGACGATACTTTTAGGGAAAGCCCCTCGGGCGATCCAGTTCCACGCGCTTTCTGGTGCAGTTGCCCTCGTTGGTTTTCGCTCCTTAGATCGAGGTAAATAATAGTGTTGCTACTGTGTGGGCAAGGAGCACATCTCTCTACGGTGAGCAAAGTTAAACAACATCGAGTGCGCTTAGTAGCTGGATGGAATCCAATCGAGTGAAACCTCTTCATCTTTTGCGAAGTTAAGCAACACTGGGAGTGGTTAGTCACCGGATGGGCCATGGTTGAGTGAAATTAAGCTAGATTGGCTATGATCAGTTTACGGATGGGAGAGTCATTTTATTCGGGCGGCTTCCATGTAAGAATCCAGGGGTCGGGTTCTTACGTTAGTCGTCATTGAGATAGGCGTCATACGGTGCGAATAGGTGATAAAGACACCGAGTCTCTTACGTCTACCATTCAATCCATTAGCGGCTATAAATTTTATTTGTTAAAATAACGAAACCAACGAGGGCATCGCGCATAAAATGCCCTTGGAATGAAGATGGGGGAGGGGGAGTTAGGACTAAAATGATATCGCAAAGTGCGGAGTAGCCTCAGACGCTAGGGCTTGGAGGGCACGCTACTCTTCTAGATTTTGTTGTTTTGTAGTGAGGACCCCGCCTTAGAGGGTGTCGTGGGGGCAGATGCTTACAGGTGGAGAATCCTCGGGTCAGATGTTATAGTCTGTACAAAGCACTGAAGTTCCTGGATCTTTACTTTTCTCGCAAGGGGCAAATCTTTGATTATGAGGCCAATCTGGAAACGAGATTGGTAGCAGTATAATTATTATTATTATCAATAATTTTATTATTATTATTATCATTATTTTTATCAACATTATTATTATTTTTATTATTATTATTAATTTAATTATCATTATTTTTATCAATATTATAATTATTATTATTAATAATTTAATTATCATTATTATGATTATCATTATCATCATTATTTTTATCAACATTATTATAATTATTATTATCAATAATAATTCAATTATCATTATTATGCTTATCATTATTATCATTATTTTTACCAACATTATTATAATCATTATTATTATCCTAATTATTATTATAAATTATTATCATTATCATTACCAGCATCATTATGATCATTATCATTATTTCCCATATTATTGTTTGGTGTGAGGGCAAGAAAAGATTAAGTGCGAATGTGTTAAGAGAGAGATTGCAGATGATGCTTGCTAGCATGGTATGAAGTGTACGTGAAGGGAAATGAAGAGGTTATATTGACTAAATGGAATGCCCTGGCGGGCATATCGTGCGATTTCTGTGATAAAAAAGGGACAGATGTGTTATTAAGTGAGAAGTAGCATAGTAGAGTGAGTGGTTATGAGCGTGTAAGGTCGAGAAATTTTGTGGGTGCAGCTCACATATTATGCAATGGTGAAAATGTATGTAAATGAATGAAAGCAGTGAGGTTGCAAAAGGTTCTTGAATGACTCAAGGTGAGTGTTGTATGAAAGTGGGAATGGGTATCGAGGGATAGTTGTAGAGGGCTGGATTGCCATGTAGTTGTTAGGGTGTGAGATAGGATAACTACAACTTTAAATACACCCGGTGAGAACGAGAAGGAGAGAGTGGTCGGTTTCGGTGTTGATAGAATACATGTGCTAAACACGGTATTTCAAACAAAAATGTTGCATGTGTGTTGGGAGAAGAGATGATGTTTGTAACAGTATGGTTTGATCCTTGTGAGAAAGAATATATTGTGGGGATGTTTATTTTCATTTGAAACGGGTGTGAAATATGAGTATGTGCCTGTCCTCACAACTATGTTGTGGAAACTTACTTTGGTTCATAGGAGGGGCGGTCAATAAGTTTTGCAATTGGATATAAGGGAACGAGATATGAGGAAAAGTGTTTAATTATTTTTACAATATACCTACCCTCGACTTCAATGCACTTGCGCCACTTGTCCCTGAGGCTTCGAATTCCCGACAACCGGAAATCTCCCGACTGCTGTTCAATCCACTCCTGGACGGCGAACTGGACATCTTCATCGTCCCTAAACCGACGTCCACGCAGTGCAGCCTTGAGCTGGCGGAATAAAAAGTAGTCGCTGGGGGCCAGATCTGGACTGTAGGGGGGATGGTTGAGCTCCTCGAATCCGCACTCGCGCAGGGCAACTTGTGCAACTCTGGTCTTGTGGACTTTGACGACGTTAATGTCGACCATGGGGCGCAAGGCTTCTAGGGACCCAACGGGCAGAGACCTTGGTCATAGCCAAATTGTCGTGGATGATGATGTTAACACTTCCATGTGATATTCCAAGATCTCGCTCGATTTCTTCGACCTTCACCCGTCGATTTTCGAGGATCATCCTCTCTACACGGGACACATTATCCTGGTTGGTCACGTCTGACGGGCGTCATGGACCGGGAGTTATCTTCAAGGGAATCAGGACCATAGCGGAACTCCCTATTCCAGCGATCAATGGTTGCATATGAAGGGGCAGTGTCGGTGTACACTGTAACCATGCGTTCAGGGATCTCTTTTGCATTCTTGCCTTCCTTGGTCAAAACTTTGATCACTGCGCGGTGCTCAACCTTCTCCATTGTTGAAAAATTTGTGACTGACGATCTGCGATCAGCTACTGCTTCTTAAATAGACGAGGCAGGAGCGTGCAGCTGCAGGTCCTGACTTGTCATAACTTGCCCTAACACCCCCACAAACCGCCATCCCCCTTCCTCTGTTTTGCCCTACCGATTCGCAAAACTTATTGACCGCCCCTCGTATGTGGATGAGCACACATTAGTAAGAGAAAAGAAAGGAATATTCAGAATGTTAGATAAGTGAGAGTTGGAATAACATGTGAGGGTGTAAGAATGAATTATTGAAATTTGTAGTTGGTTATGTCAAAACTGAAAAGAGAATGAGGAATGTTGAATGGTAGGATGAAGGCGTGAAGCATGCCTTAGACTTAAAGACTCTTTATAGGACAAAGGAAAGTGTATGTAGAATATGAAAGAATGTATACGAAGGTGAAAAGAATAATGAAACAAGAATTAGTCAGAGAAATAAAAAGACAGAAAAGAAAGATGAGTGAAGATCCAGATTGAAACAGGAAGTTATTTTAAAAGAAAATGAGAAAGATGAGAAACAAAAATAGAATAGCTGTTGGAAGATAAATAATAAAAATGGAAAGTTATTTATGAGATGGTTAGAACGAAAGGGTGGCAGTACTTTGTTGCGCTGTGTATTGTGAGTATTCATCAGGAAGTCAACATTAATAGTTGCTCATCCGGAAAAATCATGTCACTTTGCAAAAAGTAAAAAAAAAAGAAGAATTTTAAGCGAATTTAATCAATTAAATACTTATCATTTTGTTCTACAACACTTTTCCATTTTATTCGTTTCGAAACAAATGTAACAAAATTATTTAAAAAAAAATGTTATTCAAAATATTTTGAGCTTTCATTACTCTGTTTAACAAGTTCTGTCAAATTTCGCTTATTTAACAATCCTAACATGGGCATCTTCGCTATAACGGCGCAACCCCGGAGGTACACGATTCCCGAGTTATCTCAGGCACTCACAATATACATATATATTGATACATGTTGACGACCTGGCGTTAGTGGTGGAGAATGAGAAAGATTCGGAAATGGTGATAGATGCGTTTGACTGGGTGTATGTAAGGAAGGGAATACAAATAAATGTGGTAGTGCTTGGGAAGGGAGAAGGTTAAGGTCATGTGTTACATTAGAGTATGTTGTATCTATCTTTAGTGTGACATAATCATCTGGTGTGCAGCATGAATAAGACTGGGACTAATGAGGTAGATTATGATAATTATGTTTTGAATGTTAGGTACCTGCTTCCAACCCTCCCCTGCCCTATTTCGAAAGTGTACGACATATTAATCCAAACATAGCCGACCTCATACCCAGATTGCACCGGGGGACTTACCTTTAAAAGGGTAAGGTTTTAAAGGGGCCAATCAAGAAAGCTCACCTGTTTTTTAATGTATTCTTGGATGTAGATAAAATCGAGCTGGCGACGGAAAACAAACCAACATCTCGTCCGGTCCTGGACCACTAATTTGTACGTCTGGGCAGAGGAATAAAATAATAACAGAAATAATAACGGTAATTCTAATAATAAGAAGGAAAGAAAAGGAAAAATGAAAATAATAATGAAATAATGCAAAAAATCGAATAATAATTAAATGATAAGATAATAATAAAGTAATAATAAAATAAAATAATATGAAAATAATATGAAAATGATGCAAAATATAATAAATAACAATAAAATGCTAAAAAAATATTAAACAGATCATTAATTATAATAAAATAATAATTGAATATAAATATAATGAAAATAAAATAATAATAATAATATTAAATATAATAATAATATTAATAATAATAATAATAATAATAATAATAATAATAATAATAATAATAATAATAATAATAATAATAATAATAATGGCTTGTATGACGCTCTCCACAGAGCGTCAATCTCTCGACTAAAGGAAGCTAGAGAGAAGAGGGAAGGGGGGGGGGGAGTCATCAAGGCAGGCCTGAAGGCACCAGGCGAGGGGGTGGGGGCATATACACACAGTACCTGTTAAGTACTTCTGTAGTACATTTGCTTGTACACATTTGGGGTACATTTTCCAAAATACTTTACTAAACCTTTAAATTGGTACTCTCAACGAAGGGCGAGCTACCACTACAGTGCCATTGTGTTTTTTGCCACCACTTTTAATATTTTCCAATGGAGAGTGGTAAAGTTGGGAGGTGAAAAATATGTAGGGGTAAACTCGAATAGTCTAAAGAGGGGACTACCTGAAGCGCCTTGCGAGAGATGTGCTGTCGAGTAAGAACTGTTCCTGGAGTCTTTGAGTCCGCCATTTCTTCCACAGCACTTCATGTGGATGATTTTGGGTATGAGAATTTTTAATTATAGTTGCCGGCCATAAGCTAAGCTGAACTGACCTAACCAACACCGTAACGACCTAACCCCATAACCTAACCTAACCTAACCTAACCTACTAACCTAACCTAACCTCCCCTTACCTAACTTAACCTTACCTTACTTACCCTGACCTCACCTCAGCAAACCCCTAGCCTAACCTAACCTAACCTTTACTTGACCTGACTAATCAAATCACTTAAATTGTTTGTTTTGTTTTATTCTTGGACTCATGTTTTTCTTGACACAATTCTAGTTTTGAATGGGGTCTGTCGTTATGAACTTTTCCACGTACAATATTAGTCAGACATGGGATAATTTGCTCTCGCAAAAGTTAAAACACTTCAGTAAACATGTTTACGAATATAATTTATAAAAATGACTAAAAATTAATAATATTGTTCATATATAATTATATAATTTATATCCCTCTTTGTATTCACTCAAATCTTCTCTTTAACATTCCCTTCATTCCCCGATTTTTGTAATTAACGTAACTTACTAAAGCAATGTCTTATTAACTCAACTTTTTTCTTTTTTACTTCAATTAATGCATAATTGGAAGAGAGAAGTGAATCTAATCGATAGTATCCTACCCCTGAACAATCTTTTCTAGAAAAAATAAGATAACCATAAGATATTTTATATAATAATGTTTAATCTTAAATTCCTTATCAAAAAACCTACCTTAGTTAAAAAAAAATTGGAGTCATACTTCTTTTTAGGCATTATATTTATTTTTAAAAAATCTAGCCACAAAAATTATAGTTCTGTTTCTCTCTTATAACAATTTTTGACAACAAATATTTAAAATGTTGGGCCGATAAATGATGTACTGTCAAGCCCAAATGTATGTGTGTAGAATGACGAGTATGAATTCGAACTATAATTTTTATAGCAGGAGTCTTAGTCAACATATAATCTATAATTATCATCAGTAATCAGACAATTGGATGGTATCTTCCCTCCTCCACAAATACTTATCTCTCAAAATCAGTAGAACTTTTCTAAACTGGTGCTCATCAATTTTTATCTCATGTATCCTCGAAGTGAATGCTGATAATGGCTTTTAGACCTTTATAAACTCTTTTAACTCATATATAATTTAATCAAAGGCGTATGCAAGTCAATTGCGATTAGGCTGTATGTTTAGGTATTGCGAAGTATTGTATGATCGGTTTAGAATATAATGGACAGGCAGTTTGGTTTGGAGAACAAATTTTGCTTCGGCGTCACCCAAGGAATTTTGTTAGGGTGTAATGGACTTTAAAGAAGGACAGCAAGAAGTTAGTGTGAAATATGACACCTGGTGTTTGTATCTAGTATGGTCTTGTAGCAGAATCTCACGCAAAAGACGGTGACTAACTCTTGATTAAGTTTTAACGGGAAGTGACGGATGGGACAAATTTAATCATTATAAAATAAATTCCTCATTAATATTCGAAATTGTTAGCCAGCCATTCTCACTGAATTTGATCCAAGATTTATTATATTGATAAAGTGTTATTAATAAAATTAGTAGGGTGGAATAGTTTTCATTTTGATGACAAGTTCAATGAACAATAATGATTTGTAGAGTTTGGCAAATCAAGCATCTGATAAGGGATTGTTGCTGTTATTGTTGTTGTTGTTGTTGAAGTTTTTGGTGACATCAACTCGGCCAGTCTGGGGACCCACCGCTTTCCCACCTCTGCTCAAAGTTCAGGTACCGTAGCTGATCGATGATATAGTTTCATGTTGCTCCTTTCGAAGTCGGGCCGTGTGGGACTGGAGGTTCATTTGGTATGGTGTTCAGGAATTTATCCAACCTCCTCTTGAAGGTCTCCGTACTGACTCCTGATAGGTCTCTGATGTCCATTGGGAGGCAATTGAAGTGTCTGGGTCCAGCATCGTTAAAACTTTCTGCCTAGAAGGTCTTGGTCCATTGAAAACAGCAGTTAATTGTCCTACTTGTGCAGATCCTTCCAAACCTCGGGTGGAGCTGGCTCTCTATGCTACTCCTTCCAATCCATGATGGGTTTGGTACAGCCCCCCCTAGTACTTTCCAGGCATATATAATAATATAACGGTCCCTCCGTCTTTGAGTGGAGTAGAGCTTTAGTGCATTTAGTCCCCCGCAGTAATTTAAGGAGTCTCCAATCAGTTTTCTAGTGAATACTCTCTGCACTCGCTCTAATTCTTCTATCTCTTTTACTTTGTGAGGGGACCACAACTGAAAAGCATACTCCATGTTGGACATAACTAGTGTCTTCCATAGAGGTAACAGCTGTTCATATTTTCTGATTTTGAAGGTCCTGAGGATCCATCCACTCATCTTCCAGGCTGACCTGGCCGTACGATTGATGTGTCCCTTGAAGTTACCTATGTTGCTCATTCACACTCCCATGTCGCTCAGTGTGTCCTTGGCTTCGATTACCTCATCGCCTGCTTTGTATTCATATGGATTTGGTTCTTCGTTTGTTCCATATTTTAATAGCTCAATTCTTTTGTCATTTAACATCATGTTGTTTTCCCTTGACCAGTTGTCGATTATTTCCAGGTCTCTTTGTGGCTCTTTTTAAATCTTCTTTGGTAGTTATTTCTCTGGCAACTCTGGTGTCATCCGCAAATGAAAAGCCTCGGGATGATTCCATCTGCTGGTCGATGTCGCTTATCATTATCAGAAACAGCTGAGCCTTGAGGTACTCCGTTGATCACTGCCGAATCCCTTGTATGTGTTCCCTCGACAACCTCCGTCTGAGTTCGGTCTCTCGAGAAAATGTGCTCCCAGGTACCCAGTTTTCCAGTGATACCTGCCCTTCTTAATTTGTGGAGTAGTACCCCGTAGTCTACCTTATCGAAGGCCTTGGCGAAATCTAGATACTCTACGTCCATGTTCCTCCCAATACACACATCTTCCAGTATTCTTTAGTAGTGATCCAGGAGTTGAGAGAGACATGACCTTTCCTTTCTAAACCTGTGTTGCCCTGGGTTAAATTGTCCAGTCCTTTCCATGACGCTCACCACATATGGGAGGTAAGACAGACTGGTCTATAATTTGACGCTGCACTCCTTGAGCCTCCCTTGAAAATTAGGGGGATGAGGCCTCTCTTCATTACTGCTGGTATATTACCATCATCAAGGAAAATCCTCCATATAATGTTAATAGGAGCAGCCAGGGTTTGCTTGCAGTTTTTCAGTAATGCTACTGGTATGTTATCAGGTCCAGGTGCTGAGTTTGATTTCAATTCATTTATGGCCTCTATGATATCGTCGTGGCCTCGTTCTCCTTTTCCATTTAGAAAAAGTCAGTTGGGTTTAGTATTACTTTCTCTGGTACTGGGTCACTGTACACACTCCTGTACTGCTATTCCAGGATATTTGCCACCGTGGTTGGGTCGTCTACTAGCTCCCCCTTTTTGTTTAGCAGAGCACCGACCCTAGTTAGGGTTTTCAGTTTCTTTTGGGGGCGTAACTGTAGAAATACTTGGGGTTTCCTTTGATTGCTGATAGTGCTCTGTTTTCTTCATACTTTCTCTCTTCTTCAATGAGGCTTTTAGTCTAAGTTCTATTTCCTCCACTTTATGCTCAATAGTTTTACTCTCACTACCTATTTTTATCCTCAATAAGTTTTTTATGAGTTTAGTTCTGTTTCTAATTAATATTCTTCTGTGCCTAGGTATTTTTCTCTAGCAGTTGATTTCTTTTTGATTTTGATTTCTTTTTACCCAGCAGAACACAGTCAATTCTTGATAACTCATCATCCATGGACTCACAGTCAGCTTTTTTACTGAAAAAGTTAAGATTCTTCATGCGCTCATTTTCTGTATGGTTGCCCTGATTTTATCTGCTTAATTTGGACTTGGGGTAGATTCTATTATAATTATTCTCCATTCTTTTCCTTTTATACTATTTAGTCCTTTGAATTAACTCATGAAATTCTATAAAATAGAATATTCCACTAAAAATATACCATATTTATATAGTCTATATCAACAATATTAGGATCACACATGTGGTGTATACTAATCTCTTAAATTTAGGGCTTTTGATTTTTCATTAGTGTCTCCTTTATTCTTATAAAGTTACATTTTCTTTAGTAGGGAGAAATAGAAGGGGTAACTAGAATAAGTAGTATTATTATAAGCTTGGAAGAAAAATAACAGTGAAAAATTCTAATAAACACCTGTTTAATAGACACTCAACGTTCTAAAAATAGTGTTTAATCTATTTTATGATCTTATTATGATTAATTTAACTTATAATTACTCAATATTGAAACTTTTCGTGTTATTGTAGACTAAAAATATAGCCACCGGCTTCAGCACTCGATTGCTTTTTTTCACCAAATTTCAGCCTCTGACTATTCTTTCAAATCACTTTACCTACTTATTAACCTAATAGGCGTATTATTATTATAGACACATAGGAATAAAATTATTTTTATGGTAACAGATTTGGTTAGATTCTACAAAAGAGAAGAATGATTTGTTATTTGGACTTAGGAACAAACATAAAATCTCCCATGAATCGTTTGATTGGCAGAGAATAGGGCTATGAGTATGTTTGTAATTGTAAACAGATGTCATTTATGAAAGTAAAGTAAAGAGGTTATAACGAGATTATACCATTCATATGTTAGATTTCACTTTAAATGTTATATACTAGCACAAGTTGCTCTCGTCGTTATTGTCAGAAATCAGATAAGTTGGAAGTTGTAAAGACTAAGTTAAAGTTTACATTATATTGGATTTAGATAAGTATATATTAAGTTAACTCTCTTTTAGGAGGAGGTTGGACAAAACGTAATATGGAGGAACTCTGTGAAAATAGGTATAGTTTTAGCTTTTATTAAGTTCTTATCATAATGGGAAATTCTTCTCTTTTTTGTTTCAAATCGTAGCACATGTATTTCGTGTTTCTCATCCCTGTTTAGTCTTTTTCTCTCTCAGGATGGTTACCAAAATGGAAATTCTCGTCATTTTAGCTCAAACTCTTTGTTCAGGCGACCGAAGTTATGCTCGTGGAAAGGACAAGAGAAGCCTATCTAATCAAAGCGAGGAGACATGATTTTATATAGATTTTGAGTCATGAGTATTTTCAGGGAAATTCAGTTCGACAGTCCTTCCTTATCACTTGTTTAATATTAATAAAAAAAAGGAATATTTTAAGAGGGGAAATGGAACTCAAGTGTTAAATTCTGTCTAGTCATTCCCCTTAAAATCAGTGAACGCATGCAAAAACAGGGGGTAACTTGAAATGAGGGATCCCAAAAGAAATATTAACCTTGGGACAGAGAGAGACACACACACACATACACACAGACACAAAGACAAACATAATCTATATGCCCAAACACGCGTGTACATAAACAAAGTACACCCGCGATGAAAACGTGCATATAAAATGCAATAACATATGTGTTAGCAAATATTTTACACACACGCAGCGAGATAAGCTAAATGAGACCTTGAAAAAGGCAAAATCGATTGAAATCAGTTTAATTTTCCTGTAAGTAATATTTATCCATGTAAATAAAACCAATTCACTCACATATCCGCACACAAAGCCCCCAAATAGGGAAACCATGGTGGTGGAGGAGGGGGTGCTCTTACCGTTCTTGATGTGTCCTCCATGACGCCTACAGTGACCTCCGACGGGCCATCTAAGCTCTCCTCGATAGACTGCCCATACCCAGACTCTCTTCCAGCAGACTTCGAATCGGGGTCCGGACCTTGTCCTTCAAGGGGGCAGAAGGCGAAAGCATTGTCCGAGAGATCAACATCCACGAAATTATTGTTGTTGGACCCTAAATCGAGGGTCACCGATTTCCACTGTGTGGGAGAATCCAACAAATCCATGGTGAAAATGGACATGTTGTCTTCTAGGACGGGGTTGCTGAAGTAGATATGGTGTGCCGGGGTCGTCGTGCTTCTTCCTTCTGAAGGAGGCAGGCGTTCATGGTTGACTCCAAAAGAGGAGCAAATGCAAGTACAAGACTCGAGGTAGGCTTTGACTACCTTCCAATAGTCCTCACTCATGGTACGAAAGACTTAGTGTTGGACGTTAAGCTTCTCCCTTCAGAATGAGTTTGAAAGGCTATTCGCGTTTTGCTTCTGTCACACTTTCACTATCTGAGGTTTACAAGTTCACTGTTCAAGAAGATCACTTTAAGTGTTTATAATAATGCGCGGTAGAATGCTAGACTAGGCAGTGTGTTTGATGCAAGCGAATGTACTGGCTGTTTCCTACGTTGTTTTGGCTCCTGCGTTGCAACCGGAAGTTAGCGAGGCACTATGAATGCGTAGATGTGGGGGAGAGGGGTAAGGTCAGGAACTTGTTCCACAGTCAACACACTTCTGCGCTGTTGTATTTAATTGAAACAAAGCTTTTTATGAGGCAGGAGATTGGAACAAATTGAATATTTTTCCAACATACTGTAAGAAATCTATAGAATCTCAAATCGAATAAGGTACAGGTAGCATTTAAAATATAATGCAGCATGTAACTGTGCCTGAAGGTAATGATAGGCTTCACAAATTTCAAAGTCTACAATAAATGCAAACACACGAATGGTTTGTATTCGTGTTTGCACGGGGAAGTTTTGATAGTCAATTCTAACGAAAATTTCGCATAGCACTTTTGTTTCACTTCCGTTGTAAATTATTTTGGAGATAAAAAACTCAATTTTAAAGTTGATGAGGTCCAATCACCTTCTCACTGGCCTAAGCATCAGCATTAAATCCCCCTAAGATTAAATCAAACTAAACTCTTCGATACAGAGTGCCAATAGCCTTTAGATAAGTGCCAAAGGAAACACTTTTTTTTATCCGTGATTTCTCACTGATACACCCGACTTTATATCCTCACTCTGGTATTTTGAACTCTAAAAAAAAATGGATGTTGCCCCTGCATTAAATCGGATAGTATCCGATAACTGTGCCACTCTGTACCTGGTACTCGAAGAGATTGTTGCCCTTCGCTGATTAATGATCTCCCAGAACGGCTATAACTTGATCCAAACTTTGAAACGAAGTGATCTCGGGTATTACCTTCACAAAGGACCTCTAATAATGGTTGCATTTGCTTGTTCACGTTGAATAAAAACTGGGGAGAAAGACCAATGCAAATGGATCCTCCCTTATCACTGTCTCCATTCTTTGATAAGGAACATTTTTATTGTGAGCTCAATAGATTAGATAATAACCCTGGGATTCCCGATTAGAAGAATGTTTTAAATCAGTCTATTAAGATGCCTTTGTCTTGTAAACAACCTTTACGGTGATGTTTTTGTACTGTATAGTTAGGCTCCTTTTAAGGTATTGCTTGGGCACAACAAAACAGAAAGTCCAGTGTCCTTACAGAAGGGGTGTAGGATTATATTACCTGGACTAGCATGTTCATAATACGTTGCGAACGAGTTGAAAACACGTTGATGACAAGAAACTGACGAAAACCGACAGAAGCTTATAGCGTTTAGTGGAGAAAGAACGGAAAGGGTAGAGAACAAACAGAAAAAGAATTTTAAAAATATAGACGTCAGTTATGGACATTAGGGATAAATATGATCATAGAATAATGATTTAAAACCCCAAATAGTTCACTTTCAAACCAAAAGAAGAGGAAAGTTCTCCTAATAATAATAATTTTATTATTATTGTTATAAATTTTCTCCTAGACAAGATAATTATTGTTATTGTATACATTTGTTCTTAAGCTTCGATACGAATTTATATTCGTAATACTTTATCTTTTTTCTCTTCCCACGGGTCCATAACAACTACTGTTGAAGGCTGATGCTCATAATCAACGCGCATTAGTAAGTTTCCCCAAAGGTTCTATGCTGTCTCTCGTCTTGTTCGCGCCTCTTTGCGTAACTTCTCGTCCTTGTTTTCAATGTGTAAAATTATCGCGGGACGTGAGTAGAGATACCTAACCTAACCTAACCTAACTTAACCTACACTAACCCAAAAGAGCCTAACATAAACTAACCCAACCAAAGATTACCGAATCTAACCTTAACCCGGCCTATACTTCAACTAGCACAACAATACATAGACTTCCATTACATATCCTAGTATAACCTAACCTGAACTATCTGAACATAAACATAACCTAACTGTAACATAAGCTTACTTTGATCTAAGCTAACCCTAACCTAACCTTAATCCAGCCTAACTTAAACTAATATCCACACTCCTATCTTAACCTAACCTAACTCCTTAACCAAAGTTAGGTCACTTTAAACTATCATAATTGAACCTTACCTGATTTAACAAAAGTTTACCTAAAACATAACCTACCCTGACCTTAACCTAGGATAACTGACCTAACCCAAGCTAATCTAACCAAACGCAAGATTATCTAGCCTAACCAAAACTAAATAAACTAAGCTAACCTAATCTAACCTAACCTAACCCAAACTAATATAACTTAATTCAAGATAAACTAACCTAATTCAAGCTAAACCAACATAACCAAAGCTAAACTAACTTAACCTAACCTAACCCAAACTAATCTAACCTAACCCAAGCTAAAACAACCTAACCCAAATAATAACAAAAGTATAGAATGCTCCTAGGTAACTTTTGCGTCCCCACACCCATCACTTGATCTATGACTAGTACTCCTACCAGAGATTGATACCAGTATCGCATCGGTAATCGATCAACATTGTGTCGGCAACATGATATCAGTATCAGAGTTGTGCTTAACCGGTTCTGCGAATGGGCATAGGATCGATGTTAGATTAACATCGTATCGATATCGCCTCTGTATTGGATCCATGCTAGACTAGTATAGGATCGGTATTGAATTTGTCTCCTATCGGTATTTGGGGTAGAGAAAATTGATATTAGATCAGTATCTTATCGGTATTAGTCCGGTATTGTATCGGTATTGTTCCGGTATCGTATCGGTATCACAGGATCATATGATTAATAAAATACTAATATTGGATCGGTAATGTATTGCTATTTCAATGACTTAAAATATATTATTGGAGGGGTATTAGTATTCAATGTGTATCAGATCGATATCATGCTGGTATCAGATCCATCAATGAATCAGTATAGTATCGTTATTCCATTTACATAAGAATTGTATCAAAGTAGTCTGCGGTCGGTATTGTATTGATATTCCATGTGGATAGGATTGATATAAAACCGATATTGGCTCGGTATTGCATCAGTATTCCATAGACATAGGACTAGTATATTTTTTTTTGCGAATGTGAGCTAAGATATATTCTAACCATGAGTCCTTTGATTCCTTTGCAGTTAAAAACCAATTCCCTTCATTTCGTCGTGAAAAGATTCATAACTTGTATGTTCAAGTAGCCAAAGTGTTCGGAAGACATTCACTGGTGTATTGACTACAACTGACGCATCTCGATTTTGTACTAGCATCCCTTAGCATTCGAGTTCTCATATCACTATTTGTTTATTCATCAATTTTAACTTCTCTTTCACACCTCTATCTTCACTCCTGCAAATGGCCCGGTAATTGGTGCAATGGTTCTTTAACCTAATGAAATATATTACTCGGTATTTACGAATCAAAATATATGAGTTGTGTTCTTTTTATTCATATAATACTTAGGAAGCCATTTTTTGTTTTGCTGACTATAAGAATATATGGATGATTTACTGGCATCATTTTCAGAGTTTTCAACGATGAGTTTTTGTTCTTGTTTTTTTTTTGTTTATTGGTCCACTAAGAAGCTGGATTATGGCCTCCCAGCACGCACGAGTCCATTCTGGCCCCGTACCCATGGCAATAAGTGAAGTCTTGCAGAGATGTCTATACCATTATTTAGAGTTAGTGTTCGCTTATTGCTGATTCGGGGAAATAAAGAGAGACTTCCATTTTCATCATTGTGAGACGCCATGGAAGCTTAAATCTTCCCGTGGCTGGAAAGATTTATTGCAAGGGAAGAATTATGATCTCATTGGAGTTGGAAGAGTTTTCTCCTATCTACATATTTCTATAACTCTCCCCTTCACTATCTCCCTCTCTTTCATTATCTCTCTATTTCACTATCTCCTTCTCTTTCATTATCTCTCTCTTTCACTGTATCTCTCTATTTCACTATCTACCTTTCTCTCTTTTTCATTCTCTCTCTCTTTCACTATATCTCTCTTTCAATATATCTCTCTTTCTCGCCCTCTTTCACTGTCTCTCTCTCTCTCTCTCTCTCTCCTCCACTATATCTCTCTCTTTCAGGATCTCACTCTCATTATCCCTCTTTCTCTCTATCTTTATGACTGTAATTTTTTTCTCTCTCTGGCTTTCACTATCTCTCTCTTTCACTATCTCCCCCTCTCTCTCTTTTACTATTCCTCTCTTTCACTCACTCTCTCTCTCTTTCTCCCTCTCTCTGGCTTTCACTATCTCTCTCTTTCACTATTTCCCCCTCTCTCTCACATAGTGGCCGTCACGGAGTCTTGGATTCGTGCAGACACCAGGGACTTCATAGGTGAGTTTGCAGTACCCGGTTACGCGACCTTCCATAAAGATCGCGCTGACCGGGAAGGTGGTGGAGTTCTGGTGTATGTACGGGTCCATCTATCTCCCATCGAATGCAGAACTGTCCCAGAGCATGAGGTAGTAGGAGTCGACATCAAGGTCGACAATACAATGTACAGGTTCATAGTGGCCTACCGACCTCCTCATCGGACGGTAGAGGTTGATATAGACCTGTACCAAAAACTGTCCAGTCTCTTAGACGGCCCTCCCTCGCTGCTGATAGGGGACTTCAATTGCCGAGTCGACTGGAGTGACCGAACGGGTGACGGAGAGGCATCTCGGCTTGTAGACTTTGCTGACAGCAACTTTCTGACTCAGTGGGTCGGCGAGCCTACCCGAGGGGGCAACGTTCTAGATCTTGTATTTACCACTGAAGATGACCTCGTCTCTGACCTGTCAGTGGATGAGTGCCTAGGTGGTAGTGACCATAACATGGTAAGGTTTGGAATACGTGCTCCCTGTACGCAAGGTACTAATGAACGAGCACGTAAATTGGATCTTAGACGTGCAGACTTCAATGGGCTTCGGGAGGCACTTGGCCAGATGCAACCAACTAACGAAGGCGGGACGAATTCCAAATGGAACGACTTCAAAAATCGTTTTATGGATCGTCAGGCCGAGTGCGTTCCCACGAAGGCTGTCAGACTAGCGAGCATTCAGCCTAGGTGGTTTCCTCAAGAAATCGCTAGTGCTATTAAAGCTAGAAAGTCAGCGCACAGAGCATGGAAGAGGAATAGTAGTGCGATGCACCATGAAGCCTATGTGACCCATGGTAGAACGGTTAAGGCACTAGTGCGCACGGCTAAGCGTAACGAAGAAATTCGTGTAGCCTCTCTCTCCAAAGAGAGCCCCAAGGAGTTCTTCGCGTACGTGAACAGCCGAAAACCAGTACGCCAACGCATCGGACCCCTGAGGGACGGCGACGGCGTTCTCCAGGATTCAGATGAGGAAATAGCTGGCATACTCAACGACTACTTCTCCTCGGTTTTCACGAGGGAAAGGGGCGGAGAGATACCCAGACCGCCGATAGTGATAGATCGCGAGTTAGAATCACTAGAAGCAATAACTACAACTCCTGAAGAGGTTGCTAGGAGGCTAGGTCAGTTAAATGCGTACAAATCCCCAGGTCCTGACGGCTTCCTGCCAAGAGTACTGCGTGAGGTGAAAGATCAGGTGAGCCCTCATCTTTCTGAGATCTTCAACTCATCGCTCGACAGTGGCGAAGTACCTGCAGACTGGCGTATGGCCAATGTCACCCCGATCCACAAAAAGGGTGACCGTGGCACCGCAGGAAACTACCGACCAATAAGTCTAACTTCAATCGTGGGCAAAGTACTGGAAGGCATCATAGGGGATAGGATAATGAATCATTTAGAGTCTCACGACCTGTTGAGAGACACACAGCATGGCTTCCGAAGAAAGCGCTCGTGCCTCACGAACTTGCTTGAATTCTTCCACGGTATAATGAGTGAGTTTGACAGAAGTCGAGCGGTGGACATACTTTATTTGGATTTCCAAAAGGCTTTCGATAAAGTCCCCCACCGCCGACTGATGGCGAAAGTACATGCCCTGGGAATAAGAGGAAAGGTCGCAAAATGGTTAGAAAGTTGGTTGTCGGACAGGCGACAGAGGGTTACCATCGGAGGCCACACCTCTCAGTGGTCGTCAGTAACGAGCGGAGTCCCTCAGGGCTCCGTGCTAGGCCCTCTATTATTCATCATCTACATCAACGATATAGATGAAGGACTGGTGAGTCGTCTAGCAAAATTTGCCGACGACACAAAACTTGGAGCTAATGTAGCGAATCCCGAAAACATCGAGATGTTGAGGGATGACCTACGGATGATCGGCGAGTGGGCTGACAAGTGGCAGATGCCTTTCAACTTAGACAAGTGTAAGGTGATGCACATCGGGTATGCGAACCCCCGGTCAGGCTACGAGCTACAAGGTATGCGTCTTGAGTCTACTGATGTCGAGAAGGACTTAGGTGTGCTGATTAGCAGCGATCTCAAATTCTCGAAGCAGTGCTTACAGGTGGAGAAAAAAGCTCATCGCTTGTTGGGTTACATCAAGAGGCAATTCAGCTTTCGAACAAAAGAGGTTGTTTTGCCCTTGTACAACTCGCTGGTGAGGCCTCACCTAGAGTTCGCTGTTCAGTTCTGGTCTCCTCATTATCGAAAAGACATCGATCGTCTGGAAAAGGTGCAAGCCAGGGCCACGAAACTGATCCCATCGCTAAGGAACAAGTCATACCAAGAAAGGCTGCAAGAGCTCGAACTCTATTCGTTAGAGACTCGAAGACTGCGCGGTCGTCTAATAGAGACTTTTAAAATCTTGAAAGGATTTGAAAATGTCGACTACACCAAATTCTTTACCCTCAACCGGAATATGACTCGAAATCACGGGTGGAAGGTGGAGCTGCCCAGATTCAATACGATTCCGGTGGGTAAGTCATTCACATATGACATTTGCGACACATGGAATAAACTACCAGCGGGGGTTGTTGAGAGTAGCAGTGTTGAACAGTTCAAGAGTAGACTTGACAAATTATATTTGAAAAATTGATGATCTCATAGCAAGTAATCAGTACATGCTAAGAATCAAAACCGCAAAAAGTGCCTCCTCGATATGGGCCGCAAGGCCTTTGAGGTACTTCTTTTCCTTGTAACTCCTTGTAACTCTGTCTCTCGTTCACTATATATCTCTTTCACTATCTCCCTCTTTCACTATCTTCCTTTCTCTCTCTCTTTCACTATATCTCTTTATCTTTCACTATCTTTCTTTCTTTCCCTCTCTCTTTCACTACATCCCTTTCTCTCTGTCTGTCTCTCTCTCTCTCTCTTTCTTCAGCTCTCTCTCATGGTCTCTTTCTTTTTTTTTCTCTCTCTCGGCCGAAGGATTTAGAGAATATATAAGAAATAAGGCTTGATTTCTCTCACCGGTAGCCTTCCTTAAGCATCAGAAAACCTACATATTTACCTTCTACTTTATTTACCTTTCCTCCCTCTTCCCTTTTCTTCTTCTAGCTTACTTCCCCTCCTTTGACCCGCAAGGGGGATTTCATTGTTACCATAGGCATTCTTGCTTTTGCTGACATCTGGACCATTTTGTGCCTTTCCTTCCCAATTGTTTACAATCTGCCCCTGTGCCCGCACGAGGATCTGCGTCTAAAAATATCTTCCACACATTTTCAATTCCTCTATTTCACCACTTTCTCCTAGCATCTCTCCTTACATATTTTCTACGCAATATATGGTATATTTGGTAATTTGTTTAAACTCGAAGGAAATATTTCCTCGTTGGTTATGTTTCCTTTAGACTAGTTGCCACTTTCACTCTTCCCTAACTTATTTACAAGTGTCCATAATGTTAACTCTAAAATTAAACTCATCAGCGCTCATTCTCTGGACAGAATTAATCATTGTTGCTACGTGGAATAAAAGGTCTCTATTAACCTTGCTTAGGCGATTAATGACGCTGATATTGAGAAATTGATAGCAAATGTAAACATACGTCACGAAAAGTTCTGAAGGGAGAAAAAAAACGAGTTGGCAACTGCCCCTGAGCTGCGCGATTGACTTCTGCGCATATCAAGTTAACCCCTTTTGTCTGCGGTGACGATTATTTATGACAATTGACCCTATTTTTACATACCATCTGGAATGGGATGACATCAGCGGTTGTATTCTTTTCTCATTGTATTCTGTGCAAAGTAATATTTATGCAGTTGACTGAATCTTTATTCCATTAGCCATAAAGAAATGAGTTTGCACATTTCAATAATTGATTATTTTTGCTTTGATGGACTCGTGTTTATGATGATGCATGGAAACTTGACTGATATTGCCGGGATTCATTTATTGTTTTGTTATTATAGAAGTGTTGTGGGGGTGGGAGGAAAGTAAGGAGAAATAGCAGCATATGTCCTTACTGTAGCCTTGTATGTCGAAATAAGGAATCTATTTATAAACAGCGAAAATCCTGACTATCTTTACAAAGTTGAGCTGTGAAATCGTGTGGAAAGGGGATACCCTCAATTATCAAACGAATACACTAGTTGGGGCCCTTGCAAAGACTCACAAAACTAAGAATACTTTTTTTAATTTAGGTTCTTTAACTTAAAGGATGAAGGATCTTCAACCTAGTGGTCAGCAACTCACCTGGGCATAGGATTAATGAGTGTGTAAATGTGCTTCATTCATAATGCTGACGATAAAGTCGTGCGAGCAAAGTCAGCATTTCTTTCAATTTACCTCTGCCTGCCGCAGGGAAAAACTAGTAAAGAAATTCACCTGAAAATTTATACTTCATTTAATGAATGCTAATTTAATCACTAATCGTTTATTGAGTACTCATTTGTACTTAATGAACAGTTAATGCCCGGGTTGAGCTCTGCCTCACCTTCTATTTTAATACTCAATACCCCAATATTCCCATATCACAATACTCCAATACCTCATACTCCAATACCCCCATACCACAATACTTCAATACTCCAATACCCACACAACACAATATCACCGTGCTACAATACTCCCATACCTGAATACCCCAATACTCCATTACTCCATAACACAAAGCAACCGTATCCCAATACCCCTATAATACACTACTCCTATACACGAATACTCCATACCCCAATAAATGCGATGAAGTGTTAAGATGATCATTTTTTCACTCCATGCAATATTTGGTCGGTGCTCATCAACGCCATATCGTTGATGAGGTAGTGAGAGAAGAGCATTCGTGAACGTGGCATTCTATACCAACGCCCCCTATAAGGGGCAGTCGCCTTTTACGGCACCTACCAAAAGTGTGTCCAGGTATGCTCCCCCCACCCCCCACCCCCCACACACTCAGGAAAATGAAGAATTATTAAATTTGAATAAAATAAATAAATCGTTTCCGAAAATATTTTATAATATATGTTAACGATGGGGCTACGGCCTCGGCTAGTGGGCACACCGGATCGGGTATTAGCTAAGTGAGCCACATCGGGTGTGGTTAGTGGCCGGATGGAGTCCCGATTCGTATTGCCATCACAGACGCTGTCATAAGCTGTAGAGACCCGTGGTTCGGATCCCACATTGATCAGTAAGTCCCCATTGAAAAATAAAACCTCTTAATTGAGTGCAGATTGGTGGTAAAATCGCTACCAAGAGTACAGTTAGATGGTAAACTCCCATAGAAGAGTGCATATCTGATGTAAAATCCCTACCAAAAATACTTTTAGATGGTAAACCTCATAGAAGAGTGCAGATCGGTGGTAAAATCCGTACCAAGCGTATAATTAAGTAGTAAATCACCTTATAAGAGTGCAACTCGATGGTGAAATCATCCCCAATAGCGCAGATCGGTGGTAAAAACCCTACACCGAGAGTTCGGCTCTGTTATTAAACCCCTTACAATAGTGGAGAGCGGTGGTAAAAACCTTGCCAATAGTACTGTTAGGTGGAAAACTCATTATAAGAATGTAGATCGGTGGTAAGCATCAAGAGTAGGGTTAGATGGTAAACATTTATAGAATAGTTATATATTGGTGGCAAAAACCTTATAAAGAGAACTTCTGGGGGGTAAATCCGCTTAAAAGAGAGCAGCTCAATAGTAAAATCCATACCAAGAGTACACATCAGTGGAAAAATTCTACCGATAGTACGGCTATGTGGTAAAACCCCTTATAATAGCGAAGATCGGTGGTAAACTCCCAACTATCAATATTGTTATGTGGTAACAACCCTTATAAGAGTGCACATCGGTGGTAAAAAAAAACTACCAAGAGTACATATTGGGGGTAAAATCCCTTACTAAGGCTACAATTAGGTTGGTAAATTTCCTTATAATATTGCAGTTCGATGGTAAAATTCTTACCAAGGGTTAAGATCGGTGGTAAAAAAAATCTTCCCAAGAGGTCGCTCGATGGTAAAAATTCTACCAAGAATACGATTAAGTTGTAAAGGACATTAAAATAGTGATGCTCGGTGGTAAAAACCCCTACCAATAGTAACTATTAGCTGGTAAAACACATTATAGGAGTGCATATCGGTGGTAAAGCCTCTACCATGAGTACGGTTAAATGTTACACCCCATAGAAGAGTACATATCAGGATTAAACCCCTTATCAAGGGTAGAATTAGGTGTTAAATTTCCTTATGACAGTGCAGATAGGTGGTAAAATCTCAACCAAGGGTACGGCTAGGTGGTAAAAACCTATTAGAAGAATGCAGCTCGAATGTAAAATCTTCTCTAAAAGTAGAGATCGGTTGTAAAAAAAACTACCAAGATGACGGCTAGTTAGTAAAACCCTTTACAATATTGCAAATCGGTGGTAAAATACTGTTAGGTGCTAAAACCTCTTACAATGTAGATATCAATGATAAAACATCCGTCAACAAAATAGGTGGTAAAACCTCTTACAATGTGGATATCACTGGTAAAATCCCTGTAAAAGTACTGTTAGCTGGTAAAATTCGTTACAATGTGGATATGAATGGTAAAACCCCCTGTCAAAAGTACTGTTAAGTAGTAAAACTCCTTACAATGTCAAGATCAATGGTAAAATCCTTTTTGGAAGTGCTGTTAGGTGGTAAAACCCCTTACAATGTGCATATCAATGGTAAAACCCTTTCAAAAGTACAGTTAGATGGCAAATCTGTGGTAAAATTTTACCAACTGATTTTATTCATATGGAAAGGATGATTATATTATATAAAAATAATTTCATTTATGCAAAATTTAATTTAATGATAACTTACGTTTCCTTTCTCGAGTACACATGTGAATACGTCATGTACGCTGTGGGCGCGCTAGCGTAAACTACACACGTGTGTACGTGTGAGAAAAGCGAATCTCAAGCTTTCGAAATTCATCCTTCCGAAAAATTGAATACAACCCGAAAGAAAGTCTTAAGAAAACAAACCAAAAGACGAAAACA
The DNA here is from genome assembly GCA_963969495.1 of Ceratothoa steindachneri. Classification (NCBI taxonomy): domain Eukaryota; kingdom Metazoa; phylum Arthropoda; class Malacostraca; order Isopoda; family Cymothoidae; genus Ceratothoa; species Ceratothoa steindachneri. Next base: position 216,367,212 of record OZ018320.1, read on the forward strand.
AAAACAAAAGACGAAAACAAAAACAAAAGACGAAAACAAAAACAAAAGAAGGGGACATTAAAAAAATAACTGGATTGGGACACGTCAATTTTGAAAAAAAAATAACAAAGGGCCATTTTTTGGCTAAATACTTTAGTCCCGACTCTCAAAATTAGCCAATTTTATTGGGGAGTTTTTTGTTTTTTTTAAAAGGAGAGAAATTTCCTTTTCCGTTTGGACAAAGATTTGTGCTTTTCGAACCGACAAAACCATTTGATTTATTTCGGGGCGGAAAACTTCCGTTGATCGATAAAACCCGTGATTAGTGACAATAGAACAAAATAAAACCTAGAAAGGAATAGAAAGGAAATTATTTCTCCTTTTTATCAGGCTATAAAATCATGCCACTATCTATTGCCGGTGCAGTTTACATACATTTGTCTATTTACTAAGTCATAATGAGAGGAAAGATAAATAAAAATACTTTTAGTATTATTAGAAGCTATTAACAACGAAACTAGGTCCGGCAGTTGGTTGTTTTCAAGGATACTAAGGAAATTATGGGCAGTGTGAACCTGACTCTTATAAGTTAATATGTCGTTCGGTCCGACGATAACCATTTTACTTTTCGATAACTTTTTTGGTAATATGAAATTCTAACGAAATTTGAAACCCTGTATTTATTAAAGATTTGGAGGTCGCAATGTCATAAAGCCATAAGTCAGAATGATTGAGAGCACGCGACTTAGGTCTGTTGGTCTTGTTATCTATTAATACGCGTTCGTAAGAAGACTACTAAAGGTTAGGGCGCGCATCTGCAAAATAGGCGCAGAAATAGAAAAAAAAGATGATAAATGTAAAAATCAAAAATTCACAATAATCTGTCTAATCCTAATAAAAATCAAGGTAGATTTTTACACGTATTATCCAAGAATATGGTTGGTTATGGCACTGATATAGTTATATTACAGTCGCTGTTTCCGAGAAGTGTCCGCAATTTAAAGTTTAAATTCTCTTCCGTGGCCACGGAAGTCCCGACCAAGTGTAACCAATCTGATAACTTTAGTGTAAATGTGTGCCAAGTTATTAAATTAAAACGTAATATATATGAATATTGAACTAGAAACTCATTGTTAACATATTGTATGTTTAATATTTATAGCAATCGAGATCACAGCGTGATGCGCACTTATGGCGACAACGGTGGCCACGGATATGTTTTCCAACCTTAAAAACCTGACCGAAATCTACTATTTATCATGGACTTATTTATAGTAAAGGCGGACACCGCGAGTAAAATACGACCCTACACCATCAATTCTGCTGTAAAATCGGATAACACGACCATATCTCGCCCTTGATTTTTCTTACAGAATAATTCAAATACCAAAACACAACATTTTTTCGAATGATTTTATGATTTATATAAATTGTTGTTGATTGTTATTGTTTTTTATTGAAAATGTCGATGGATTTGATGAAATGACCACAGATTTTACCAAAAAATGATGCTCATATGTAATCGTGGGGAAATTTGGTAAAATTAGGGCGAAGTTTTTCTATCAAAACAATTCAAAAACTAACGAGGGAATTTTTGACTGAGTTGTGAAAAGATTGTTCGTGGTATAGTAACACCGAGAGATAGGGTACGCAACTCTCTCAAATTTGCTTTGTTCAACAACGAAAGCGTCTCTCGTAACAAAATCATGGAAGAACATTTAAATAAATTTAAAATCATCATCAACCACTTTCCTTCAAAATGAGGTTGGTGCCTATCAACGCTACATCCTACATAGAGGATTGCCCCAACAGGACGAAAAAGAATGCAATACAATCCTTAGAATAAATCGAATCTAACGAGTGTCCATTAAATATAAGACGCTAAAGAAAATTAATTTATAAAATAAAAATCAAACAAAAATACTAAATGCATCTTTAGAAAGAGAGAAAATTAAAATTTATATAATTGGTTGTTTAATAAAACAATTTATTTTAATTGCTTTCCCCATTACACTTATAAGTGACCTCCATCTTGCCTTGTGCGTTTCGTATCACATCCGAAATGACGTAAAAATCAATTCTAAAATCGGACTAACATTTAAACTTACTAACGTCTCAAATTTCCATATTTAATCATAAATAAATATGAATATATTAAATATAAACTACCTTCCTTTTAAATATTATATTTATATTTCCTATTAAATTAAACTTTAGAAAGTATTGAAGGTTCTTTTAGGTTCTATATTAAATGGACAGTCTATATTTCAAGTCTACCTAGTTTGATTGTACGTAGGTAAGGTCTCTTATGCTTCAAAGATACAAACATGACCCCCCAACCCTATTTGAGAAAGCATTTGGAAAGGGTGGGAGACCTCAATGTTGCCTTTATTCGAAGCCTTTACTACTTGCAGGGCTATTTTGGGGAACGATTCAAGGGTTAATTAGGAAACTTTAATTAATTGCCTTTTCCCCGGCGGGGTTTCAGGAAAGGTCGGGTTGGGGAAATTGCCTCGGGTCAAGGTCAGAACTCCGTAATTAAAGGGTCACGAATATAATGTTTGAAGTGAAAAGAGTCAAAGCTTTGGGAGATAAAGACGAAATAACTTGGAATGGTATTTTTCTTTCTTCCTGCGGGTGAGTTTAGAAGAAATCATTTACACCTTTTTCTTTTTCTCTTGGGGGATTTTCATGTGTGTTTTTATTTATTGAATTATAAGAATTCTCTCGTTTCTTTATTTTTCATCATTTATTGCATATAATGGCGCCTAGGAGGGGGTCATAAAATTTGACGACGCAGCATAATTTTTTTAAGACGAGTACCGCTGCTGCTGGCCATCATTGTTATGAAGATGATGATTTTATTATTATTTAATATTGATCATTATTATTATTATTATCATCATCATTATTATTATTATTTAACATTATTCTTCTTCTCGAATGAAGTGAGATCCGCGCCATGATGTCCGCCCGCCAAATTAAGCGATCCTTGTCGGATCCCATCATCAATTGCCACTCGCTCCCATTCTCCGGTCCGGAGCCCCACCGCCCCGGCCACTACCACCACCACTACCACACCTGCTACCCACCGAGGGAAGGAGGGGAGGGGAGGGGAGGGGAGGAGAACCTGTCACGCCCCATTTAATTCGTACACGCGTGAATGGTTATGAGGCACCCAGATGTCGCTGTCTTCGCGTCTCCAGGACTCTCCGTGTGGGGATGGAGTGGGGGGGGGGGGAGTTTAGTTGGGGCAAGAAGGGAGGGGTGAAAAAACAACAACAATTTGTTCTTACTTGTTGGGAGGGTAATTAAGGGGATAGCATGGGAGGGGAAGGTCAGAAAGAGAAGATTAAAAGAAGAAAGGGGGAATAGAGGAAGAATTAGGGAACAATTAAAGAAGATGAAAAGGGAGAAAAGAAAAGAAATTCAAGAAGAGGGATGATTCAAGACAAGAGAAAAGTCACAGAATGAAGACCAACAAAGAGAAAAGGAAGAAGCAAAAAAATTAAAAAAATGATAATTAAAAAGGGAATATGAAAGAAAAACTGCAGAATGAAGACCAACAAAACAGAAGGAGAGGGAAGAAAAAAAAATTAAGGAGGAAGAAGGAAGATGCAAAGAAAAAAGAGATAAAAAGACTCAAGATAAGGAAAGAGAAAGGGAATGAAGAAGAAAAATAAAAAGAAGAAGGATTAAATAAGGAGAATTATAGAAAAAAAAACACTCAAGACTAATGGAAGAGAAGAAAGAAAAAAAAATAAGAAGAGATGGAAGTAGGAAAATTGAGGAATAAAAAAAAATTGCAAACTCAAGAACAACGAAAGAACAAAAAAAGGAAAAAGATGAAAGAAGAATAATTAAATAAGAAAAAACTGCAAACTGAAGACAATAAATCCCTTGTTCTAGGTAAGGAAGTTCCTGATACTAGTGTCTTTTCAATGGCAATTGGGTGCACATACTACTTGTCTACATGTGCACCAGAAGATCTTATCTGCAGATGTACGGGATGATACAATTAGAGAAAATATCGAATATTTTAAAGTCAACAAACTTATTAAAAATTAAAAACAGATCAGGGTAGAACAAATAGCTTATAATACAAATCTAGTGAAAAAAATATTGAAAAGAAAAAGTCACTAGAGCAAATGAAACCACACCGAACTCTGATTAACACAAAAAGACAGCATTTAAGGTCAAAGGGAAATAAAATCACAGAGATAAAATCAGTAAAAAAATCTTTAAGGAACTGTATGATAACAATGCTCATCATTCACCAGATGACAACTCAGTAAATGTGGAAGTTCAACCGCTAAGGAACGAAGAAATTTTGCACGCACTTAAAAGCATAAAAAATGGTAATGCGCCTGAGGAGGATAGGGTAACAATAGACCGTAATATGAAGACCAGGAGTTAAAATCTTGCTGACCTAATATTTAATATATTTATAAAATACTTAATGGAGAGAAGGATTTCAATAGGAGTGTCCAAAGTTTGAGTTGTATCACTTTGGAACGAAAGTAATGTCCAATTTTAGGGTAAATATTAAAAAGGAAAAAACTTAAGACTATTAAAATATTTAATCATAAACCTAACCTTGATTGCTCTCTAAAACCTCTTCTCATCTGTCAACAGGCTTAAAAATGCCACGCTTGTAAAATTCTTTTGATACAAAATATTAATCCAATTCGTTTTCAACTTGGAAACTTAAGACCATCTAAACAAAGAGTTCTGTAATTCCCTAAACGAGTGATAATCAGAAGGACTAAGGTCAGGAACATACGGAGGATGTGGCAATATTTCCTAACCAAGCTTCTCCAAGAGATATTTGGTCATTTGAGCTGTGTGAGGACGGGCCTTATCGTGATGGAGGATGAGACCACTTCTTTGACCCAAAGATGCTTTCAAACGACTAAAATGATTGCAATAGAGATTGACATTGATTATTTGATTGTTGTATAACACCTCATAATGGACGCTTCCTTCAACATCCCAACATACCCTCAACATGATATTTTGGGGATGAAGTCCTCCTCTCGGTTGTTGAGAAATTCTGCTTCCTCGTCTGATCCACCAAGGCGGCATCTACCGCCATGATAAAGGATCCACTTCGCATCACTAGTATCAATCATGCTCCAAAATGGTGCCTGAAGGTGTCGTGAAAGGAATCACTCGCAGCAACCAACACGCTGTTGCAGATTCGTCGTGGACAGATCGTGCGGGACCCATTTTCCAATCAATGGAACTTTTACAATCCTCTTCAGTCGTGGGGGTTACGTTAAATTGTTCTCTGAGTTTGCTAGAATTTGTAGCAAGATTTGCTGTGACAACAGCTTCCAACTCTTCGAAATCAAGTTCTTTGGGGAGACCTTCTTTTGGTCCGGCTTTAAGACAAAAATCCTCATTTGGGAAATTGGTAAACCACCGCCTGCAACTTTTTCCATTTACTACACCATCGCCATAAGTGACCTGAATGGATTTTGCTTCTGTACTTGCATTGAGAGCTTTATGAAACTCATAGAGTAAAACAGGTCTAATGTGATCTTTAGATGGGAAGACATAATGGCGAATACCGAAGATTATGAACAATATTTTTATAATCTAAAAGAAAATGATAATTTAATCATTGTAGTAGTATTCATAAATGACAAGAAGAGGCACTAATTTAAGAAATACTACCTTAAACTTTATTCTAGGAAATTGAATATTACTTTCCTTACAACCTGATACTTCGTCTTTTTTGCAATAAAAGTGACAAATAAGATTTAAAGAACTACAAATGAATCAGTGTCTCATTAGCAACCTATAAATTATAAAAGTCTTAACCAACAAACTAACATAAACACACCTGCAATCAGCCACCAAACACAAAGGTTTCAGAAGTAACAATAATCGTCTTCAGGTTACTTAACAATTAGTGCAGAGAATACTAAATACATACACGAATACAAAATACTTACATAATATTCGTAGAGTATGAAATAAAGCCTTTTATTGATTAAACAACGATTTAGTAATAAAATCACTACAGAAACAAGGAATTTACAACAATTAGATCGATATTCCTATATATACACTTGTGCAACATCGTCATTTAGCCTGAACTCAGTCGATAATAAATTAAAAATAATAAAGTGTGAGAGAAGCAAGGTCCTATCGATCTTAAATTGTTTACAGAAATGATTTTGAGGAGATTAGAGTGGACCAAAAGGACAAGCAGAATTATAGGGATATATTTAAGTCATCACTTTGCTAATGAAGAAATAAAATTGAAGATAAGAGAATTATCATAAGTCATTCTCACAGTTTTGTTACACTCCTTAAGACTCTCGTAACAAAGGACACAATTATACTTCTGATGCAGTTAGACACGTTATTATTGTTTTAACATATAAATATGTGTTTAAATTGTAATGTGAATCGATGTTGCCACCCTCGGTGGCGAGCACGCGCTGCAAGCGAGACCTGATGGGCGCGCACACGTTGCGGAGGAAGTCCTTCCTCATGCTAACCCACACACACCCGGTTTTCGGAGGACTTAAGCTCGTCGACGTTGTTGTGGCAGATCTTGTAGGTCTCGCCCTTGACATGCGCCCGCACGTTGTAGTCTTTGGGATTGAGGTCGGGCAACTGCGGCGACCAAAAAATCCGACTACTGGTAGAAGTTCAAATTTGACTCCAACCACACTTGCACGGTGATTGCCGTGTGAATGAAGCTTATCCTGCTGAAAGATTTACTCTTAATGATCTTTCTTACCCAGGGCAGGAGTTTCTTGGCCAAGATGTTCTTGGAATCGGCCGCGATGAACCTGTAACCGACCGCGAACCACAGCGGCGGCATCTTCTCGCCATTCGAACTCACGTCGCCAAGCGTCATCACGGAGGCCAGGTGCTTCGTCGTGAACACATAGCGGACCTTGAAGACGTCCTAGCTGAAGCCCACCACACGGTCTTTCTGCTTGTTAATGATTGGATCGACAGTGAACGTCTTTTCATTAGAAAAAAAGACACTTCTATTGCTAGGATGCTTTACGTCGTTTAAAAGCCGATGATAGTGCTCTCGACGTTGTTCTCGCATACGGCCAGTGATCAGAGCCTTTTCATCTCACCTAAAGCCTTTGTCACCTTCCTCCTTGATGGCTCTGGGCACCGTGGCCACCGAAATATTTTTCTTCTTCGCGAGCGCAGTCATGTTAAGCTTCGGAGCAGTTTCGAAAGCTTTTCACACAGCGAAACGGTTGACAACTTGTGGTCTGCATAAACGAGGTTGATCTTTGATCTCTTCCCCATTTTCGAGCCTTTTCGCGACTCTATGGAGAGTCATTCGGCTGACGTTGAGCCGCTTGGCGATATCGGAATTGTGCCCAGCACGCAAGCGAGCTGAGATATTGATTCTTTTCTCTTCTCTCTCGACACACCTGCGCACATTGTAAAGGACGTTTTAATGACACGTAAAACTCTCTAAAGATAAAAAACCGAGTGTAACAGAACTTTTTTTATACCTGGTAATAATAGTTTTGCCGAATATAGAGCAATTAGGACTAATAACGTAGCTTTAGAAAGTATACACAGGAGTAAGTCTACTTAGAACGGCCTCTGATTCCTAGTCTGAGCATAGAAAATGAAATCAGGAGGACAAAATTAGGCCGGACAGCGATAGATAAAAAGGTCCGTTACATCTTTAGAATCGACGTTTATCTATGCCTAAAATTCAAAATATTTAATCAATGGATCTTAACAACTGGAAGTAAAGCTTGGACACTGAACATTACAATCAAGGAAGAACAACCCTCGGGGACCTTGAAAAAAATACATGAAGAACAAAAACATGGGTGGCAGAAATACATAACTGTCTGTTCATCTTTACCTGTCGCCAAATATCATAAAACTATCTTGAATGAAAATTTAAGACCTGAAGACGAACAAATGAGGCTCAAAACGTTTAGCACGAATACAAAATGTAATGTAACTTTAAGATATATATATATATATATATATATATATATATATATATATATATATATATATTAATTTGTTTTGCCTAATGGCGATTGTATGTACATTTGATGAAGGCAATAAAATCCATTTATCCTGTATCTGCTCCATCTGTCGGGCCGGCGTCTAGGCAGCCGCCCGGGCCGACAACCCGGCAGGGCAGACTGTGAGAACCGGTAACCAGAGCCTCTCCCTCTCCTGTGGATACGGCCCCACAGGGAGTGGGGTCTACTGTGGGAGTGTGCGAAGAGTGTGGAAGGGTTTGTGGGACTTCGAGATCCTTATCTTTGCTATGCTACGTCAATGATGGCGGTGGGTGATGACGTCATGCCTAGATCGGTCGTTATTTGCTTAAAACTCCAAAAACAAAACCGATGAGGAAGTGATTGCAAAGAACGTGGTAGGGTTAAGGGATGTGAAATGTATGTGAAGGCACTACTAGGGGAGCATCCGAAGTCATAAGCAACGTAATTATCGTTATAGAGTTTAATAGCGGAGAGAGGAGAGGGTTTCAGCCTAAATTAGCTCCCATTATCACGTCCATGCCCTTAAAAGCGAAACGATTCTTGTACAGGGAGTGCACTAATGAGAGTTCAAAACTCGTAAAACTCCTTAAAATCACTTGAAACTTAATCAAATTACTAAAAGCTAATGAAACTATTATAATCTTAAAACTTGTAATCCTCCTTAAGATTATTAAAATTTGAAAAACTCTGGAAACTCCTTAAACCTCTCTAGACTGAAAAACTCATGAAACCTATTAAGAAACTTAAGATGTTAAAACTCTTGAAACTTAAACTCATGATTTCTATTAAAACCAAATTTTAAAATACTTAAAACTCTTGAAACATGAGACACTTAAGATTTTAAAACTCATTAAAACTTATTAAGCATTTTGAGCCATTTAAGCTTTCGAAACTCTTTTAAAACTCTTAAAACTCATAAAATCTATTAAGACACAAAATTTAAAACTCCTTGAATCTGTTAAAATTATAAAACTCCCCATTTCGAAAGCTTTAAAACTTATGTAAATACTAATTGCTCCAAAACTTGAGAAGATTTAAACTCGTCACAAATTGTACTCCCTAAAACTCGTAAAGTTTCTAAACACTTTAAAACTCCTGCAAACTCTTATTTATCGTTCAAAATTCTTAAAAATACTTAAGTTTTTAAATTCTGTTTAGAACTCGGAAAACTCATTAAAACTCTTCTGAAATTACTTGAAACTCTTAACAGCCTAACACCAGTGTAAACCTCTTGACACGTGTACAATCTAGTACTCCTTGCTAATCTTACATCCATATAAAGCTCTAGAAACTCTTTTAAAATCTTCATTCTCCTCCAAACTCTAAAGTATCTTTGAAACTCTTCGTTCAGGTCCAAATTCTAAAAACTCATTGAAACTCATTATCTTACATACTCAATAAAATCCTCGAATCTTTTAATCATCTTTCAAACTCCTAAACTCATTGTGATTTAATACTAATTTTAATCTTTGAAATGCCTTAAACTCCTAGAACTCCTTTTAAACTCTTGCATTTGCTTAAAACTCCTTGAAACATCTTGAACTTCGTAGACCTCGGAAAACATAAGACTGAAATTTCTTGAACTCGCGAACTCTTAAACTCATGAACTCAGTTACTTGAACCACCACAAACAGCAGTAGTTCTTAACTCCCAAACTCAAAAGTTCTCAAACTCCCAAACTCAGAAGTTCTTAAACCCTCATACCCCCCCATACACGGTGGTTCTTAAACTGCCAAACTAAGAAGTTCTTAAACTCCCGTACACAATGGTTCTTAAACTCCCGTACACAATAGTTCTTAAACTCCCGTACATAATGGTTCTTAAACTCCCAAATTAAGAAATTTTTAAAATCCCGTACATAATAGTTCTTAAACTCCCAAATTAAGAAGTTCTTAACCTCCCGTACACAATTGTTCTTAAACTCCCAAATTAAGAAGTTCTTAAACTCACGAACATATTCGTTCTCGAACTCGCGATATCGTTATTTTTCTAAGTTGCGAACTCCTGGCCTCCAGGGAAGGGGTGGGGGTGATGGGGTGGGGGTGGAGGTCCTCTCCCACGACTCAATCCTTGCAAGCTCGATGGGCCTCTTGGGACCTCCGTCTAGAGGATGTCGCAGGGGGAAGGAGGCTGCCCGTGAGAACACTCTACCCATCATTTAATTTTTATGGATAATTTCCTTATTATTTTCATCATCATCACTAACTCTATAATTTAAGAAGGAGATTTTTTTGAGTATTTGAATAATAATTTCATCTTAGTTTGGTTATGACTTATGTTTTTTTATTAAAGTTATTTCTAATATTCTTTTATAATATAAAAAAACAAAATGGTGAAGTTCAGAAATAAATATAAGTATCGAGATTTTGTGAATTTTTTAAAACCCAAAGAATTACAAATGGTGAAGTTCAGAAAATTTATTTTTATATATCTTCTTCTATAACTATATTTTAGCAACGTGATTTTTTGAAAGGGGGGAAATTTAGTTTAGAGTTCCTTTTTAAAATTATTATAATTGGCGAAGTTCAGAAAATTTATAAAAATTTAACCATGGCTGCTTTTTTTAGATTTTGAATTTTAATTTTAGTAGCGAAGCGCAAGCTCCCCCTGTAGGGGAGAGTGGCGAAGCCATTGCCTGGTTAGCCCTATTTATTTTTATTATGACCTACAAGAGTGGTAAAACAAGTTCTTACTTACAGGAAAGTTAAACCACATCTGGTGTGGTTAGTTAATCGATGGAGCCTACTCAAAAGGAAAGTCGTCGCTTTCCTCAATTGCCCGAAATTAACGTACATCGGGTGTGGTTAGTCGCTGGATGGAGTTCTAATTCTTCACATCGATAGAAAACGGTGACTGACGGGTAAAACTCGTGGTTTAGATACTAAATTAAAGTGTAACTTTCCATTAAGATGCTACGTAGGTGATAATAAGCGAATCGGTCATAATAATTAAAAGACAACAACAACCTAAAGGATTTTTTAAAAAGTTTGTCAAGGTAAAAGGTGTTCCATTAAGACGGATCGAAGTTAGCAGTAAATAAAAGTGTTATTAGTGAAAATTTATTGATTTCACTATCAGATCATGTTATTTGAGTCACGGCAATTATGTGTGAAAAATAATATCGCCTAAATGTCCACCAAGGCTTCGGTCGGCGGCACACCTCCACTCGATGGTCAAAATTTTGATGACGTCTCTGCATAGTTGCTCCTCGATCTCACCAATATTCCTCATTATCTCATCCTTCAGCTGTTGAATTGTTGTTGGCTTGTTGGCATAGACCTTACTTTTGAGATGACCCCAAAGGATTTCTAAAGGCGTCAAGTCACACGATCATGATAGCCAATTGACCTCGCTGTTTCGAGAAATGATGCAACCTGGGTACTTCCTGAAATGCGTTTCTGCTTCGATAACTTTAACACGTTGTTCGATTGTTAATCTTTCCATGGTTAAATTGCCAAAGACTGAAGTTGTTAAATATGAAAGAAAAAGAAAAAAAATCATTAGACGCTTAAACTTAACTTACATTTAAAATCGGTCCAAGTTATTGGAACACCCTTTATATGCAAATTTTACTGTAATTATGGCTCCATGGCTAACGTAATCAGAGTTGCCAACATTCACGTATCTGGCCTAAGAGATTCACGTTCAGCTTTAATCTCGCCTTCACGCCAACGTAAAATTCAAAATTTAAAATAGTTCAAAGATCGTCGCAAAGACGTTTATTTTAAAGCAAAACGTTACAATTGACTTATGTTGTTAGCACAATTTTCTCTGATCAGGGACCAGTATTAGGGTGATAACTCTTATTACAGCAAATTTAAAATATTTATGGAGGACAAATTTACAATATGTATTGTTGACAAAGTCAAAATATTTATTGCTGACAAATTTAAAATATTTATTGCAGACAAATTAAAAAGATTTAGCGCAGATTTTTAAATAGTTATTGCGGACAATTTAAAATATTAATTGCGGACAAATGTAAAATATCTATTGTAATTTTTAATATTTTTAACGAACAAATTTAATATTTTTTGAAAAAAAATATTATTGCGTTCAAATTGAAAATATTTTATTGCGCAGAAATTTAAAATATTTATTGCAGGTAAATTAAAAATTGTAAATATTCACTCTGGACATATAAAAAAATTATTGCGGACAAATTATAAATATTTATTGTGTTAAAAATAAAATATTTAATGTACAAAATTTAAAATATTTCTTGCGGACAATTTAAAATATAAATTGCGGACAAAGTTCAAATATTTATTGCGAACAAATGCAAAATATTGATTGTGAAAATATTTAAAATATTTATTACGGCCAAACTTTGAATATTTTTTGCTGAAATTTTTTTTTATTCATTGCAGAGAAATTTAAAATATTTATTACCGACAAATTTAATGTTTATTTTTGAAAAGTGCGAAAAATTTATTGTTGACAAATTGAAAATATTTATTACAAACAAATTGAAAATATTTATTACGAAAAATATTTCTTGCGGACAAATTTAAAATGTTTATTACGGACAAATATACAATATTTATTGCATAAAATTTTAAAAAATTTATTGTGGACAAATTTAAAATATTGATTTCAGGCAAATTCAAAATATTTATTACCGACAAATTTAATATTTATTCGGAAATTTTTAAAATATTTATTGCGGAAAAAATTAAAATATTTATTTCGAATAAATTTAAAATATTTATTACAGACAAATTATAAATATTTATTGCACGCAATTTAAAATATTTATTTCAGGCAAATTTAAAATATTATTGCGGACAAATTTAAGATATTTTTTGCGGAGAAATTTAAGATATTTTTGCGGATGCAATCCTGTATTGAATTCTGGATCGCGAATGACAAGGGATCTTAGAGCAGCTTAAGGGTGTAGGGAGAGGAGATGAGTGCATCACAACACTACTCCCCCACAATATGTATGTACAAAAGAGCACAACGACTCCCATGTACGAACGTAGAAAACGGGCATTTTTACGAAGTTTATATTTATTTAATGCCAAGAAGAGAAACCAATGCGGGCATCTGAGTTAGTGAAGAGAGGTTCGTAAAGAAATGGTGAAGTTGGGGGTAAATATGAAGGGGAAAGGGCACATACTATGAATAGTTTAAAAATGAGGTTACTTGGGGCTCTTGTGGGCGGGGCCACTCAACTCTCTCCGGGACCAGCTCAGCCGAATTTTAATGACTCCTTTTTTCAGGAACATGTCGATGTATGTGTGAACAGTCAACGGCGTTGAAGGGAAGACATTAGTAAAGGTTTAGTTGAGTAAATGTTAGTTGATATGGACGACTGGAAACCTTCTGAATATTAGGAAAGAGTTAACTTCAATATGATGATTCGCGCCGGGTATCAAAATGCTGACATCATCACTGCTGCTCAATGCTCTGTGACCCCATTAAAGGCTGCATGACGTGACGTGGGGAGCTGCAACGGAGACTACGAAGCCGTGGCCAGCAGAAAGGAGCATATCAGGCATTCTGACTGCGTCCGTACGTCGGATTTCATCCAGCAACTGCAGGCGAATATCGGCTTCAGCGAGTGAAAGGGTGTTGTAGTCGCCACCATGAAGCTGGTCCTGAATAAGGACCTTTGCCACCACTCGTACAAGAAGCGCAAGAGACAGATTTTGACAGCCAAGGCGAAGGAGAACCGCTTAACGGAGTCAAAGCAGCTCCAGAACAAACCAAATCATCTTATTGAGCTGGGGATGATCTGATCTTCTCAGATGAAAACACCTTCTACCAGGGACAGTTGCACTCAGAATAACAGGTGGCTTGCCTATAATCTATGCGAAGTTCCACATATCATGAAGACCAAGTTCCCGCAAACTGTGATCGTCTGTGGGTGGGACTCCAGTGAAGGTGACGCCATGCTGCCGCATATGTCTGAACAGGGGCTTAAAGCTCAATTCAGACAGCTACTTAGAGCTACTGGAGTCTGTGGTCAAACCATGGCTGGAGAGGGTTGCTGTTAGAAGGCCTTACCTCCGGAAAGAGTCAGAAGTGGATGTCAGAGAATTTCTACGACTTCACCAGTGCCACTTTCTGGCGTCCTAATTACCAGGATTTTAATCCCTTGGATTACTGTGTGTAGGGCGCGGTTTAGAAATATACCAACTGTTGTGTTCACACCATCAAGAACAAGTTGGTGGCCAAGATCAAGGAAGTGTTCTAAGTTCTTCCCTGAGACAGAGTGAGGAATGCATTAGCTAGGTTCCGGAGCCATTTTAAGGCTTCGGTAGAAGCTGAGGGCAGCTACTTTGACTAAACTGTTATCTCCCATTCAAAATCTAGTTATTTTTTTAATCTTTAAAATACGTTCATTTTTGGCTGAGATATTAGGGTGGGAATCTTTTATGCAAACCGTCAAATTTAGCCTGAACACCCTGTAATTATAATTATCATTCTTAATTAAAACCGTCACTAATTCCTAATAAATTGGTGCTTCTGCCTAATTATTACTGGAAAAATTAACGTCCAAATGTGACTCCAATTGACTGATTTTGGAGATAGGGTAATTTTTTTATTTTTTGCATTTATTTTTAATTTTGAAATAGTAAATTTTAGCTTACCGCAGCGGAAATAATCAATTTTGACTCCCCTCAGCTAAAATTTGAGTAAAAAGTTGGTGTCTTTATTTAGGTTGCCTTTCGCCGAGAATACAAAGTCAAAATTGTTAAAGATCAATTGCAAAATTTGAGAAAATATTTATTGTTTATATTCCAAAACCTCACGATTGTTTGATTTAAAGGTTGCAGACATTTAAAATGTGTTGTCTGCTGCGAAAGTCGGTAACATCTACATGAATCCGAAGCCTATTCGGACACATGAAAGTTCCCTGAAGTTTTCTGAAAACATTGCGAGATTGTGATTATTTTCCTTTTTTGTTAGATGTTATTATAATAACAAGTAGAGGTCGTCATAGCATTGACTAGAGGTTTCTATATTAACGACTAGAGATTGTCATAATAATGACTAAAGGTTGTCATAGTTACGCCAAGACGGCGTCATACTGGGTATTGCAAAAATCCAGTTACATTCGTTGCGACGCTCTCAACAAAGAACACAATGATAGTTCAGTTAGACACGTTTTTATTGTTTTAACAAATAAATATGTGTTTAAATTGTAATATTAATCAATACGGCCTCCTTTGACAGCGAACACCCGTTCCAGGCGAGACATGAAGGCCACATACACAGTGCGGACGAAGTCTTACCCCATTCTAGCCCAAGCGCGTTGGACGGAGGACTTCAGCTCGTCGCCGTTGCTGTTGCTCACACCACAGGCCTTGTACTCGATATTCGTCCCCACGCTCCAGTCGAGGGAATGAGGTCGGCGACTGCAGCGGCCAAAAGTCCTTCAAGCAGAAGTTCAAGTTCGACACAACGAACTTTGCACAGTCTTAGCCGTGTAGGCCGGGGCACCGCCCTGCTCAATGATGTATCCCGCCTTCTTTGTGAGCCTTCTCAGCCAGGGCAGGAGTTTCGTGCCCAAGATGACCCTGTAATCGACCGTGGTGAAACTGTAACCGGCCGCAAACCACACCGGTGGCATCTTCTCGCTATTCGAAGCCACGACGCCAAGCATCATCACAGAGGTCGAGTGCTTGGTCGTGGACACATAGTGGATCTCAGAGACATCCTATCTAAAGCTTACAACGCTGTCGTTCTGTTCATTGATGGGAGGTTCAACCGTGAAGGTCTTTTCATCAGAAACAATAAGAATTCGATTGCCATGTCTCTTCAAGTCGTTGTGATGGCGATAACAGCGTTCGCGACGTTGCTCTCTCATAGGGTCGGTGACCAGAGGCCTTTACACGCACCTCAAACTCTTGCTCATCTCCTCCTTGACGGTTCTGGACGCCGTGGCCAAAGAAATTTTCTTCTTAGCGGAGTACCTTCGAATCCCTTTCTCACAGTCAAACGCTTGACAACTTGAGATCTGCCTGAACGAAGATGAATTTTGAGGTCTTCCCAGTTTTTTAACCTCTCCACGACTCTGTGGACGGCCATCCGGCTGACCTTGAGCCGCTTGGCGATGTCGGACTTGTTGTGCCCGCGCGCGGGAGATCAGAGATCTCGATTCTTTCACTTCCACCTCGGCACACCTCCACACAATGTAAAAGACGTTTGTATGACACGCGCTGAATAAGTAGAACTTTAAGTTTCTTTGACAGAACTTTTTCTAGTGGTTGAAGGTTTTTGTGAAGGCTTCGCTGTTTCCTGCGTCTGGATTATTTTATTGGGGTTTATGTTATTTGGGGTGGGTGTAGTTATTCTAATGGTGTTTATATTATTTTTTTCGGAGTGTGTGGTTATTTTAGCATGTGGTTTAGGTCGCTCATAGGGATATGTGTGTTGGTTGGAATTGAAAACCGTGTCATGAGAGTGCCAGGTGGAGCATGGGAAACTTAAGTAGAGCTGACATCCGGAGGCTTGTGTGCGCTCCAAGCCCCAGCAACCCCAATTGTCCTACCGACTCCGGTGACCTCAGGGTGATAGGTAGACATCTTCCACACATTTTTACTTTATCTTCAGTTTCTTTACATAAATCCCCTTACTCTCATCGGGAGATGCCCTCGTTAGTAATTGGCCCTAAACCAGAGATTCCTTGTTCTTTTTCTGTATTCTTTTTCCTACTAGTGTTTAGCAGTAGTAGTAGCAGCAGTAGTTGTAATCGTATTAGCAGTAGTAGCGATAGCAGCAGAGGAAGCATTAGCAGGTGCATCATCATCGTCATCAGCAGAAGTGGCAGTAGTAGCAGTAGCAGCAGTCAGCAGTATTATCAGTAGTAGTTTGGAATAGTAGTAGTAGGGTGCGTGAGTAGGGGGTTTAGGATTACCTCTTATTTATTTTTCAATGGTAAAGAAGTCCATTCTTGGAGTCAAGGGAAGTAGAGTCCGACCTCCCGTTCCTGTCCTCCACATGAATCGCTCCTTCCCTCTTCCTCCTCCTCCTCCTCCTCCTCCTCTTGCCCTCTCCTCCTCGTCTGTCCCCCCACCCCCTACTCCACCCCGTCTCTCCTCAATGTCCTCTACCTCTCACCCTTTCATATTCCAAATTTCGCCCTCTCGACCTCACCCAGCATGTCGCGCCATCCGGTCCTCCTCCTCCTCTGAATATCGCGCATCCGCCCTCTACTCCACATCTCGTCCTCGCGACGTCGTCATCCATATCTCCCACCTCTCGCTATTCCATCCTCCTTATCTCAGCCTCGCCACCTTGTCCTCTACATCTCGTCCTCCAAGTCTCGTCGGCCACAGTTCGAACTCATGCCCTCATCCTCCACAGCTCTCATCGTGTCCTCCACCTCTCGGCCTAGCATCCTAATTATTTCACTCTCCGGAACTCATCCTCCATATCTCGCCCTCCTATCCCCGTCCTCATTCGTCATCCCGTCCTCCGCAGTTCTCCTATCTGTCCTCGTCGTCAACAATTCTCCCAAGACCTCCACATCTCTCCATCTTCTTCCAAATCACGCCCTCTCGTCTTCGTCCTCCACGTATCGCTGTCTCGTCCTCCAAATTTCACTCTCGCTCCCTTGTCCTCCTCATTTCATCTTTCTGTCCTCGTCATCAACAACTCTCACGTCGTCATCCTTAAATTCAAGTGTCCTCCACATCTCGTCCTCCCTATCTCGCCCTCGCGAACTCTTCCTGCACATGTCGCGCTCCCATCCTCGTCCTCTACATCCATCCCTCTTGTCCTCTACATTTCCAACTCCCATCCTCATCCTCTACATCTACCCCTCTCGTCCTCCACATTTCCGTCTTCCATCTTCGTCCTCTACATTTAGCCCTCTCGTCCGCCACATTTCCCGCTCTCTATCCTCATCCTCTACATCTATCCCTCTTGTCCTCAACATTTCCAGCTCCCATTCTCGTCCTTCACGTCTATCTCTCCGTCCTCTTCCTCCGCATATCGTCCTCGTCTTCCGCATCTCGCCCTCATCCTACGCGTCCTCCAACCTTCGCCCTCCCTATCTCTCCATCGCGAACTCATCGTCCACCTCTCGCCCGCCCTCCCCTTCCTCCACATCTCGCCCTCGGAAGCAAGAGCCGACCAACCACCTCTCCCTTGGATCTCTTCCTAATCATTTGGTCACAGTGCTCCTCTCGCCCGGCCTCACAGTGCGCGCGGAACAAAGGAAACGGCGGGATACACAGAGGTGCCATTTTCGTCTTTCAGGCCAACTGCCATAAAACACAAATTGCTTAAAAGGCCTCTCCCGAATGTCTTATTTGAAAGCGAAACACGAATTGTTCTCATTCTACTGCCATTATGACGATTAAAACTGTGCGAATAGTTTTTGGCGTGGATTTTGATTTCGCGATTTTCTAATTAGATTCACTTACACAGCGCCCATAATTAGTTTCAGCGTCCGGTATTATTTGTACGTAAGTCAGGAATTAATCCCCTGTAGTGAATGATCAGAAACTACTTTCAAGGGGGTTATTTAAAGAAAAAGGGTTTAAACGAGTAAATATGGTACAGTTGTGTTTTGTAATTTTCGCAGCAGCAGGATGCTACATATTGAACATGATGCAAATTCCGCTGGGAATTCTGGGAATATTCTGGGATATTCCAATTGATATGGAATAGCATCGGTGGACGTTTGCCTGATGAGAGAGTAGCTCTTAAACCAATTAGTATTTGAGCTGAATTCCCCGACGCATTTGCTGTAAGAGCGAATGAACGAGACAGAGAAATATTTATTTACGTCGCTAACTGAAACAAAAAATGGATATTTAAAAAATATATATATTATCAATCCTTTGTGATTGATATGAAAATTAAAATCGAAAGGATTGAAAGAGTTAACGAGATTTTTAAGGCTTAAGATGACATGGCAAATATTTATGTTATGCTTGTTGCAGGGCGCCAAATTTTATATCCGATATAACGGATTTTCAATAGGATTAAATTATTAATTATAGGAAAATGATCCAAAACATTTTTCGTAGCGAAACATTAAAATTATATAGAAACATTTCGAGTAATAATATTAGTATATCCCACACAAATTGTAAAAGGATTTTGAACATAAATGAGTATTCTAAGAACTTAGAAAAACAGCTAATAAAAGAATACCAAAATTACATTTCAAAAATGCTTACAGATTTTTAATATATTAACCTAATACCGACTTTTAAAATTATTCTAATGCAAATTTGGGATCAATCCTAGACAACGACCACCTAGAATACTATTCCTAATTAATTGCCCACAAAAAAATTCAATTCTAGAAGAGGACCCCCACCCAAAATATCAATCATAGTTGTTGACCCCTAAGAAACTTATTGATATAGATGAAAATATAATTTGGAAATAACTTTTATTAAATAAAAAATAATACACAAACAAATTAAACAAACAATTAAAATAATCCAAGGGGTAAAAGAGAAATATGATGGCAGAAATGTTCAAAGTCACTCAAACCGAATCGATCCTGCCTCATAGGTGAGGTTAATTCAAGTTAGGGATCTTTTCTGTTTGGCGGCAGGCGGATGTTTTGTACCAAAGATCCGCCAGCCGCCAAACAGAAAAGACCCTAAGTTAGGTTAGGTTAGGATAAGTTAGGTTAGGTTATTTGCACCTAACCTAACCTAACATAACCAAAATTATCTTAACCAAACTCAATCTTAGCAATTATATTATTATTATTGATTTAAAAAATCAATCCTAAGCAATGACCACCAAAAGATTATCCCTAGATACTGACCCCCCCCTCAAGCTCAATCCTAGATAATGATCCCTAACATAGGTTGGGAGTCGTTGTCTAGGATTTATCCTAAATTTTTACTATCCCAATAAGTTCACAAATATAAGTTCAAGTTCAGCCCAAATTCAAATATCTCCACGACACTTGGGGATTCCACAATGCAAGTCGCTAGATCCTCACCCGTTTCCTAATAATTTAGTCCTCACCAAAATTATATAACTTGAAGACGTGTGAGAAGAAATGACCTCAAACTGAGCCTATTGGTCAATATGAGGATTGTCACAGGGACAAGAACTAGGAAATTTAGAATACCATATTTTAAAGAAGATAAAACACTTATTCAATTTAAATAGGAGAAAGGAAGTGAAGAACAATCTGGGTAACCTTGAAATGACACAATCTTTTAGTCCTATTTGATGATCAGAATAGAAACACAGACGATTAAAAGATTTATAGGTATCTAGGAGATTCACGAGTGTGAGAAAGATTGACAGGTATCAGGAAGATTCACAGGAATCAGAGAGATTGACAGGTATGAGGAAGATTCATACGTATCAGAAAGATTGACAGGCATCAGAGAGATTAACAGGTATCAGAAAGCTTCACAAGTATCAGGAATATTTACTGGTAACAGAAAGATTGACAGGCATCAGTAAGATTCAGAGGTATCAGAGAGATTTACAGGTATCGGGAAGATTCACAGATATCAAAAAGATTGACAGCCATCAGGAAGATTCACACGTATCAGAAAGATTCAGAATTATCAGTAAGATTCACAGGTACCAGAAAGATTGACAGGCATCAGGAAGATTCACAGGTACCAGAAAGATTCACAAGTATCAGGGAGATTCAGAGGCATCAGGAAGATTCACAGATATTAGGGAGATTCAAAGGTGTCTGGAAGATTCATAGGTATCAGAAAGATTGACATGTGTCAGGAAAGTTAACAGGTATCAGAAAGATTGACAGGAATCATAAAGATTCACAGGTATCAGAAAGATTCACAAGAACTAGGAAGTTTCACAGGTATCAGAAAGATTGACAGGCATCAGGGAGTTTAACAGGTATTAGAAATATTCACAAATATCTATAAGATTGACAGGGATCAGTAAGATTCACAGGTATCATGGAAATTCACAGCTATCAGGGAGATTCAAAGGTGTCTGGAAGATTCACGGGTATCAGAAAGATTCATAGGTATCAGAGAGATTGAGATGCATCAAGAAGACTCACAGGTATCAAAAAAATTCAGAGTGTCAGGAAGATTCACAGGTGTCAAGGAGATTCACGGGTGCCTGGAAGATTCACGGGTATAAGGAAAATTCACAGGTTTTAAAAAGGTTACATGTGTCAGAAAGATTCAGAGATATCAGAAAGATTGACAGGCATTAGGAAGATTCACAAGTATCCGTGAGATTGACAGGTATCAGAAAGATTGACAGGTATCAGAAAGAGTGACAGGCAACAGGAATAAAAACAGGTATTAGAAAGATTCACAAGTATATGGAAGTTTGACAGGTGTCAGGGAGATTTAAAGGTGTCTGGAAGAATTAAGTGAATCAGAAATATTGATATATATATATATATATATATATATATATATATATATATATATATATATATATATATATATATATATATATATATCAGCAAGAACCGCAGGTATAAGAAAGAACGACAGGCATCAGGAAGATTCACAGGTATCCAAGAGATTTAAGGTATCAGAAAGATTCACAGGTATCCAAGAGATTTAAGGTATCAGAAAGATTCACAGTTATCAGAAAGATTGACAGGCATCAAGATGATTCACAGATATCAGAAAGATTGACATGTATCAGGAAGTTTCACACATATCTGAAAGATTCACAGGCATCATAAAGTTTCACAGCTATTAGAAAGATTGAAAGGTATCAGAAAGATTCACAAGTATCAGCAAGATTCACAGGTGTTTAGGAGATTGACAGGTGTCTGGAAGATCACAGGTGTCAGGAAAATTCACAAGTATCAGAAAGATTGACAGAAATAAGGAAGACTCACAGGTATCAGAAAGATTCAAAGTATCAGGAAGATTCACAGGTGTCAGGGAGATTCACGGGTGTCTGGAAGATTCACAGGTATCAGGAAGATTCACGGGTATTAGTAAGAATCACAGGTATCAGAAAGTTTGACATGTACCGCGAAGATTCACAGATATCAGAATGATTGAGAGGTATCAGAAAGATTCACAGGTATCAAATTGATTGACAGGCATCAGGAAGATTCTCAGGTATCAGAAAGTTTCACATGTGTAATATAGATTCCCAGCAGATTTCGGAAAGTTTGACAGTCATCAGGAAGATTAACACATATCTAAAAGATTGACAGGGATCAGGAAGATTCACAAGTATAAGAAGATTTAACATGTATAAGGAAGATTCACAGGTATCAGAAAGATTCAGAGTATCAGAAAGATTCACAGGTGTCAGGGAGGTTCACGGGTGCTTGGGAGATTCATGGGTATAAGGAAGATTCACAGGTATCAAAATGGTTACATGTGTCAGAAAGATTCAGAGATATCAGAAAGATTGGCAGGAATCAAGAAGATTCACAGGTATAAAAAAGTTGAGAGGCATCAGGAGGATTCGCAGGTGTCTGGATGATTCACGAGTATCAGCAAGAATAACAGGTATCAGAAAGATTGACAAGCATCAGGAAGATTCACAAGTATCAGAAAGAGTAACATGTATCAGGAAGGTTCACAGGTATCAAGGAGATTCACAGATATCAGAAAGATTGACAGGCATTAAGAAGATTCACAGGTATCCGTGAGATTGACAGGTATCAGAAAGATTCACAAGTATCAGCAAGATTCACAGGTGTTAAGGAGATTGACAGGTGTCGTGAAGATCACAGGTGTCAGGAACATTCACAGGTATCAGAAAGATTAACAGGAATCAGGAAGACTCACAGGTATCAGAAAGATTCAAAGTATCAGGAAGATTCACAGGTGTTAGGGAGATTCACGGGTGTCTGTTAGATTCACAGGTATTAAAAAGATTACATGTCTCTGAAAGATTCAGAGATATAAGAAAGATTCACAAGTATCAGGAAGATTCAGAGGTATCAGAAAGATTGACAGGCACCAGGAAGTTTCACACGTATCAGAAAGATTCACAAGTATCAGAAAGATTCACATTTATCAAAAAGTTTGACAGCCATTAGGAAGATTCACAGGTATCTAAAAGATTGACGGGCATCCGGAAGGTTCACAGGTATCAAAAAATTGACAGGTATCAGGAAGATTCACATGTATCAGAAAGATTGACAGGCATCAGGAAGATTCAAAGGTATCTGGAAGATTCACGGGTATCAAGAAGATTCACAGATATCAGGAAGAATCGCAGGTATCAGGGAGATTCACAGGTGTCTGGAAGATTCGAAGGTATCGGGAAGATTCACTGGTGTCTGGAAGATTCACATGGTATCAGAAAATCTGTTATTTATCAGGAAGTATCACAGCTATCAGAAAGAACGTCAGGCATCAGGAAGATTTACAGGTATCCGAGAGATGGATAGGTATCAGAAAGATTCACAGGTATCACAAAGATTCACAGGCATCAGAAAGTTTCATAGGTTCAGAAAGATTCACAAGTATCAGAAAAATTCATATGTGTCAGGGAGATTCACCGGTGTCTGTAAGATTCACGGGTATCAGAAAGATTCATGGGTATCAGGAAGATTCACAGGTATCAGAAAGTTTGAAATGTGCCGCGAAGATTTACATATATCAGAAAGATTCACAGGTATCAAATTGATTGACAGGCATCAGGAAGATTCTGAGGTATCAGCAAGATTCACATGTGTAATATAGATTCACAGCAGATTTAGGAAAGATTGACAGTCATCAGGAAGATTAACAGATATCTAAAAGATTGACAGGGATCAGGAAGATTCACAGGTATAAGAAGAATTAACATGTATAAGAAAGATTCACAGTTATCAAAAAGTTTGACAGCCATTAGGAAGATTCACAGGTATCTAAAAGATTGACGGGCATCCGGAAGGTTCACAGTTTTAAAAAAAATTGACAGGTATCAGGAAGATTCACAGGTGTCTGGAAGATTCACAGGTTTCAGAAAGATTGACAGGTACCAGAAAGATTCAGAGATATCAGAAAGATTCACAAGTGTCATGAAGATTCACAGGTATCAGAAAAATTGACAGGCACCAGGAAGTCTCACATGTATCAGAAAGATTTACACGTATCAGGAAGATTCACAAGTATCAGGAAGATTCACAGGTATCTAAAAGATTGACAGGCATCCGGAAGGTTCACAGGTATCAAAAAATTGACATGTATCAGGAAGATTCACAGGTATCAGAAAGATTGACAGGCATCAGAAAGATTCAAAGGCGTCTGGAAGATTCACGGGTATCAGGGACATTCACAGGTGTCTGAAAGATTCAAAGGTATTGGGAAGATTCACAGGTGTCTGGAAGATTCACAGGTATCAGAATGATTGTTATGTATTAGGAAGTATCACAGCTGTGAGGGAATTCCACGTGGAATTTCTTTTCCAGCACGGAAGTGATGTACTTGCGAGAAGAAGATTCTAGAAGTTGGTAAGGCTTAAATTTGTAAGCCCCTCCCCCACCTTCCACAAGCGGTAGCCTCGAACCGCGTCCACCACGGACCACCTTTACGCGGGTTAGAATCACCTCGGTGTGAAGATTCGGGGTCATTCGAGAGTAGCGCTGTTTCCCCCACCCCGCGTGAGGGAGCTTCGGATATATATATATAGGGCTCTTCTTCCATGTGGCAACACAGAGTTTAGGAGTCTCGCCCGGACCCAAGAAATTTCCCTTAGTTCCAAGTCAGGTGCTAACGACAAAGCAAAGTGACAACTGAACTTTTGTGTCTTGGAATTAACCCAGCCAGTGTGGTAATTCCATGCGATTTTTCCGACTCCACTCATCAACTCCTTTCGAAGCCCTCCTCGTTTGCCCCTCGTTTTTGGGTGGTTGAAATACTCTCCCCTGGACCAGGGAGATTCACTGGTGTCTGGAAGATTCACGGTATTATGAAGATTCACAGGTATCAGAAGGGTTGACATGTGTCACGAAGATTCACAGATATCATAAATATTGACAGGCATCGGGAAGATTCACAGGTATCAGAAAGATTCACAGGTTTCAGGAAGATTCACAGGTATCAAAAAGACTCACAGGTTTCAGGAAGATTCACACGTATCAGGAAGATTCACAGGTGTCTGGAAGATTCACAGGTATTAGGGAGATTTACAAGTGTCTGGAAGATTCACAGGTATCAAGAAGACTTACAAGTGTCTGGATATTCACAGGTATCAGGAAGATTCACAGTTATCATAAAGATTCATAGGTGTCGGAATAATCAATATCATCATTAATAAAGTCCAGATGCGAGTGATAGACATTTCACAGTTCGATATAAGTGTTTTAGGGAGACATAACTCGAAATAATCATTTATTAAGGGTTAGCTATTAAGCTAACCCAAACTAACCTAACCTAACCTAACCTAACCTAACCTAACCTACCCTAACCTAACCAAATCTAAATTAATCTTTGGTTTTCCACAAACCAGCAAACCAACTTGATCGAGACATAAAGAATTATACAATGTTGATTTTATTTTTATTTTATCAATATTAGGAAAAATTTTAGAGTCAAAAAGAAGAATTTGTTTGGGTTTACTGATTAACGCGGGATCCGAACCAAGGGTATCTACACCGTATGACAGTCGCAGGGAAGACCACCCGAATAAGAGTCAATCCGGTGGTTGGCCAGACCCAATGTAGCTTAACTTCGCTTTGATCGGAAGCGGTGTTTCAACTCGGCTGGGACAAAGCCAAAATTTAAAGAAATAAATATTTGAGTGGTTTTAACTTTAGTCGGTCCTAACCAAACGTAACCTACTCTAGCTTAACCTAACCTAACCTAAGTAAAGTTACATTAATCTAACCTAACCTAAATCAACTTAATTTGACCTAAAAGAGCCTAGCCTAACCTAACCTAACCCAATCTATCTTAACCAAACCTAACCTAACCTAACGTAAACCTAACCTAACGTAAACCTAACCTAACGTAAACCTAACCTGACGTAAACCTAACCTTACCCAACTTAACTTAACCAAACCAAACCTAACCTAACTTCACCTTACCTAGCCTAAACCTAATGTAAACTAACCTAACCTAACCTAGCCTAACCTAAACCTAACTTAACCTAAACTAACCCACCCTAATCTAACTTAACCTGAGCTGACCCAAACCCTATTCTATTATATGAGCAACAACCCTCTTCCACATAGACGAAAAAGATCGCTACACAGTTCTGATGATGTTGGTTTGAATTTAAATTTTAATACAAAATCCTACGAAATATTGCTCTCACGTGCTGTATGAAATTCACATCAAAAAAATTAGGTAGTTGTCTAATACATTGTTGTCTGTCCAATTCTAGCATCGTTGTATTGTGTTGTAATAAAATATATCGTTTACTTTGGTTATTTTACATTATACTCATTTTCTTTTTGCAGTTTTAAGAAAATGTGTTTAAAAGAGAAGCAGATTCACCAAGTGTTCCGTGGGAAGAAGCAAATGACTTTGACACAAGTTCTGAAATAGTATCGTGATCGTATTTGGAAAAAAGAAATTAGTGACGGTTGCAAATGCTAAATCTTGATTAATGAAAAAATCTGAAACATCAAGAGTCAAATGTTAATTCATAAATTGTGAACTGCGGCAAAAGTCAAATCTTGACAATTTTGAAAAAAAACTATCTCACCAAAAGTCAAATCTTGAATCCCCACAAAGAAATTGCCGCGATGAAATTGCATTTAACTCAGCAAATGTGCTCGGCCAAAATACAAATTTCGAGAGGTAATGAAATATTCTTCTGTAGCAAAGTTAAAATCTTAAATCATGAAAAATTATGCAGCACCAAAACCCAAATTTTTAATCGTAACAGGTTGTGCTGCGCAAAATTCAAATATGTTGACGCATCCTAAAAATCATGCACCAAAAGTCAAATCTTGACTCATCATAAATTATTTTGCTGTTTCAAAAGTCAAAACTTGACTGATCAGAAAACATATTTCTGTGCCAAAATTTAAATATACATATCTTGGACGAAACCAATTTTAAATTCAAGTATTTTGATGAGATTTTTTTAATTCAAATATCATGGGACAGATCCAATTTTAAACTCACATATGTATCTAGGATAACCCAATTTAAAATTCAAATATCTTGGTAAGAACCAATTTTAAACTAAAAAAAATTATAATACCAATTTTAAATTAAAAAAATCTTGGTAAGAACCAATTTTAAATTCAAAGAGCTTGGTAAAATCCAACTTTAAATTCAATAGCTTGGTAAGAACCAACTTAATTTCACATATCTTGGTAAGAACTAATTATAAATTCATATATCTTGCTAAGAGATAGTGCTACAACATTAAACAAATATCATTACAAAATTAAAGTTTCTTTTAAATGTAATTCAACCATGACTGAGTGTACTCAACCATATTAGTGCTAAAAGTGGGCTTTTAATTAAATAGTAGGTTTAGTAAAAATATCGTTTATTCGGTTATTTTACACAATACCCATTTTCCTTTTGCAGTTTTAATAAGATGGGTTTTAAAGACGAGTACATTATCGAAGTTTTAATTGTAGAGAAGCAAATGTCTTTGATACAAATACTAAGAGAATTCTGATCGCAATTGGGGAGAAAACTTCATTTTATTTAGAAAACTTCGAAAAAACTATCCGCATCAAGAATCGTCCCGGAAGTGTTAGACTAAGTTAACCAGAGCTGCGGAAAACATTGAAATTGTTAAAGTACTTGTTCTTCTTCAGGAAGGTAAACCAGGTACAAGTGATAATAAAATTGCAGAGATGGATAGTATTTCGTGTTCTTCAATCCAAAGAATAATAATGAACGATCTGCACTTAAACACGTGCATGAGAAAGACTGTTGCAGCTTTATTGGACTTAATGAGAAGATGAGTCGGCAGCGGAAAAAAAAATTACTTTTGAGGGAATTTCGATCGGATAAAGTAATATAGAATATTCGTCATTTTGCTAAAAAAAATAGTGCTTAAACACCTAGAAACACAAAATGATCGTTCGCTCGCAAAATTTAAAAAGAACACATCAATCCATCTCGAATCTTTAGTGAGAAAATTCTCTTCTCAGTGTGTGAAGGTCTCTTATGCTGCATTACATAAGAAACCCCCAACCTTTTACTACTCGTAGTGTGAAAATTGATAGAAAATAATATCGGGATACCATCTTGTCTCAAATGCTACATGAAGTAAGCGAACATACAAATGACCTTGTCTTTATGCAAAATGGAGCCCCTTCTCACAGTGCTCAAGAAACATAACCAAATCCTAGAGCTCAGACTCACAGTTTTATTGACCCCGCGAACTGGCAACAAATCAGTCCTGATCTTAATTAACACCATTGACTTTTTCCTGTGTACAGTATTAAAGAAAAAAGGCCTGCTGACCAATAGTCGCGTTCTCTCACTTATACTGTTTATGACCTTACGACCTTAAAAACTTTCAATAACTCACGGATTAACCTTGGAAGGACCTTGACAATTATATTATTCGAAAGAGAGTGTAAAACAACATAAGGGTTTCAGATTTGGTTAGAATCGGCCGAATAGTTATGATGTTATTGCCAAATAATTCCTCGGCTAACTTTGGGAGGACTTTGGCAATTATATTATCCGAAAGAGAATGTAAAACAACATAAGGGTTTCGAGTTTCTTTATAATCGGCCTAATAGTTATGATGTTCTTCCAAAACAATGTAATTCCCGGGGTAACCTTGGGTGGTGGTGGTATAATTGGTGTAGGCGTCGGTGTTGGTGGTCTAGGTGTTGGTAGTGTAGGTGTTGGTGGTGTAGGTGTTGGTGGTATAGGTGTTGGTGGTGTAGGTGGTGATGGTGTAAGTGGTGATGGTGTGTGTTGTGTAGGTAGCGTTAGTGTAGTTCGTTGTGGTGAACGTGGTGGTGCAGTTGGTGGTGATGTAGCTGTAGCTGGTGGAAGTGCTGGTAATGTAGGTGGTAGTAGTGGTGTAGGTGGTTCTGGTATGGGTGGTGTTGGTGGTTTAGGTGGTAGTTGTTTAGGTGGGAGTGGTATAGGTGTTGTAGGCGGTGGTAGTGTAGGTGGTTCTGGTATGGGTGGTGTTAGTGTAAGTGTTGTTGGTGTAAGTGGTGGTTGTTTAGGTGTTTATGGTATATGTGTTGTAGAAGGTGGTAGTGTAGGTGGTAGTATTGCAGGTGGTGGTAGTGCATATATTATCTAGGTGGTGGTATAGGTGTTATAGGAGGTAGTAGTGTAGGTGTCGATGGTATATGTGGTAGTGTTGTAGGTGGTGAAGGAGGGAGTGGTATTAATGGTGTTGTAGGTGGTGGTAGTGGTGTAAGTGGTGGTGGTGTGGGCGGTGGTGTTATAGGTAGTGTAGGTGGTGGTGGTTTAGTTTCTGTAAGTGATATAGGTGGTGGCGATGTAGGTGGTAGCAGTGAAACTAGTGGTGGTGTAGCTGGTGGTGGTGTAGGTGATGGTGGTGTAGGTGATGGTGGTGTAGGTGGTAGTGATGTATGGTGGTGATGGTGTAGGTGATAATGGTGTAGGTGGTGGTGGTGGTATATGCGGTGATGGTGTAGGTGGTAATGGTGTAGGTAGCAATGGTGTAGGTGGCGGGGGTTTAGTTGGCGGTGGTATAGGTGGTGGTGATGTAGGTGGTGTAGGTTTTGTAGGTGATGATTCGAAAGAATGTAAAACAACATAAAGGTTTAAAATTTCGTTAGAAACGGCCTAATAGTTATGATGTCATTACAAAAAAAGGAAAACGGGGACCGACCAACATAGGGAGATGTAGAGTCGCCCGCGACTATAAAGTAGCGTAGTGAGGCAAGTAAACACCTCCTTCCAATGTCAATAATTCCGGGTGCTTGGGGAAAGTTCCTGCACAGGTGTCTATCGCAAAGGCCAGTTCGAAGTAGTGAAGAGTTCAGGCTGTATTTACTTCAGTTTCCTTCGAAACTGAACTTCATTCTGCCGATGGTTTTCAGGTCCTTGCGACAATAGATTTATGAGATATTGAACTTTAAAAATGCTACCGTTTTTTAAAGTTCTACCAATTGCTTGATATCAAGTTTCTTGTATGAAGAATAAAATGCAGTTCAACGTATTTTTTTTTTATTCTGAAGACTAGTTTCGGAAGTAATGCTTTCATCTTCGGGAGACTAGTTTCGGAAGTGACTGACTTCAACCTTCGAGAAACTAATTTCGTAAGTGACTGACTTCAACCTTCGAGCAACTAGTTTCAGAAGTGACTGGCTTCCATCTTAAGGAAACTAGTTTCGGGATCAACGCTTTCATATTCAGGAGACTAGTTTCAGAAATGATTTACTTCCATCTTTGGGAGACTGGTTTTGGAAATGATTTTCTTGAGGCTAGTTTCGTAAGTGGCTAGCTTCCATCTTCGGGAAATTAGTTTTGGAAGTGACTTGTTTCCTTCTTCAAGACAAAATCAATGATAACAAAAACCCTATATAAAGTCAATACTTTAGCCTTTTTTATCATTGTTTTTGTCCTGCAGAAGGAAACCAGTCGCTTCCGAAACTAGTCTCTTGAAGATGGACCACCCTGTATATAAATTTTGGTATGTATATAAATATTTTCTAGTTTCCGCATAATATGCTATATAATTACAGATGTATTTTGATAGGTGTGTGGGCGAGAGGTGTAATGTTTTTGTGTAAGTTTTGCAATAGTCCTGACGCACACGGCGACGCTAGTGATTTCCCTCGTTGAATTCCCCCTTGTGTGAATCCTGCGGTCACACCCTTGATCAAAGGGGCTTTGATTAACCTTTAATTAAGGATTGGAAGCGGTTGGAGAACCGCTTCTGGCCGCCATTTTGATTAGGATCAGCGATCATTATCAGATAAGGAAGAGAATAATAAATATTGTCATTATTTTTTTTCTTTTATCATCTTCTCCACTTACCATCATCATCATTTTATTCTTCTTCCTCTTCTTCTTCTTCTCTCTTCGTAACCTCGTTTTTATTCTTCTTTTTCTTCTCGTCTTTGCTTATTCTATTATTTATTTTCTTCTTCTCTTCCGTTTCATCTTATACTGCCTTGCTTTCGTTTTTATCTCATTCCTATTCTCTTCTTCTTTCTTCTCTTCTTATTTTGTTCTTCACTCTATTCTCTATTTCTTCCTCTTCTTCTCTTTTCCTCTTATTCTCCTCGTTCTTCTCCTCCTCTTTTATTTTTCTCTTCTGCTTCCTTCTCTTCTTCTTTTTCCTCATCTCTTCTCGTCGATTCTTATTCTCTTCTCCTCATTCTAATATTCTTCTTCTTTTTATTTTGTCTTCCTCTTCTTCTTATCTGCTTTCTTCTTTTATTCTTATTTCTCTTCCCTTCAACGATTTTTATTCTCTTATCTTCTTCTTCTTCGCATCTCTTATTATCTCTTCTTCTCCTCATACTCATATTTTTCTATTGCTCTTTTTCTTTTGCCTGTGGGGACTCCATTCCCTCTCCTTTCTTCCCCTCCTCTCTCTCTCTCTCTCTCTCTCTCTCTCTTTCTCTCTCTCTCTCTCTCTCTCTCTCTCCCTCCGTTCGTAATCCCAGGCCTTGAGTGTGTACATGGCAGCACAAGCCATCATCTCCAGGCGCACACATGAGAAATTCACATGTACACCAGACGGAACGAAGCGAATCTACTTGTGGGGATTGGGGGGAGGAGGCCCCTGTGTTGACATAGAACATTGTTTACGTACGAGGAGGAGGGGCATGAAAGCCCCGGGGGATCTGGGCTTGATGCATGTAAAGGGGGAGGGATTTATCCCTATGTGATAGTGGCAGTCCTGGGTAAGGAATATAAAGCTAATCTACGAGGATATATATATCTCTCTCTCTCTCTCTCTCTCTCTCTCTCTCTCTATATATATATATATATATATATATATATATATATATATATATATATATATATATATATATATATATATATATATATACATATATAATGTAGTCCTTATTTCCGTTTTATTTTGTTTTCATTCGCTTTAACATTACTTATAATTTCCGTTTTTCTTTTTATTTCGTCCGTTTTCTTTTCGTTTCGTTCAGTGGAGATGGGCTGATTTAGAGGGGGACCCTCATCAGTCGTAGACTAACTCAATTAGCGCCCTCTGTCCTTCTGTTCGAAATTTATCGTCGTCTCTCCTCCCTGCATCCCTTCACTCATTTCCAGCCCCAACCATGTATATGCATGGGTGTGCTCAAGTAACCATAGATTAAACTGTTACAAAATTATTGTCGTTATTTAAAAATAAATAAAACCATTTTTAATGCCCTCAGTAGTGGTGGGACTCATTATTGACAATAATCTTCCATTGTTCAACTATGAAGGGATTCCTTTCTTGATGAATTCCTTCTGTTTTGATGAAAATTAGCATTTTACATCCTGTTACACCTCCATATCAGAGTAAACTTTGGTATTTAAGTAATGTGGGTATGATTTAAATGAATAGTAATCAGATGGTTCAAGGTCCGGTGAATATTGAGGAGGAGGAAAAACGATCCAACCTAAAATATCCATTTTTTGTTAGGGCAAATGTATCAAGTGTACATAGGCCTGCATTGCCATGGAGGAGGACAACCAACCGGTTGACCAGTGAAAGACACCCTCTCGGTTGACCATTGAACGACACACTTTCAGTTGACCAGTGAAGGACACCATCTCGGTCGAATAGTGAAGGACATCTTATCAGTTAACCGGTGAAAAGAAACCTTCTCGGTTGACCAGTGAAGGACACCCTCTCGGTTGACCATTGAACGACACACTTTCGGTTTACCAGTGAAGGACACCATCTCGGTCGACTAGTGAAGGGCATCTTATCAATTAACCGGTGAAAAGAAACCTTCTCGGTTGACCAGTGAAGGACACCCTCTCGGTTGACCATTGAACGACACACTTTCGGTTTACCAGTGAAAGACACCCTCTCGGTCGACTAGTGAAGGACATCTTATCAGTTAACCGGTGAAAAGAAACCTTCTCGGTTGACCAGTGAAGGACATCCTCTCGGTTGACCATTGAACGACACACTTTCGGCTGACCAGTGAAGGACACCCTCTCGTTCGACCAGTGAAGAAGGTTTTAATTCAAAAGCTTAGTTTTACGTTGCAATTGTCGAGAATGAAGTTAGATTAGAGATGAATTAATATTCGCACGTTGTAAACGTTGTCATTTTGACAATTCTATTATCACTTAAACACCATTTTTGTAGCTTTACAAATAAATAGGCATTGTCACAATTATCTTTAACAATTTACAGCCAATTTGGAACAACTTAACAAATCTAGGAAGCATTTTTGAAAGTCTTCTAAAACAACAGATATTCCTTGCCAAACATATTTTTGCTTCTCATATTTTGTTAACGTTTGAGATTTTCTTTTCGGTCCCAGTAAGAGGCGGGGTAAAAGGCATCGAGTGTAATGAAAGTAAATAAATGTTTGTGAGAACGTTCGATAAAAAAGGACCTAGAAACCAGGTGATTGTCAATTGTTGAAAAGTATCGGAGGGCATCCAGCAGATTCAGGGTTCGAAGAGTATCGACAAGTATCGGAGGGCGGCCGGGAGGCCAAGCATTCGAATAGAATCAACTAGTATCAGGGACATCCCGCTGGTTAATCCTTCGAAGAGGATCGACAAGTATCGGAGGGCGGCCGGGAGGCCAAGCATTCGAATAGAATCGACTAGTATCAGGGACATCCCGCTGGTTAATCCTTCGAAGAGGATCGACAATTATCGGAGGGCGGCCGGGAGGCCAAGCATTCGAATAGAATCGACTAGTATCAGGGACATCCCGCTGGTTAATCCTTCGAAGAGGATCGACAAGTATCGGAGGGCGGCCGGGAGGCCAAGCATTCGAATAGAATCGACTAGTATGAGGGACATCCCGCTGGTTAATCCTTCGAAGAGGATCGACAATTATCTGAGGGCGGCCGGGAGGCCAAGCATTCGAATATAATCGACTAGTATCAGGGACATCCCGCTGGTTAATCCTTCGAAGAGGATCGACAAGTATCGGAGGGCGGCCGGGAGGCCAAGCATTCGAATAGAATCGACTAGTATCAGGGACATCCCGCTTGTTAATCCTTCGAAGAGGATCGACAATTATCGGAGGGCGGCCGGGAGGCCAAGCATTCGAATAGAATCGACTAGTATCAGGGACATCCCGCTGGTTAATCCTTCGAAGAGGATCGACAATTATCAGAGGGCGGCCGGGAGGCCAAGCATTCGAATAGAATCGACTAGTATCAGGGACATCCCGCTGGTTAAACCTTCGAAGAGGATCGACAAGTATCGGAGGGCGGCCGGGAGGCCAAGCATTCGAATAGAATCGACTAGTATCAGGGACATCCCGCTGGTTAATCCTTCGAAGAGGATCGACAATTATCGGAGGGCGGCCGGGAGGCCAAGCATTCGAATAGAATCGACTAGTATCAGGGACATCCCGCTGGTTAATCCTTCGAAGAGGATCGACAAGTATCGGAGGGCGGCCGGGAGGTCAAGCATTCGAATAGAATCGACTAGTATCAGGGACATCCCGCTGGTTAATCCTTCGAAGAGGATCGACAATTATCGGAGGGCGGCCGGGAGGCCAAGCATTCGAATAGAATCGACTAGTATCAGGGAAATCCCGCTGGTTAATCCTTCGAAGAGGATCGACAAGTATCAGAGGGCGGCCGGGGGGCCAAGCATTCAAATAGAATCGACTAGTATCAGGGACATCCCGTTGGTTAATCCTTAGAAGAGGATCGACAAGTATCGGAGGGCGGCCGGGAGGCCAAGCATTCATATAGAATTGACTAGTATCAGGGACATCCCGCTGGTTAATCCTTCGAAGAGGATAGACAAGTATCGGATGGCGTCCTGCAAGTTAAGCATTTGAAGGGAATACAAAGGTATCGAAGGGCGTCCGGCTGGGTAGGCATTCAAAGAGGTTAGACAAGTAGCGAGGGCATCACTCAGGGGAAGCATTCGTAGGGGATTGATTAGTATCAGGGGGGATCCCGTAGGCTATGGATGCCATCAAACGATTCAGAGAATTTTATGTTTGCAATTAGATAAAAAAAATCTCGCCACATTTATTTTCTGCTGATTTTGCCAGAGGATACCCACTAAGAGCAACAATATGGGCCAAACTTATTTTTACATTTTTAGTCGCGGGCGAATCTATATATCACTATGTAGGTTGGTCGGACGGTCCTTTCATCGGTCCCCGTTATGCTTTTTTTGGTTTTGGTAATAACATTGTAACTATTGGGCCGATTCTACCGAAATTTGAAACCCCTATGTTGTTTTACATTCTCTTTCGAATGATATAATTGCCAAGGTCCTCCCAAAGATAACTCGGGAATTATTTCATTTTGGCAATAACATCATAACTATTCGGCTGATCCTAACGAACTTTGAAACTCTTATGTTTCTTTTACATTCGCTTTCGAGTGATATAATTGTCAAGGTCCCCTTAAGGTTAGTCTGGGAATTATTGAAAGTTTTGAAGGTCGTAATGTCATAAATCAGAATAAGTCAGAGGACGCGACTTTGGTCAGCATACCTTGTTTAATGACAATCTAATTGACAATATTTTGTCAGTAGTCAACCAGACTGAAAAGTTCAATTTACATTACTGACTTACTGACCTAATATATTGAATAAGAACGAGTCTCGCTAAGAGTGAATCTATGGCAAGGTATAGCTAAGTAAGCACAAGCTTGTGGCCTATTCTTATTTTCGAAGGCGACAATTACAGAAACCATAACCTTGATATGTTCCATCCCTGCCTCGAACACCAACTTACACAGAATTGTATTATTGACACAGTGGTCTTTAAACAGAAGGCAACCTGAAATCCTGACTTCCTCAGGATTGTATTCTTGAAGCAGTCGTCTTTCCTACTGCGCATATCCCATCGAGTGCTGAAAAACAGGAAAGTGTTTTTCCAGCTAAAACAAACTTAATTTGCTTAGCTCTGGTGGGAAGCAACGTGTAAGGCGGCAGACAGGTGAAAAAAAATAATCTCACACGATAAAACTAAATTTTGAGTTTGCAGTATTATGGTGTGGGGTATGTTTCAAGTGCTGGGGAGTCTACCGCTCGTATAGTTACGCGGTAAAGTAAACGATGTGATATACAAGAATCTGTTTCAGGGCATGCGATCCCCTCTCTCCGAGCATCGGGTATACGTGTCTGTTTTCATGCCTGACAATGCTTCGTGACAAACAGCCAATAACGTGTAGTCGTTCTTGGATGCGGAAAACATCGACGTGGTGAACAGACCTGCGTAAGGCCCTGATTTAAACCAGATAATAAACCTATGGAAATTACTCGGTGAGAAGTTGAGGCTCGGAAATCGAGGAATGTTAAAGATCCCTGCAAAATATTGTAATAAAAATGGAATCAAGTTACGCCCAACGATTCGACAAATTGGGTAAATTCCTGCCACCGAGGATGTGGTTAAGTCATTCATAACATTGTGTACAGTTGTATATTATGAGATAATTATATTGTTTTCTGGTTATAGAGGCATATTTTATACCTATGGTTCTCTAATTTTTGGACGCGACCTTTCTTCAAATGCAAATTACTTTCCTTATAAAATTTTCGTCACTGTTCCATAAAACGAAACATGGAGAAAATCCGAGGTAAAAATTTCAATGAATATTTTGTACGATTTTTATGAAAATTAAATGCTTTTTCAACAAAATATAGATTTTGGTATTTGGTTCTGTAGTTTTGGACGGCCATGTAATTTTAAGCTATTTTTCAGACACTTATTTTGAACTAGTTATATTTTATTTAAATAGGCAGTTAATATGATATCATGAAAGTGACTTTTTTGTGATTCTTTTTATTTTGCAAAGTAGATGGTTACTTTAAAGAAACCCTATTAAAATTTATTATATTATTCATAAACATGTTTGATGATAATGTGTATTTTGCTAACATATTTGAATACTTTGTTAACATGTTTGAATAGTTAATATTTTATTAAATGGTGTTTTCTAAAATCAAAATTTAACCAATATCTCTTATGTTTCAGTTTTAAATTTATAACAATTATGTATTCATTATAGTTCTAAATAAGTAATATGACTAAAACTAAAGAACTTAAAGAAACACAGATCATAAATCCATCTTCTCCATAACCAAGGGTTAGCACAAGTAAAAATTGTTAAAAAAATATAAAATGTCCAAGATATGGTCTCCAAACCACTATAGAACGATATCAAGAGACCAAGAGCTTTGTATTAAGGAAAAGATGTTAGAAAACGTCTTATACCAAATAGAGAAGGCAACAGAGATAACAAACAGGCATCTTCTGAACTTATTCAGGAGTTTAATGAAGCTTCAAGTTCAAAAATATCACTCGGAACAGTTAGACTAAAAGATCGAAGGTTAAAAGTATGCAAGACAACAAAGAATTTTGGCTGTCAGAATTTCTTTGACTATATCAGCCAGAACATCTGGCCTCCTAACCCCTCAGAGAGACCAACAAGTTCTCAAGCATCATCAGTTTTCATTCAGTTAAATAGGAAAACCATTGAGACGATCTACCGTAGGTTCGGACGCCGCGTAGAGCCCGTGGTTGAAGCTGACGGCGATTTCATTGAATAAAAAGTTAGTACAATCCTTCAAGATGGTATGGACACATAATGAGGAGGGATGGGGAGAGTGACGAGAGAAGAGCTTTCAAGATGGAAGTACGGGGAAGGAGGAGGAGAGGAAGACCCAATATTAGATGGAGAGTGCATACAAGCTGACATGAGGGATAAGGGAGTGGAGACCAACATGGCAGGAGACAGAAACAGATGGAAGCGGCTCACCAAAAATAGCGACCCAGTATAAAGACGGGCTAATAAGCTGACGACGAAAAGACAATCCTTCAATTTTTGAACATATAACTTTGGTAAATATATTTGCATAAATGAACTCTCTGCGTTATTTTCTTTTATGTTGAAGTTATGACGTAAATTACCCAACACACCATATATATACACACATATACAAGGTAAATATTTACAGTTATGTTGAATTTAGGGGATTGAGGTAAAAGACGTGTAGTATCAAGGTAGAAGAGGCAGTGAGAACAGTGAGGCGGCAAGGGCGAGTCTTAGGCTCATGGGTAGGAAAATAACTTGGTTTTGTTTCGCGGATTTCCACGGTTTCAGTCATTTTTTTAGTCTTGTAACATCCTGTTTGTAGTGAAGGATGGTACTATTGTCGATAAGCCTGTCTCTTGCGAAGAGTGAGAGTGAGTGTTTGGCCTATGAAGTTTTATTCCACACTCTTGTAAATGTGCTTTAAGGTGTCTAAACAGGGTGGCTGTGACCATGTCGATGTACATAGTGCATCGGAGATGCGTCTGGTTTCGTTTAGTAAATGATTTAGTTTAGTTTGGCTTAGGGGTTATCAAGGGTGACGTTGGGTTGAAGAATTCCCGGAGTGCCTTTTAGTCTTCTTTGTAAGCCAAATTCATGGAACTTTGCTAGAACAACTAAAGTTCAAGAATGTTGGTGGTGTTCTCAGTCTGTCCTTTCATGAACTTTTCCATGATTTGGTTAATGGTCAAATCGATTTGTTTCTTAGAGTAGCCGTTGTTGACGAAATTGGATCCATTAATGAACGTGTCGTCGACGTATCGGGGTAGATAAAGTGTCTGAGAGAGGGCTTGTGTTTGACGCTCTTTTGCTTCGAGCCCATCTAGAGAATTGCGAAGAGGATTCCCAACAGAGCCCATCGCAACGCCGTTTGGCTTGACATGCTTCTGCCGGGATCGTAGAATGGAGCTTCCTTTGTTCAGATTTGAAGAAGTTACTTCAGGATATATTCTGGTATAGCAAGAGTTTGGTGGTTGGGAAATGATAGATACTCTGACAGATAAGTGCTATAGTTTGGTGGTTGGGGAATGGTAGATACTTTGACAGTTGAGTGTTATAGTTTTATCCACAGATACATTAGTGAAAGGTGACGACCTCGCTAGATACCTTAATAGAGGATGGCTCAGAGACCCGCAGAATATCTAGGAAAACTTTAGTCGATTTGAAGCTGTGCGCTGGTGTGTAGTAAATTATGTTTAGGGGTTGAGTTTCTGGTGTTTGGATGATGATTGGGCTTATGGGGTTGCTGAGCTAGCGGGGTTTAACGTTGCCGTATTACGTATCCCAAATCCCTTCAATTAAGGGAAGTTTGATGCTTCCTTTCTGGCTGTTGTTGGTTCTAATCAGTTCAACTTCGTTTTTAGGTCAGTAGGGAAAGGGGGGGAGGTCTTCTAGCTTCATATTTACCGCAGTATTCCTCGACATTCTTCCCATTTCTACTTCAGAACTTTTAATCGTTTTATTATATCACTCAATTGTTTTCGTGTTCTTAACTATGTACTTCTTTTATGGTTCCTGCTGGTTATTTCTGACAGGAATCGGTCCAAGTTTCTGTCTTGTAATCAGTTTCTGTGTTTTTATGTTCAGGATTCAAGTCTTACTTCCACAAGGTTAAACTCGTAAGATGCGTTGATTAAATACTTGACGTGCTGTCACTTCGGAAGATGGAGCTAAACGTTTTAACTGCTCGCCACTTTATCAATCAATCAATCTATTAGAACTTACAGAAAGCTTGATCAATTCCGCCCCGTGGTAGATCATATTAATAATATTTTTTTAACAATTTGATATCACTTTGGAAATATTTTAATTTGATTTACAGTGATTTGATATTTAATATTTATAAGTTAATTTGATTTTTTTATGATTAATTACAATATTATCTTCTTTATTTTCCATGCTATTTAGGTCGGTGACTGCTTTTTGCAATGAAGAGTTCCACACTTGAACGACGCGGTTGCTGAAGACAAAAGTTTTAGGTCGATGGCTAAAATTATCCTAAGCTTCTTTCTATTGTCATACTGTAGAAATAAGGAATTTTTTTGCAGTATTAAGCATAAATCTCATTAGTTTATAACTATTTCACCCCCCACCCCCTCCCAGTTTCCCCTTATGTTCTAAACTAAATAAAAGGATGAATTTTTTAGGCCTCACCTCGTAACTTAGATATTCTATCCCCGTTAACTGTTTTAGTCGCGTGTACTCGACCTTATAGGTTACTATGTCGATCTGTAGGTTGGTCGGACGGATGGTAACCATTTTACTTCTTAATGAGGTTTTGGCAATAACATCGTAACTATCAAACCAATTCTAACGAAATTTGAAACTCTTATGTTGTTTTACATACTCTTTCAAATGATATAATTACCAAGGTCCTCCCAAGGTTAGTCATGAAATTATTTGATAATGACATCATAACTATTGGACCGATTCTAACGAAATTTGAAACCCTTATGTTGTTTTACATTCTCCTTCGAATGATGTAATTACCAAGGTCCTCCCATGTTTAGTCATGGAATTATTTGACAATAACATCGTAACTATCGGACCAATTCTAACGAAATTTGAAACCCTTATGTTGTTTTACATTCTCCTTCGAAAGATGTAATTACCAAGGTCCTCTAAAGGTTAGTCATAGAATTAGTGAAAGTTTGGAAGGTCGTTAGGTCATATGGTCATAAGTAAAAACAATTGAGAGCACGAGACTTAGGTCTGTTGACCTTGTCGTATAACATCGCTGTAGTCGGTGAATTAAGTCTCTGTCTCTAGATAAGTAGGAAGACCAGTAGGAAGTGGCATAATCTAAGGTAGGTCTAACTACCGAAGTGTATAGTTTTAAAATACGAGTAGTATCCGCATTTCTTGTTAAGACTAAGTACTTGACGAATTATATCACTCTTATTGCATTGTCTCTTACTACGTTATAATCACTAGAAAATTTTAATTTATTATCTATGACTCCAAAATCTAATTGTACCTTTTATAAATTTGAGTTATGTACCTTGATTAAAGTGATTTAATTTAGGATTATTTTTTCCAATTAATTTAGGATTATTTTTTCCAAAGTTCAACACGTTGTATTTCAAAATGTTAAATTGCATGTCAAAATCGTCGCAACATTTAAATCATTCGAGCAAATGAATTTACTTGACACTTCAATACCTAACCTAAACTGTTTACAAAAGAAAAAAGAGGACTGGTCGCAAAAGTGTGCACTGTGGAACTCCAGGTGGGACTAGTAGCCAGTTAGTTGTTTTCCCATTTAGAAGAACACTTTGTTCACGATGTGTTATCCTGATTTTAATCAATTTTGTCATATTATTTAAAGGTGGACAGCTTTTGATTTAAAAAAAAGAGGATATTTAAAAGCAAATTATCACAAAATTTAGCTCAATCTTGCTTTATGACATTGTAACTTAAACCCGAATCTACCTTCTTTGCTAAGCGGTCGTAAAGGTAACTAGTACACAAGATCTCACTTTCCTGAAACCTTGTTGAGAGTTAACTAAAGGTTGATTACTCTTTAAATGATTACGTCATTTCATGACAATAACTGAGCCTATAAGTTTGCATATTGTGAAGTTAAGTTTAGTCGATAGTTTTTCTTTGATCACATCTACATTTTTTTTCAAATATGGGAACGATATATTAAAAACAAATACGCGAGTATAACAGCAATTTTGTTTTTAGTCGCGTGCGACTCTATATCTCACTATGTCGATCGGTCGGTCGGTCGGTCGGTCGTCGGTCCCCGTTTTGCTTTTTTTCGTTTTGATTATAACATCGTAACTATTAGGCCGATTCAACGAAATTTGAGGCTTTTATGTTGTTTTATATTCTCTTTCTAATTAATTACCAAGGTCCTCCCAAGGTTAGTCCAGGAATTATTTGGCAATAACTTCATAATTATTTGGCCGATTCTAACGAAATTTGAAACTCCTTTGTTGTTTTACATTCTCTTTCAAATGGTATAATTGTAAAGGTCCTCCCAAGGTTAGTCCGGGAATTATTGACAGTATTAAAGGTCGTAAGGTCATAAATCATGAGAGCACGCGACTTTGGTCAGAAAACCTTTTTCACTCCCTTAAGACTCCTTGCGTATACCTTGTCTACACCGCTTGTTTTCTATTGATTTCCTTTGCCAAGCTCCTCCAAGGAATCAAAACTTGGCAAATTGTCTAACGTATAACCATTCATTTACTTGCTCCAAAATTTGATGGCCAATCCTAATTGCTCTTTGTTTTTTGAAACTATTGATACTTAAAGTTCATTTTCGATCCGATTGTAAGATTGGCAAACATTATTATGTCATAAGCAGAGTGAAATCGGGGTAAATATCTCGCAATGATTCCTATTTCCTTTGAGTTCGAATCCGAAGTCCTTAAAGTCTCTTCAAGCTCTGTTGTAAACAGTCTGAGGAGCCACAAGGAATTGGAGCACCTCATAAGACATTGCTGTTCATATACAAGAAGTACTATTAAGGGAAAGCCCTAACATGCTGCTTGAGAAAAGGCATAATACAGATGAAGGCTTTCTCTATCCAACTCTTCTACCTGCCTCTGCTTGTGCCGATTGGATCAAGAAGTTATTCTGGAAGGAAGATGAATGAAGATCCGGATTGGAACACGAACCTATTCTGGAATAAAGACCAATGAGTATCTGGATGGGATCAAGAAGCTATTCTGGAAGAAAGATGAATGAGTATCCGGATTGAAACTCGAACCTATTCTGTAATGAAGACGAATGAGTATCCGAGTGAGATCAGGAAACTATTCTGGAATGAAGATCAATGAGTAACCGAATGGGACCAAGAAGCTATTCT
This sequence comes from Ceratothoa steindachneri, assembly GCA_963969495.1. Classification (NCBI taxonomy): domain Eukaryota; kingdom Metazoa; phylum Arthropoda; class Malacostraca; order Isopoda; family Cymothoidae; genus Ceratothoa; species Ceratothoa steindachneri. The sequence continues at coordinate 216,409,783 of OZ018320.1, forward strand.
GGAAGGAAGATGAATGAAGATCCGGAATGTAACACGAACTATTCTGGAATAAAGACGAATGCGTATCCGGATGGGATCAGGGCGCTATTCTGGATAGAGAATGACTGAGGATGTGTATGATAACAGGAAACTATTCTGGAAAAAAGACGAATGAGTATCCGGGTGGGATCAGAAAACTATTCTAGAATGAAGATAAATGAGTATCCGGGCGGAATCAAGAAGCTATTCTGGAAGGAAGATGAATGAAGATCCGGATTGAAACACAAACCTATTCTGGAATGAAGACGAATGAGTATCAGATCGAATCAGGAAACTATTATGGAATGAAGATAAATGAGTACTTACATGGGATCAGGAAACTATTCTGGAATGAAGATGCATGAAGATCCAGATTAGAACACGAACTATTCTGGAATAAAGACGAATGAGTATCCGGATAGGATCAAGAAGCTATTCTGGGTAGAATATGAATGAGGATGCGTTAGATAACAGTATACTATTCTGGAATAAAGAAGAAAGAGTATCGGATGAGATCAAGAAGCTATTCTGGAAGGAAGATGAATGAAGATCCGGATTGGAACACGAACCTATTCTAGAATAAAGACGAATGAGTATCCGGATGGGATAAGGAAACTATTCTGGAATGAAGATGAATGAGTATCCGGATGGAATCAAGAAGCTTTTCTGGAAGGAAGATGAATGAGTATCCGGACGGGATCAAGAAGCTATTCTGGAAGGAAAATGAATGAAGATCCGGATTAGGACACGAACCTATTCTGGAATAAAGACGAATGAGTATCCGGATGGGATCAGGAAGCTATTTTGGATAGAGTATGAATGAGGATGCGTATGATAACAGGAAACTATTCTGGAAGGAAGATGAACGAGTATCCGGGTTGGAACAGGAAGCTATTTTACAAGGAAGTGAGAATGCGCGAACAACAAGGACAAGGACTGCAGGGTACTTGTGAACGATGAGGTCAAAAGTAGCTGGCGAGAATACTTTGATGAGTTGTAAAATATGGGAATGGAAGATCATGCATATGGAAATATGATTTTCTGCGTGCTCTAAATCGGGGTTGTATCTAGTTATGGAAGAAATGAGTATGAAAGAGGTTGTTAGTGCTGTGAAAGGTTCTAAAGATGGGAATGAAGCTGGAGTGAAAGGTTCTAAAGATGGGAATGAAGCTGGAGTGAAAGATATAGCCACAAATGGTAAAAATAGTGGCAATCGTGGTGTAGCATGCGTCTTTTGGTTTTGTCGCAATGCATTTGTAAGTGGGAGGGTGCTTGAGGAATTGAAAAGTGAAGTAACGGTGCCAGTGTGCAAGAGAAAATAGGAGAAAGGGGAATGAGAGAACCACAGCGGGACAAGTTGATTTTTATCTTCTAACTTAAAGTGCAATAGCAACGAGGCCTTACCATACATAAGGTTTGTAAGGTGGGGTCAGTACAGAAAGTTGTGAAGGTAGATGAAGTGAAAATAGTGGAAGATATATGTATACTCGTAGATCTTCCTGGAGAAATTGAGTCCGGGGGGGCAAACTGTGGTAGTTGGGGCCAGGAGGGCACTCAAGTCTTCAATTTTATCCTGGCATACCTTTGAGGGGGAATAAAGGCATAGATACAGAAAAGAAAAGTAGGTGAGAGAAAAAAAAGGGGTGGAAAGAATGCATGGATGTTAAAAACCACGGAGGCAAGATGGAAGGGTGGACCTCCCCTCCCAACCTCTTTCTGGCCTTGACCATAGATGAGTAGACGAAGGCTGGTTGACGACTAGCTTACAATACTAGCAGACTACACGAAAATAGGTGAGAAAAGCTTGTTCTTAACTAAGTAGCAAATTATGAATAAAATAGAAATGTATAGAGTGAATAAAGCCCCGGTAGTCTCAAAATAGAGAGTAACGGGGTTTGGGGGCCTGGAGGGCACGTCGCTCCTTCAGGTAGCTGGTGCAACAGACTATAGGAGGCTCGCTCTTCCTGGGCCAAGTCTGTTGACTGTTACAGATAAAGTGTATGGACAAATTCGGATGGGGGGGAGGGTGTAAGAAGGGTACCTGAGGGATTGATAGGGGAGGAACGAGGGAAAGAGTAGAGTACTAGGGTAATGTAGGTATCAATCATGTGCAGTGAGAGAGTGAGCTAAAAACAAGGTGTAAATGTGTATGGTGGGTTCAGGCCTCTGGAGGACGCATATGACCGTGTAAATAGAGATATTTAGCGCCCATCTGGCGAAGGCGTCCAAGGGCATAAGTAACTGTAAAATGGAGGAGGCCAACCTCCTCCAAAAAGTCAGATAGTCCACAAGTCTGTGTGAACGAACCCCTCCCGAGTATAAGGGACAAGCGGTATCAACCCCGCTCGTCCCTATACCAGGAAAGGTAACGTGCGCGAAGATCTCACAGGTTGGGAGATTCCACAAGAATGTGCTGAACTGTCTGGGGGACAACGCAGTAGTCTCAGTAGGGTACAGGGGAGCGCTCCATCAAATGGTGGTGCATGTGCCGCGAGTGTGTTCGATTCAGATACAACAGAAAGCGATATGAAGCAGCCGAAGCATTGCGGGTAGGACCACGGAAACAGTCGCGGTACGATGGTGTAGATAGAGAATCATTGCGGCAGGTGGTAAGAATGCACGGAGTGAGTGGTAACTATTTGATGGGGTGAAATGCATTTATGTAGGAAGTCAGGCGAGTGTTAAGGGTGAAAAAATAGTTGGATTGAGTGGTTTGACAAACGTATCGGTGTAAGAAAAGGTTGTGTGATGTAGTCATGAATGTTTAATATCTTTATGGGTTGAGTACTAAGAGCCATACGTATGAGTCTGAGGGCAAAGGGAGATTGTTGAGTAATGGTGAGTGATGGTTTTATCCATGTTGGTAGATGCTGATGACCCAGTGGTGGTGGTGACAGAACTTCGAGAATGTTGATCGAAGCTTTGGACAGGGCGTGTGATAGAACGGGGCTAAAGGTGAATGCGAAAAAGAGTAACGTAATGGTAGTTGGAGGTGAGAAAGAAGTGGATTGTGATATCCGAGTCATTGGTGTCGCCCTTGAACAAGTGCGAAGTTTTAAGTATTTTGGAGGCATTGTGAGTGATGGTGGTACAGATGGAGCAAATTGCAACCACAACGTTTTGAATGGTAAAAAAGTCTCTTGGGGTGATTAAAACGTTAGAGAATGGTAAGGTTTTGAATATGTAATGTGGTAGGCAACTAGATGAGAGTATGCTGGTTCCAACGTTAGTGTATGGTAGTGAGAGAATGGTATGGAAGGAGAAAGATATCAAAGCAATGATCCTCCCTATAAAGATGGCTTGAGGAATCATAAACTCATAAAAACGTTAAATATAGATACTAACCTTCCCTCAATAAGGCTCTAGTTTACTCAACATGGCTCTATTGAACTAATTTATATATCTTACATAACTTTATTAACTAGAAATAAATAAAATGAGCCCAACTCAACCTAGTCCTCAACAAAGATTACATAAAAGAAAAGATGAATTATCTGTGGATCACAATAAGTAACGGGTCTCCATGACAACGGGGCTGGAATAAAAAGAACGCCTTGTTTCTGGTTGTGACGTTACTATCATTAAAACTTAATCGCTTAAACGTTGTTTGTTGGTGTTGAAAATGAATATTCCCTTTAGACTCCTATTCTTTGTTCTGGGTGAGGGGTAGGAACCTATCAATAAATTTATTTCCTGTCCCCTATCAGGACTCCTCGTCAGCCCCCTCCTATCCTCTAACCCCCTGCACCCGTCTAATGCCTTCGCCACCCACCGCCTTCGATTCACGCCCGGAAGATCCAAATTGGCGGAAGAAAGGATGATTTCGGACGCACGACCGGAGCGGCGCTGACGAGGGAATGTGCCTCTTACTGACTGCCGTTGTCGCGCCTGAGGAGTCAACAGGAGAAGTAAAGCCACGAGTCCAACAAGTGCTTTTATAAAGAGGGGTTCCCTCCCCCCCTCTCCGCTAATAGAAAATTTCGTAATAGAAAGTGTAAAAGAGATCCTATATACGCATGAGAGAGTAATCGAAAAGTTCTCAGAGAAGTAAACAAAAAGATTCGGGGGTAAAATATCAAAATTGTAAACTATTACATATTTGCCATCAAAGTCAATACACTCCTGAATGGAAATTGTTTCACCCCCCCCTCCCTTCCCCACTGCCCCAGCTCCAGGATTATCTGGGACTTTCCTTAATACCAGGCTTAAATCGCATATTTTGGATGACCCAAATATCCGAAATCAGGTTCTTTTTCAGGTTTCTTTAAATTTTCCGAAAAAAGGTTGGATGGATAAGGTCATGGCTTTAGGAAAAATGTGGAAAATTTCCCAAGGAAATTCCTAACGAACACCGCTCACAATCCTTAAGGACTTAGCAAGGGAGTTATCGTAATGGAATATGAGTCCGTGATTCAACTTTCTACCAGAAGTGTCTTAATTTTCTCAGAACTCCCTCGCAATAGTTCCTGATGTGTCTTTAAGTTTGGAAGAACTCCCACACAATAATTCCTGTTGTATCTTTAACCTTGGCAGAACTACCACGCAATAGTTCTTGCTGTCTTTAATCCTGCCAGAACTCCCTCGCAATAGTTCCTGATGTGCCTTTCATCTTGGTAGAACTCCCTTGCAATGGTTCCTTATGTTTCATTATTTTTTGCAGAACTCCGTTGCAATAGGTCTTGATGTGTCTTTAATATTGGCAGAATTCCCTTGCAATAGGTCTTGATGTGTCTTTAATATTGGCAGAACTCCCTCACAATAGTTCTTGATGTTTCATTAATTTTTGAAGAACTCCCTTGCAATTGGACTTGATGTGTATTCCATCTTGGTAGAACTCCCTCACAATAATTTCTTAAGTTTCATTATTTTTGCAGAACTCCCTCGCAATAGTTCTTGATGTTTCATTAATTTTTGCAGGATTTCCTTGCAATAGTTCTTGATGTGTCTTTAATCTTGGCAGAGCTCCCTTGCAATAGTTCTTGATGTATCTTTAATATTGGCAGAACTCCCTCGCAATAGTTCTTTATGTGCCTTTAATCTTGTCAGAACTCCATCGCAATAGTTCCTGATGTTTAATTAATTTTTGCAGAACTCCCTCGCAATAGTTCCTGGTGTGCCTTTAATTTTGGCAGAACTCCCTCGCAATAGTTCCTGATGTTTCATTAATTTTTGAAGAACTCCCTTGCAATAGTTCTTGGTGTGTCTTTAATCTTGGCAGAACTCCCTTGCAATAGGTCTTGAGGTGCCTTTAATATTGGCAGAACTCCCTCGCAATAGTTCCTTATGTGCCTTTAATCTTGGTAGAACTCCCTCGCAATAGTTCCTGATGTTTCATTAATTTTTCGCAGAACTCCCTCGAAATAGTTCTTGATATGTCATTAATCTTGGCAAAACTTCCTCGCAATAGTTCCTGATGTTTCATTAATTTTTGAAGAACTCCCTTGCAATAGTTCTTGGTGTGTCTTTAATCTTGGCAGAACTCCCTTGCAATAGGTCTTGATTTGTCTTTAATATTGGCAGAACTCCCTCGCAATAGCTCCTTATGTGCCTTTAATCTTGGTAGAACTCCCTCGCAATAGTTCCTGATGTTTCATTAATTTTTCGCAGAACTCCCTCGCAATAGTTCTTGATATGTCATTAATCTTGGCAGAACTCCCTCGCAATAGTTCTTCATGTATCATTACTCATGGCAGATCTTTCTCACAATAGTTCCTGGTGTATCATCAATCTTTGTAACCCCCTCCCCCCCCCGCAATAGTGCCTTCTGATGATTAATTTCTGTCAGTCAAAGAAATCGATCAAAATCACTTTGAGTACCAGGAAACAATGGTCATGACCTTCTGATTTGATCTCTCCGCTTTGAATTTTCCATGTCCCTTTGGTACTCTCTGAACCCATTGCTGAGATTTATTTTCACTTTCTGAGTTGCCTGATAAATCTCTGTCTCGTCTCAATTAATGATTCGATGAAAATTCCACCTTATTCACTTCAATCTTAGTTAAAAGAGCTACAAGTTATCGCATCTTTGACCGAACTAATCCTCACATAATTATTTGGGAATCCAACTCTCACCAAGTTTTCTCATACAAAGATTATACAAGGTGTCCCAGAAAAAAGTTAACCGTACTTTGAATTAGTATAACTCAAAACCTATTAGAGATTTTTAAGTCCTGCAAAACAAAACAAATTTAACAACTATTTATCTGTTGATTCTGGAAATTTCATTAAATTCCCTTTTACGATATTGATACACTAATGTGTTTATTGGAGGCTATCAAAATTATGTTTGCGCAAGGAAGTAAAATAATGAAACTTCGAAGTTTAAAATCAACAAATATATTTAAATTTATTTTTAACAAAAACACCTCTTCATATGGGTAATACAAATTCCTTTTTTTTATTTTCTAAGCACCGTTTCCTTCCATATGTCCTCCATTTCTTTCCAAGCACAGTTGCGCCTTTGATTGCATTGATTGAGCAACTTTTTTGATTAACGTGTGATTTTCCTTAAGTCTATTGACTTCACGTGTGATACTATCTCTTAAATTGTTGATGCTTTGTGGTGGAGTAAAATACATTTATTCTTTAAATATCCCCATAAGAAATAATCGCACGGTAATAAGTCAGGGGATCTTGGGGGCCATTCATTTGCATGATTTAGCGCGACAATGCGGTTGTCAAACGTTTCTCTTAGTTTTGTTCTTACAGCAAGCTGTCTATGAGCTGGTGTGCCGTCCTGAATCCATAAAGTCTATTGAAATGATTGCCATGAATCCGGCGGAGTTCCGGGAAGAACCTCTCGTTTATCATGCTCAGGTAGGCAGCACCATTCAAGTTATTCTCGTAAAACAATGGGCCGACAAGATAGCCATTCCCGCATATTCCGACCCAGAGAGACACTTTCTGCTGACAAATACGTGTATCAAAGTTGAATGTTGAGGGAGGGGGGGAGTTCAGCGGCGCATACTGCCGAATGTTATGGCTATTTACCTTTCCATTCATGAAAAAGGCTGCCTCGTCACCAATCACAATGTTTTCCAAGAAACGAGCAGGTTTATGGAGAAGCCATTCGACAAATTGTCTACGACGAGGAAAATCAGTTTAAAGAAACTGGTGTCTTGTATGCATCTTATAGGGATGCCATTTTAAGTATGTTTTAATAATGCGGTTGAATGATGACTTTGACAATTGTAACCCATTCTTTCTGACTGATATATGTGGATTTTGAAGGAGTGTCATCTGAACATTTTCGATATTTTCTGTTGTTCTTATGGTTCTCATACGACCCGAACGACCTTTATTTAGATTTAAGCATGTTCCTTCATGTTGGTATTTGCGAACATTTTTCCAAATTGTGGGCCTGCTTGGTGGGTGCCTCCTTGAAAAAAGTTGTTCAAATGAATCTTGTGCTTGTTTAATACTGCCAGTCTTAATAAAGTTTGTGACTACAAATACGCGTTGATCTTTTGTTAACTGCATGATTAAAAAGGTTCTATGGAAGTAAACATTTACACAGAAACGTTTTGATTTGCTTAGTAAGCAATAATGGCCTGACCATACCACAGTGTGGTCAAAAACCACTGTAAAATGGCCTAGGCTTTGCTTGAAGAATCGCACAGTGACCTAGGCTACCTAGGCCCCCTACGCTTCTCTTTAAAGGGCACGGTGGCCTAGGCTTCCTAGGCTTCGTTTCATTATTTTACTTCCTTGCGCAAACATATTTTTTATAGCCTCCGCTAAACCCATTAGTGTATCAAAATAATAAAAGGGAATTTAAGGAAATTTCCAGAATCGACAGATAAATAGTTGGTAAATAAAACACTTTTTGCAGGACCCAAAAATCTCTGATAGTTTTGGAATTATACTAATTCAAAGTACGGTTAACTTTTTTTCTGGGACACCCGGTATTAGTCAAGCTTGCAAATCCAGAGCAATTCGTGATTCCGACATTTCTAGCTATTCAATCGATCGTTGTTTTTTTGTGTTTTTTTCAACCAGATCCACCACCCTGAGGGATAGTTTCCCCATGTGTTGAATTCAATGGTCTTCTTTCTTTTAAGTTGCCTGCCAAGTTCTTCTTGCTGTGCGTAGCGCACTTAACACAATCGTCAACATGTATTTTAGAATGCTAAGCGCGCGTCCCTGTAATCGTGTCACAAAGCTTCAGTAATTTTAACTTGTTTCCGTTAGAGCTCTGTTGTAAACAGGACCCGTACAAAGGAGTGACATAAATACGATTTAAATTAGAGACATAGTGAAAGACTGACATAACAAAGGAATGACTTAATACCGCATCAAAGGTTAAGTTACTTTAGAGATTGCGAAGAGAAAAGAATCATGGATATTACGACTGGAGGAGAAGGGCTAGAAATAGGAACGGAGTGAAAACGCATCTGGAGGATATCGGTACGGAAATATTCGTGTGATTCCTTAAAAATTATATCATCGATTTTTACTCCTCTGTTAGAGCACTCCTATGTGAGGTCACTCCTTTTTCAGACCAATCCTCTATGAGGTCACTCCTCTGTTAGGTCTCTCCTTCGTTTGGTCACTTTTTGGTTAAGAAACTCCTTCATTGGGTCTCTCTTTCGTTAGGTCACTCCTTTGTTAGGTAACTCGTTCGTTATATCACTCCTCTCTTAGCTCACTCCTTCATTAGTTCTCTCCTTCGTTAGGTCACTCCTTCATTAGTTCTCTCCTTCGTTAGGTCACTCCTTCATTAGTTCCTTCCTTCGTTAGGTCAGTTCTTCATTATTTCTTTCCTTAGTTAGCTCACTCCTTCTTTAGTTCTCTCCTTCATTAGGTCACTCCTTCATTAGTTCTTTCCTTCGTTAGGTCACTTCTTCATTAGTTCTTTCCTTCGTTAGGTCACTTCTTCATTACTTCTTTCCTTCGTTAAGTCACTTCTTCATTAGTTCCTTCCTTCGTTAGGTCACTCCTTCATTATTTCTCTCCTTCGTTAGATCACTCCTTCATTAGTTCTCTCCTTCGTTAGCTGACTCCTTCATTAGTTCTCTCCTTCGTTAGGTCACTTCTTCATTACTTCTTTCCTCCGTTAGGTCACTTCTTCATTAGTTCTTTCCTTCGTTAAGTCACTTCTTGATCAGTTCCTTCCTTCGTTAGGTCACTCCTTCATTATTTCTCTCCTTCGTTAGCTCACTCGTTCATTAGTTCTCTCCCTCGTTAGCTGATTTCTTCATTAGTTATCTCCTTCGTTAGGTCACTCCTTCATTAGTTCTCTCCTTCGTTAGGTCACTTCTTAATTACTTCTTTCCTTCGTTAGGTCACTTCTTCATTACTTCTTTCCTTCGTTAAGTCACTTCTTCATTAGTTCCTTCCTTCGTTAGGTCACTCCTTCATTATTTCTCTCCTTCGTTAGCTCACTCCTTCATTAGTTCTCTCCTTCGTTAGGTCACTCCTTCATTAGTTCTCTCCTTCGTTACGTCACTCCTTTTAGGACATTTCTTTGTTAGGTCACTCCTTGTCAGGTCACTCTTTCGTTATGTCACTCCTCTGTTAGGTCACTCCTCTTTAAGTCACTCCTTTATGAGTTCACTCCTTTCAACTCCATTTCCAGAGTAAGCCTTAGAAATTTGATCTTGTCCTTCTCCTATAAAGCGGCTCCGTTTTCGAGCCTTCGCCTCCCAATTCTTTATTTTGCCTTTAATTGCAACGTAGCGATGAAAAATGACCCATTTAATTAAGAGACTTTGTCCACTTGTTTACAGTTACAGAAATTTGGACATTGTCCTTCACACCTTTTCACAAAATCCCCTTCCATATACTACACAATAAAGGACAATAACTATATTCCCTACATCATAAAATGATCAATGATTGCTGCTAATTATTCCTCACATATATACATACGAGTATAATATATATATATATATATATATATATATATATATATATATATATATATATATATATATATATATATATATATATATATATATATATATATATGTAGGTGGGTTGGTTTGTGTGTATGTATTTATGTATGTATACAAACTTAAAACTTTGGTTGCCATGACGCAACATAATAATAGGAAAAAAACGAGAAGAAATAAAAGGGGTAAATCAAAACTCCAATTTGGAAAGAAACAATAAATTTTCACAAAAACACAAAAAATATTTAAATTTTGAAGAAACTTCTCGAAATAAAGATCTCGCAACTTTGCGTCTTCTCGTTTAAACGAAGAAGCATTTTGTGTATTAGTATCTTTAAAAGTTATTTGAGTTCCTGATTTTTATTTCCCTCAACTTTTTAAACGACTCGACGGAACGGGACTTTTATGGGAAAATTTTCAGTTTGGCTTTGAAGAAGTTAGCTTCAAAAATAACCTGTCTAATCATATATATATATATATATATATATATATATATATATATATATATATATATATATATATATATATATATATATAGTTAATTATGGTGTTATGACGAAAAATAGATTGGCCGCCATCTTGGAATCACCTCATATTGTATTATACATCATTTGAGAATGGAATTTTTTTTCTGAACGAAAATATGCAGTGGTGGGCACTAAATACATTTAAAGTATTTAAATATTAAATACATGAGAAAAAATGTATTTAGATAAGCTCACCGGACAAAAAAATTAGTCACTTAGTGAGAAAAAACATAATTTAACATATGAAGCGTGTAGGAACGTTAGGCAGCCGAGAGGCGTAGCTTAGTTTACGTCGAAACGTTAGTTAGGCTTTTTTTGTGTTGCGGACGGCGTGGAGATCTCTAGATAGCAAATCAGCTCTATTTAAAATTGGCCGGAAAAGCGACGTCACGGAATGTCAAAAAGGTGTGATTGCATTTGGTTGCGCCAAATATCATCAGGTGAAGGAGGTAGTGGAATTTGGCAGTGTTTCAACAAGTACGGTCATCCGGATTTACAAGCAATGGCAGAACTCCCAAAATTTGAAAAACTCTCGCCAGAATTGGGGACGGAAGAAGGTGTTGACAGACAGGGACCGTCGTAGAATCTCCAGGCTTGGAATTGCAAATCGATTTGCTTCCAGACAGGAATTGCTACAAAACGTCAATTCTGGTCCTTCACCACCCATTTCAGAAGGAACATTACGCAGGGAATTCCATAGCATGAACATATGGAGCAAAGTCGCATGTAAGAGGCCTTTACTATGGTTACAAGTGACTAATATTTTGTCTGGTGAGCTTACTAAACTATAAATACATTTTGAAAATGTATTTAGTATTTAAATACTAAATACATTAAATGTATTTAGGTACATTTTTAAATACATTTCAAATACATGATATATAATGACATTGATAAAGACCATTGGTATCACAACAAAAAAATATCTATTAAAATGAAATTGTATATTATAATTACTAAAGTAGGATTTGATGACAATTGGACTTAAGTACTACCAAAAAAATAGAAAGTTCCATAGAATGAAATTGCAGTTAGCTATTTATATCAGCATTACATTTAAGTAATATCAGTTGCCGAAATGTTTCTTCAGATAAAGAACTCCGTTTTGGACATAAGGTCAATCCTCCTAAAGAGAAGAGACGTTCCACAGGAGCTGACGACGGAAGGGTGGTGTTGTATTTAATAAATAACTATTTTATGTTTGGATATCTATCTAAACTTTGAGGTGTTTTATTTGAATCCTGAAGGTAACTGAACAATTCTAAATCTGCGGTTGATCGTGTTTGAGTGGGTTTTGTAAATCCAAAATAATCGTCACTGTCCGATAAACCACTGGATGATTCAGCTTCGGGTCCCTCTGCTAAATTCTCAATCACTTTAATTATTATATTTTTAACAGAGTCTTGATGGCTCGAACTGTCCCATAAAATACTGATATCTAGCCTGCGGATTTTGAAAAATGGATGGCTTGTTGATGCAATAATGGCATCTGTAACGCTGGCTTCATTTGCCAAGGTCAAATAAGATTGGCAGCGCTTAGTGACTGCACTTAGAAGAGATTGGCAAAATTTCAGAGAACGTGACTGAAAACTCTTCAGCTTTTTCTCCACAGTAAGTAAGATAGGGAGCAATTCTCCATAAAAACAGTTTTGTTCTCTCTGTAGGCGATCAATTGTCCCTGCAATAGGAGCCCAAGAAATTCAATTTCGTGACTTCTGAACAATGGAAGTTCAAGGGACGTCAGGAGTTGATGTAATTTGTCCTTGTGTTTTAAAAGTAATGACAATGCATCAAACAAAGAGTTCCACCTTGTAATGCAAGGCACCTTTAATGAGCAGTTGATAACAGTTTTGATAATCTCTACTGATTTTGGAAGACCGCTTTTATTCATAATGCTGATCATTTCCCCATCGCAGCATGATTGATATTTGCAAAAGAAGATATTTTTAGTGCCTGTTTTGCATCAGTTGTGGCGACGAGACTGGGAGTGTGTGAAGCACAGGGCACATGCTTAGGTAGGCTGAAGCTGCATGAGTCAGACGAAATGTCTTCTTCCTGATCTAAGGCACTTCTCATTAAGAAACTATCCACCAGCTCGTGCTCATCCTGATCTTCTTCGTCTACCTGGATTCTATCTTCTGAATCTGTGGACACATTTGGAGCAGTGACTGCAAATTTCTTAAACGCTTTAACAAAATTAGAGCTGTTATCAGTGACAGTGCTCGTGATTTTCTGCAGGGGGATATCGTATTCATTAATGATGTTCTCTATATGTTCAGGAATCTTGATGTAGTTATGTTCTCCTTTGAAGCGACAGCATGCCAATACTCCATTGTGACGGTTAGTAGCAGCTTCCTCAAGCTGAAAAAAAATGAAATAACAGTCCAATATTTGTCTTATAAATGTTTCCATAAATTTTACATATTAATATAATCGAGATAAATTCTACCAACAAATAGGTCTGCTTTCGGCTAAGAGCTGATAACTCCCTAACTGTAAATAGATTTTCAATTTTATATTTCATAAAGAGCAAAATCTTAACATATTCAATGAATTATAACGCCCAAAAAACTACGGTGATGAGTTGACCAAATATCTGCAGTAAGGCATAAGTGAGAGGTGCTGTCTAGTTTATTCTTCAGTAATGTTCTTGTCACTTTCTCTTCTTCTATAAGATTTCGGCCTAGCGTCCGCCTTGAAATGACGTCAACTAAAGAATTTAGACCTGCGGTAGTGGAATGTGTGATTATTGTGACTGAAATTGATTTTCACAGTGAAATGAGAATATATGGTATGCATATAAAATTTTATATATAAAATGTAGCTATATGAATATCCTATAGCTATATAGGACTACTATGTACATTAATTCATAAATACGAGTATATTATTAGTCCTTCATATTCAGAATTACATAGCAAAATATTGACTTTCAGTATTGTTAGAAATATATACATTATCAAGCTTTATTTCCTACATTTTTGACAGGCGGGCATGCTAGTTTTGACATAATGATATACAGGTATTGCTACTATAACGAAATACATCGTTATAGGAATTCATCTAATAACTACATATAATTGATCAATAATTGTACTAATTATTCATGAAAATTTTTATTCATTGATATCTTCAAGTAAATGATAGTGCGCTTTAAGAATATATGTATGTGGATTCTAATGAAATTATTGCAATATATTAACCTCTGTTGTTTGTATATGTCTTCCTTTATTTAACTTCGTTATATAGCCTACGTAGTGACCAATGATCTGAACGCTATAGTATTCGGTCGTTATAAGACCTTAACCTGTACTACTAATACTATAATTGTAAACAACATTTGTAACTCAGAACTCACCTTTAATTAATCTTACAAAAGCTGGTTGCTCCATAGTTAATAGAGGATGCATACCATGTATGATAAAATATGCAATTACCTTATCAAAAACAGATTGTTTAACCTTCTTAGTATTCACCGCAAAACACTCCGGTAATGCCTTTACTTTAACACCGCTGCATGAAGAACCATCGTCTAATACTGAACTTTTCTTTTTGAATCTTTTCTTTGAGCTCTCACGTAGTTATCCGCTTTTTGCACCAAAGCAGGATGCTTTCTTTTTTGATAAATGTACATGATCAGATAATTGAAGGACATTTGTTTCACGTTGCCATAATTCACGGTAAATTTAATAAAAAAATATACTATAAATAAAGGCGTTTCAAAAAGAAGCAGGTAGGTTCGTGCATGGTAAACCTACGTTACTTAACATTATCGTTAGCTACTAGCAATTTTGTCATTTTTTAAGAATAAGAAATAGTGAAACTTATCAATTCAATTAAGTATCATAATTAGCTTTAATAAATTCTTACCTTCAAATGAATGCGTAGATTGAAAGTAGCATTGCTCGCCACAGAGATTTCCCCATTGCATGATGTACATACGCATTTCACTTTTTTTCTGTCAGAAGATTTCACTCTAAAAAAATTACGATCTAGTAAAGGATGGCTATAATTACATGATTCTTTATCTTCCTCGTCTTTATTGGTGTCTAATCACTCCATTTTACACTCTTTCTAAGAAGCTGAGGTTGCCATGAGGCACTTGAAATAACGCTGAGGGCTCTCACTATACGACCAAACAGAACTGTGACCATGTGTTAACTGAATTTGAACTGATGCAAGCAATCTTTCCTCACCGACTCACGCAGTCAACCGTTTGTGTCATGCAAGTTGCGAGAAGCTAAAATATGCATTCCATTACACATTCTCAAAAGCTATATAAACCTATTATCAATAAAGAATTTGCAAAAGTATTTAAATACTTTCAAAAGTATTTACATACTGTATTAAATACATGATTTCAAATGTATTTACAAATACAAATTTAGAAACATAAATGTATTTAATACAGTATTTTAATATTGCCCACCTCTGAAAATATGATAAGGAAATTTTATATTAATCAATTTTAAAGAAAATATGATTAATTTAAATAGCTTTTAGGGGTGAGGCTATGTCTGAAGTCAAGGAACGCGGTAGAAAACCTCCAGTTTAACGACATTTAACAATCGCCTTTTAGATTCGAATCTAAGGTTAGGCTTTCGAATTAGGAATATTACGAGTTTTTTTTAATTGCGGGGGTGTGGAGGAGTAATTTCGAAATTACCTTAAAAATTATATATAATACAATATAATGCGATTGCATTAGCTTAACAAAAAACTCCTAAAAAAGTACTTTTTTTCATTTCTGGAGCTTCAAGACTAGTTCGCCTCGTAAGAATCGCTCCTCTCACCAAGAGTTAAGCCGTCAGGGTAAAATATTTTTACCCCTTTTCGATGATAACCTCCCCCCTGCCTTTTGTCCATAAAAAACATTCTAGTTTACAATAATTGTAATAATATTGGGGGAGTCTATTCGATCGAATGTTCTGTATGTCCAAGTAAATAATTTGGACAGACAGGAAAGCAATAATCTGTCCGTATTAATCAGCATAATTAAGATATTAGGAGAGCTGAAAATAATAGTGCGTTTTTTGTGTGCATATGTCCGAAAATAACCACTTAATTAAGTGCAATTCAGAAAATAATATTTTTCGCTGAAATGACTCAATTAAAAGAAACCTTGTTGAATGTTCATGTATAAGCCAATTTAATAACTTTAACATTTCCCCTGGCCTTTTTAAAATTGATGTGGTTATGAAGAAACTCATTCTTAGAGAAATTAGCTTTGACTTATATTCCTATTTTTTTTTTTTTTGCAATTTTCATTTTTATGGGAACCCAATTTGTCAATTTAATTATTGGATTAATTTTGTATTTACATTATTTTATTTCTCTTCCTCTCTCCTTGTCC
This sequence comes from Ceratothoa steindachneri, assembly GCA_963969495.1. NCBI lineage: Eukaryota > Metazoa > Arthropoda > Malacostraca > Isopoda > Cymothoidae > Ceratothoa > Ceratothoa steindachneri. The sequence goes on from OZ018320.1 coordinate 216,425,574, forward strand.
CTCTTCCCTTGGTTTCGATTTACTTCTTGTGTCTCCCCTAATCTCCCTCTTTATACTATCACTTTATCCGTTAATCGTTTTAACCCTTTTGGCTCTGTTCCTGACTCTTTCTTGCCTCTCGGTTTCACCTTGCTACCTTTGTTATAGCTAAATCTTAATGTGAATTTACCCATCCCTCTCCTACTTCCTCATTCGTGATTTCTTGTCTTAAAGGCGGTCCTTTATCTTTTACTAGCTTATATATACTCTTATTATATTATTTTCTCGTGTAGTTATCCTTGAGAATGAACTGAATAAAGTTCAAAAGTACTTGGAAGCACTTTTTCATTTTTCCTGCTGGACATTGCATTCATATATATATATATATATATATATATATATATATATATATATATATATATATATATATATATATATATATATATATGTGTGTGTGTGGATATTTTGGGCTTATGCACACTCTCGAATTTGGGGATAATTCATATATATATATATATATATATATATATATATATATATATATATATATATATATATATATATATATATATATATATGTATATTTATATAGTTGGATGAGTCAGAGTGTGATTACGATGAAACAGCGGGCTCGGAAACCTCACTCTTAGCCTTCTGATACGGAAAGAACCCCCAAATTTGTTACAGAGATCAAGGCCATCATTAAAAGCTATCCCAGCAAGTCAATGAAGTCCATAGCCAGGGATAAGAGAGTACCAGAGACCCTCACCAGGCAGGTAGTTCATAAAGACATCCGCTACTACTCATACAAGATGAGTAAGAGCTAGTTTCTAGTGCAGACGATGAAGGTCAAGGGGACGGATCGAGTTGTGAAGCTCGTGAACAAAATGAAGTATCCTCTCAAGCGTGGCACGATTTGGTTCTTCTCAGACGAAAAGAATTCCTACCAGGACCAGGTGGTGAACTCGCTAAACAACCGCTGGCTTCCTGTGCCCCCCCCCCCCCTAGATGTACCGAGAGTCATGAAGAACCAATTCCCCATCCACATCATGGTGTTTGTGGTCGACAGAAGCGAGGACCAGGTTGTAACCCCGTTTATCTTCCCGGACGGCTACATCAAGTGTCTGGCGGAGTTGGTGTTGGCCAGGATCCAAGAGGCGGCAGCTGTAAGGCCATACATGTATCACACAATCAGGAGGACCCAATCTTGGCTGCCAGACAATTTCTTTGACCGCATCGCTTCAATCATCTGGCCTCCCAACTCCACAGATTGCAACCCCCCTGGACTTTTATGACTGGGGCGTGATTCAGAGAGAAAGAGAGATAAATCGATAGATAGAAAAAAGAGAGACATATACAAATAGGTCCCCGTTCACCACCAAGGTGGCGCTTAGTACCAGGTACACTGCAATTTTTCCCCAGTCATACAGGGGGACCGTCGAGGAGGCCTGTAGCAGGTCCAGACGACGCCTGGAGGCCGTGGTGGAGGCCAAAGGCGCTTGCCTTGAATAAAATCCAGAGTCCAGCAATTCTTTAAGTCTTTAACATATAAAGCCTGGTAAATATACTTGTATAAATGATCTTTCTGCATTATTTTCACCCACCGCTTCATATATATATATATATATATATATATATATATATATATATATATATATATATATTTCCCACAGGAAAATGAAAGGCGGATTCCAAGTAGTTTCGAACTTGTACAGTTCATTCTCAAGGATAACGAAAGGGCACAAAAAAGAAAAAAAATATCAAAGACGAATATGAAGTATAAAACCAAATAGATAAGGTCTACTTCCGCAAATTCCAACTGTGAGCAAAAAATGTAGACATTTATGTAACTAAATTAAGTACATACACACGTAATTGTAAATAAATAAAAATAGAAGAGAGAAATATAACTAAATTAATAAATCAAAGGGCAAAAATTTTAAATGGACAATTTCATTATAAATGAGTCTTTTAATAACAAGGGCCAGTTTAAAGAGACCGGGGGATATATTAAAATTAGGCAAGGAATTAATGAATGAGAATTCAACAATATTTCTTTAAATAAAGTCATTAGATTTGTAAATAGATTTAGCCGAATTCCAATTGATAGGGTGACTGTTTTCCGATAAATGGACAAAGAAAGCGCTGCTGCATTCCCCCCTCTTAATATTGTATTTAGGTTGCATCAAGCGTACACTTAATGATTTACCGGTTTGCCCAAATTATTGCTAAGGGCAAACTGAACAATCGACAGAATACCTCCCACCCACCTATACTATCGTTATTATTATGAATCAACATTTTGCACATGGTAGACTGATAATTGAATATGACAGAAATATTTAACTTAATCAAAAGACGGGGAAGCGAGGAAAAAGACTCAGAAAACGGTAAAACATAGGAATTCGTAAAAGTGTATGCGGGAGGGATTTCCGTTCTATAAAAGGATTTATTTTGCCAAATCGAGGCATCCTGCAAGAAATTTCTGAGGATAGCAAAGATTGATACCAGTTTCAAAAATCTTAGAAATCTCAAGATCCATGAATTCTGGGCTAGTGACCCGTAACCCCGGAAAAACATTGAAATATATACAAACCGTTTGACTTTATCATTATGACCTGAGTAAAAATGAATATAAGAACCGGCGTTGGTAGGATTACGATAGACGGAAAATTTAAATCCAGATGGAGTCCTATGAATAAGTAGATCTAAGAACGGGAGGACACCATTTTGTTCGAGTTTAAGGGAAAATTTAATAGAAGGAACCAGAGAATTAAGTTAAGTAAGAAAACCATTAACATCCTTAGAAGAAGGTCACAAACAAATAATATCCTCTATATATCGGAACCAAACAAGGGGAAAATCGATAATGGTGGAGAGTGAGGTAGTTTAAAAAAACTACATATATATATTGGAAAGAACAGGGGATTAACAATTTCCGATAGCCAAACCAAACTTTTGAAGGTTTAATTTACCATTAAAAGAAAACTTACAGTTTTTAGTACACATTTTGATGAGTTCAGTGAAAATATTAACTGGCAAGGTAATATCAAATTTACGCAATTTATCACTAAGGAAGGGGAACAGGTCATTTACGGTGTTTTAGTAAAAAGAGAACAAACATCGAAACTGAACAAGTTCGAAAGTACTTGGAATCCGCCTTCCATTTTCCTGTGGGTTTTTTGCCTTTATTGCTCTACTCACGCGCTACTTTGTGAGTTTATATATATATATATATATATATATATATATATATATATATATATATATATATATATATATATATATATATATATATATGAAGGTGAAAACCAACACGCTATTGATAAAAGCATCTTTATTTGTCTGGGTTTGAACCTTTCGAGGTCCATGCCTCATCATCGGCGCTAGGAAACTAAGATAATAAAGGGTTAAAATTTCTAGTTTTCATAAACCCTAAAATTGAATAGTGCAATTTAGGATAAGCTGCTTAATACAAGAATAAAAAAATCAATAATTCATGATACAATATAAAGATTAGATTCAGTTTCATTTATATTTAAATTAGGTTTAAGTTTTAGGATGTAAAGTGATTCTAATATCGGTAGTTCGTTGGGATGGGGGATATGACGAAGTATTTTAAAGTTATGCATATTAATTTGAGACTTGCATACTTTGATATGATCTCGTATAGGGTGAGGGGTCTTGTTTGTTTAGAATCAGACCCCTCTTCCATACGAGGGTATGCAAGTCTCAAATGTTTCAGACAACGGTAAGTTAAGTATGTTATAATTATTTAGATATTCTATAAATCTCCGAATAGTTTCGAATGACTGGCACTAAGGCTTTGCTGCGCTGTGTTGCCAATTAACAACATTTTTCATAACCCCGGTTGGATAATTAATTATAGGGATTAAAATAAAAATAACAAAATGATAATGCAAATATTTTGGGGATATCGATGATTAAAAATTAAATAAATATCTAAAGTTAATTAAGCTGAATAAAAGGAAAAATTGGGGGAAATTTGGCAACCCTATTTCTAAATGTTCCGCCCGAACTGTTTGAAATGCTTCAATAACCTGAAAAAAATCATTTAATATTTTTATTGGTAAATGTTTTATCTAGTGTATTTTTACTAACTATACACCACACAATTTATTTCTCATCAAATAATAATACATTAAATTTGGGGAGCACAAGTCAAATATTAGCCTTTTTTAGCCATTTTAGTCGCCTGTTATGGCCAGTCAATATATACACTAATTCTAGTCTATTATTTTTTCACCTCAACATATCACTTTTCATAGAAGAAATTATAGGAGGTTCTGATATATTAATTGAGTGAATAAGATATTTAATAGTCAGTACATACAAATAATCCAAATTCACACTTACAAAATTTCACAAAGATGTAGATGCAGTAAGCGTTTAAAAAAAGAATGTACACGCAGATATAGATCGCCCTTAGGCATTTATTTAAAATAAAGAGCAGAAAAATCTTAAGCATTTTCGCTTTTACTTTTTTTTTTTTGTAATGACCATTGTCCGTTTCTGTTTAATTAAAGACTAAATCTCATTGTAATGGTAGCGTAGCGAGAAGTGCAGGCAGGCGGTTTCAAAATTTCGCTTGAATGTGAGGGTCTTTTTTTAAGACTCAATATGTCGCAGGCGATTCGCCACTCGCCAACGGTGATCCAGAAACTCCGGAAGTCGTTTGTAACTCGCCGCACGCTACTTTCTTTCTTTGTTTTTTCATCGCCCCTTTTCTAACACCCCTCAATCTACAGGGTTATAGAATTTAGTTATTTATGTTGACAATACCTAAAGGTATTTCGTTACAACATGAAAAATAATCTTAACCTCTTTGATGGTGTGGGGTAGGGGAGTGCGGTAGGATGCTTTTGTGGTGTTTGATTTAGTTTTTCACGTAAAGCTTTAATAAATTGTATGTTTTATTTCACTTAATAACTTCCATTATTCTCATTTTGGAAAGTTTGTACATAAAATCACCTAATCCTAAGCTAAATTCAGGCAACCCATATTTTCCGCTTCTTCATACTGTCGTAGAATGACTCCCGACGATATACCATACATCACTATTCGTTGAGGGAACTTCCTTAATTATCTTTAGAGTGCGTTTACTGTCTGGCGGCCGATCTTATGTATCTTCGATATGCTTAAGAAGTGGAACTGAGCTCAAGGATAATAATATTGCTATCATTAATAAAATAGAGTTTTATTAATAATAACTATAAACAATACACAAAAACGGAAAATATTGACATAAACAGAATGGAAAGGGTCGTGGAGACTCGGGCTAATCCGAGGATTTAAAGGATTTAAAAAGGTAAAACAAATATAGAGTTAAAGAGATGGGATGGTTCGATAAACCATTTAAAGCACAGGATAGAATTGACAAAAGGGATCAATACTCAAAGGTGAAGTTTGGCTTACGTAACTTTGGCACTAGTGGTGCAGTGGAAGGTACTTGAAGGAATATTCGGTCCGCTGGCGAGTTCCAGCCGAAGGGGGGGGGGGATAAAAGGATCCTGACGAGGCGTCTTGGAAAGGAGAACCGTTACTCGACGAACGGCTTGAAGAACAATGGCTGTTCTACTTTGTTCTCTTCTGAACAAAGGGGGGAATGAGAACCGTCTCTTGTCTACGGGCTCAAGAACAATGGCTGTTCTAATGTTGTTCTCCTTTGAACAACAGGGGGGGATGAGAACCGTTTCTTGGCGAAGGGCTCAAAACGAACAATGGCTGTTCTAATGCTGTTCTCCTTGAACAACAGGGGGGGATGAGAACCGTTTCTTGGCGAAGGGCTCAAAACGAACAATGGCTGTTCTAATGCTGTTCTCCTTGAACAACAGGGGGGGGGGATGAGAACCGTTTCTTGGCGAAGGGCTCAAAATGAACAATGGCTGTTCTAATGCTGTTCTCCTTGAACAACAGGGGGGGATGAGAACCGTTTCTTGGCGAAGGGCTCAAAACGAACAATGGCTGTTCTAATGCTGTTCTCCTTGAACAACAGGGGGGGGGGCCTTGGGGACTTGGCGTCGGAAAGGCTCGAACCTTTGGCACTCAAGGAATATTGTCCTCCTTCTGGACAAGTGATGGTGAATCTCGAGGTCGAGGTCCCTTGGCGCACAAAGGGAGAGAGGGTCGTGGTGATGTTTCGCGACGAAAATCTGGATCTCCAATCTGATCTTAGTGGTAAAGTTTCCATATAAATAGCCAGGACATCTCCTTGGCGTGGGGGAAAATGGAGTGAAAGCTTGGAGGGAACGCACAGCCGGGCCGGAGAACAATGCCTTATCTGTTCATAAGCCTAACTCGATCTGGCGAGGTCGGCGTATGGGGGCGAACGGGGGGACGATAACCTCCTTGTTTAAACATTGGCATCCGGTAGCTGAGATAAGACTCCAAGCCTCGAATCGAAGATGCACGTGGGCAGCATCATGGTTTTAAATAATATGGGATAGGAGTTGAAATTAACGCAGTCAACTCGTTCTATCACACCCCTCCATTCCGGGGGGAAGTTGTCGCTTCGAAAAAAACAGAGAGAAGGGGCAACGATAGAGCTCCGTTGTGGGGAACTCGTTTTCTTGTACCAACCGTACCTTCCTGCACCTAACTAGTATTACCTCAATACATATGATCATTTTGATCTTTAGATTACAGGGGAAAATAACCTTTAATACAACTTAATCAGAGAGAAAAAAAAAAGGGCATGGAACAATGAAATGATATAAACTTAGTACATACGGGACAAAATAATTTATACGTAAATTAATAAGAACAAATATATATACATACAAAAATTAGACATTGAGCGTTACAAAATTCAGACATATACATTAATTAATTATATTACAAAAGAATCTTAAATTAAGTCGTACAAGACGGTATATACCTACATGGAGATACTAATCCTATGAATACAATTATTCTACGCTATTCGGTAACGCATTTCTACTGAGGGCGTCAGCGACCTGGTTATCGGAACCTTTTATCTAATTTATTTTAAACTGATACTCTTGCAAGAGTAAACTCCAGCGCATGATGCGGCCGTTTGAGTGTCTCAAATTCCTAATATAGGCTAACGGACGGTGGTCGGTTCCTATTTGAAATTCTTTACATATCAAGTACAGCTTGAATTTGTCTATGACCCAGATAATTGATAGAGCTATCTTTTCTCTAGTGGCATATCTCTTTCCGCGTGGTAATAATTGACGACTAGCATATGCAACTGGATGACTCGTTCTGTCATCCAAGTATTGAAGGAGTACACCTCCAATGCCCTCGTTGATCACGTCGGTCTTAACCCCAAAGGATTTTTCCGGGTTGGGCAACTTAAAAATGGGGGCAGAAATGAACTTACTTTTGAGCTAATTAAAATGGGAAACAGCGACATCATTCCAACGTAAACGATCGGAGAAATTCTTTTCCTGAAGGGGGCATAGGGGGGCCGAAATTGCAGCGAAATTCGGAACAAATCGCTGATAGGGAGAAGCTGATCCTAGGATCGATCTTAATGGCTTCTTTGTAATCGGGAGGGGCATGTCGGCGATTGCCTTAATCTTGTTCTCGTGGGGACCTAACTTGTTTTGTCCTATTTTGAAACCCAAATATTTGATGGTTTCGTGGGCAAAAATGGCATTTGCTGGGGCCAATGGTGAGGCCATTTTCACGCAGTTGCTCGAAAAGAGCTAATAGGGTGGGTAAATGGTGATTCCATTTAATTAGTTCTTGTAGCTGACTCTTCTGACGTGGTGTCAGCTGCGCGTCACTATCCAGGTCAGAGGGTTCCAAAGACTCGCCTGGTAGGGAAGGAGGAGGGTAATCGGCATCAGGTTGGATGCACACTGTCTGGATTACATTAAGGGACTCCGCGGGGCAATCCTCTTCAAGCGCCGATGCTTCGTCCAGTTCTACGAAGGTATCTCCATGGGCGCGTTGGGGGTTCTTTTTTTCTTGGGGTCCAGGGACAGTCTCCGTGTCCTTGTCTGGGGCCTTATCACCTAAGGGTTTTAGTGATTCACACTCCTCTTTTGCCGTCCTAAAGTCCTGGTTAGGGGTCTCCGAGAAATCGGACGGTATCGGGGTTCTGATGGGGACGGGCTCCTGGGCTTCTTTCTTATCTCGGCCTTGAGGAAGGGCGGCCTGAAACACAGGGTCGAAACTTACTTGGGGGCTCTGTCCTATAAGTACGGAACAGAATTGTATGGGTGCTACAATGACTTCAGCCCAGCCATTATAATATTGACACTGCAGGTAACATCTAGCGACGGGGAATCGGTTCGCCCGCCCAAGGTGGTCATGTACCACCGCAAATTTTTCGTGGTTAGAGGCCACTGGAAGGAGTTCGTCGGACACGATGAAGCACGTACATCCTGTGTCCCTGACGAGAGTCAATACTCGGCAGCTGTCCACGCTGCCCTCCTCATATTTCAAAGTTCCCGATGAACTTTTACCAAAAACAAAATTTACCTGGTGGCCTGACGGAGGGGGAGAAGTTTCTGCTTGGGTTTGCACCACCGGGGGAGCCGGGGTTGCATTAATCTGGTGAACTTGGTGGGCTGGTCCGCTTTTAAGCCTAGAATTTTGGGGGCAATTCCAGCTCATGTGGTTTTCTACACCACAGGTGAAGCATATGGTTGGTCGCTTCGAGAAGAGAGATGGAGGAGAAGTCTTAACGGGAGGTTTGGAGTCCCGTTGTTGGTTTTGGGGAAAGAAGTTTTGTGGTTTTACGGGGCTCGGAAACTTTGTCAGCTTTCCTGGGAAGGAGCGCGAATCCTTCCTTCTTTCTTCTCGTTGGATTTCTTTTTCTCGTTCTTCTCGTTGTATTTTCCCTCCTCGTTCTTCTCGTTGGATTACTCTTTCCCGTTCCTCTCGTTGTTTTTCTCTTTCTCGTTCTTCTCGTTGTATTTTTCTTTCTCGTTCTTCTCGTTGTATTTCTCTTTCTCGTTCCTCTCGTTGTTTTTCTCTTTCTCGTTCTTCTCGTTGTATTATTCTTTCTCGTTCCTCTCGTTGTATTTCTCTTTCTCGTTCCTCTTGTCGGATTACTCTTTCCCTTTCGCTTTCTACCTTTTTTCTTTGATATTTTTCTTCAATCCGAGCTAGTTCAATCTGATGGTGAAGGTACACTTGTCTTATCCATTCCTCTCTTATGTACTTAATTAGTTCTTTTCCGGAAAGTCCCAAGGATTCTCCTTGCGCTTTAAAGATTTCAAACTGAGTCATCTTTGCACTTGGGGGCGCACTAGTCAACCAACTAAAATTCCTCGCAACAAGAATTATGCCTCTATAGAATTAGCCTACCTAAATATAGGCACTGACCTATTCGTACTTGGTTTCTCAATCTAAATAACCACTGACTAAAATCACCAAAAAAACACAAACAAATTATTATAACCGTTCCTTGAGCTACTCCAGCTTCTTAAGTTTAAAAAAAAGGGGGATAGCAATCGTTAAAACAAAAGGGAACTACTATATTCTATTATTATAACGAATAACACTATGCTTTACTCGACTAAAACCAGTGTTTGCAAAGATATAGCGTTAAACCCCACACCTGACACCAAATTTAAATAGTATATATATATATGTCGTAGAATGACTCCCGACGATATACCATACATCACTATTCGTTGAGGGAACTTCCTTAATTATCTTTAGAGTGCGTTTACTGTCTGGCGGCCGATCTTATGTATCTTCGATATGCTTAAGAAGTGGAACTGAGCTCAAGGATAATAATATTTCTATCATTAATAAAATAGAGTTTTATTAATAATAACTATAAACAATACACAAAAACGGAAAATATTGACATAAACAGAATGGAAAGGGTCGTGGAGACTCGGGCTAATCCGAGGATTTAAAGGATTTAAAAAGGTAAAACAAATATAGAGTTAAAGAGATGGGATGGTTCGATAAACCATTTAAAGCACAGGATAGAATTGACATAAGGGATCAATACTCAAAGGTGAAGTTTGGCTTACGTAACTTTGGCACTAGTGGTGCAGTGGAAGGTACTTGAAGGAATATTCGGTCCGCTGGCGAGTTCCAGCCGAAGGGGGGGGGGGGGATAAAAGGATCCTGACGAGGCGTCTTGGAAAGGAGAACCGTTACTCGACGAACGGCTTGAAGAACAATGGCTGTTCTACTTTGTTCTCTTCTGAACAAAGGGGGGAATGAGAACCGTCTCTTGTCTACGGGCTCAAGAACAATGGCTGTTCTAATGTTGTTCTCCTTTGAACAACAGGGGGGGATGAGAACCGTTTCTTGGCGAAGGGCTCAAAACGAACAATGGCTGTTCTAATGCTGTTCTCCTTGAACAACAGGGGGGGATGAGAACCGTTTCTTGGCGAAGGGCTCAAAACGAACAATGGCTGTTCTAATGCTGTTCTCCTTGAACAACAGGGGGGGGATGAGAACCGTTTCTTGGCGAAGGGCTCAAAACGAACAATGGCTGTTCTAATGCTGTTCTCCTTGAACAACAGGGGGGGATGAGAACCGTTTCTTGGCGAAGGGCTCAAAACGAACAATGGCTGTTCTAATGCTGTTCTCCTTGAACAACAGGGGGGGGGGGGCCTTGGGGACTTGGCGTCGGAAAGGCTCGAACCTTTGGCACTCAAGGAATATTGTCCTCCTTCTGGACAAGTGATGGTGAATCTCGAGGTCGAGGTCCCTTGGCGCACAAAGGGAGAGAGGTTCGTGGTGATGTTTCGTGACGAAAATCTGGATCTCCAATCTGATCTTAGTGGTAAAGTTTCCATATAAATAGCCAGGACATCTCCTTGGCGTGGGGGAAAATGGAGTGAAAGCTTGGAGGGAACGCACAGCCGGGCCGGAGAACAATGCCTTATCTGTTCATAAGCCTAACTCGATCTGGCGAGGTCGGCGTATGGGGGCGAACGGGGGGACGATAACCTCCTTGTTTAAACATTGGCATCCGGTAGCTGAGATAAGACTCCAAGCCTCGAATCGAAGATGCACGTGGGCAGCATCATGGTTTTAAATAATATGGGATAGGAGTTGAAATTAACGCAGTCAACTCGTTCTATCACACATACATAAATTAACTTGCAAAAGGCGGTCATTCACTGTCCCTCGGGCAAGGCTAACACCCTCTGCTGTCAGCTCAATATAAATCTTCCTGCAAGATGTTCTTCTGTTCTTAAGAGCCTGTTGTATAAATTTTATATCTGTTCTTGGAGTTGTTTTTCGTTTTCGAACACATTTTCCAACCTCTTTTGAGTTTAAATCTTGACCGTTTGAGTTGAAACACCTAATTTTTATGCTATTTCTTTCTTTTTTAATTTAGTTTCTTTCAGTAAAACGTTTGTTTTCCATTTTTTTGAAGACTCATTCTATTAAAATAACTAATAAACTATCTAAAACACAAAAAACAATATAAATGACAGAAAACATCCTATTTGCAATCTAAAGCAAAGATATGTACCAACTGACTCACACAACTGATTGTGACCATTGAAATGGTCCAATGCACTGTTGCTCCTTCACTGTTATCAATTTTACTTACAAAGTTACCTAAGCCTCTTAAAAATAAAAATTAAATAGTTGCTCGGTCTAGGTACATAAAAAAATCCATTTGCAATCAATTAAATTGGTTCCACTGGGCTTTTTGTAGAAAAAAGTCAATTTGGGGAAAAATTCATAACAATTCCACAAGTAATGTATATATAATAATAATAGTGAAGAAAGTTTACAGGGAAGAGAAGGCAATTCTGAAGAGATGAGTAGATCCGACTTCGGCAGGAAGAGCATTCCAAAGTCTAGGAGCACACACTGAGAAGGAACAGTCACTCATTGAGCAGAGGACAGAAGAGGGGAGCGAGGTTAGACCGGAGTGCACGAAGATTTTGACGACGGGAGAGGTCGGACGAGAGATAAGGGAGAGCCTCCAGGTTTAGGGCCTTGTAGGTGATCAAAAGAATTTTATAGTGGGTACGGAAGCGAATAGGTAACCAGTGTACCTTTTGTATCTGGGGTATCGAAGGAGAAAACCGAGGGCGGTGAAGAAGGAGCCGGGCAGCATATTTTTGAACTAGGGTCAGGGGGCGAAGTGACGAAGAAGGAAGATTCACTAGAAGAGAATTGCAGTAGTCTAAGCGTGAGGTGACGAAGGCAAGAATAGCATTCTCAAGTCTTCGTCGATCAAAATGGAATCGAACACGTGACAAGTTGCGGAGGAAACCGAGGGAAGACTTCAGATACGATGGATGTGCGGTTTAAACGAGAGTTGCTCCTCGAAAATAACACCGAGATTACTGACGGTATCAGAGAAGGCAACATTGGTTTCCCCGAGGTTAAGGGCGGGGAAGAGAGCTTCAGATTTCTCCACCATCGAAGCGGTACCAACAAGGAGAACTTCAGTTTTATCGTGGTTAAGTTTGAGAAAGTTGGCAGACCGCCATTCGTTTATGGAGGAGTAGGCTGAAAGGAGCTTGGTAATTGATTGAGAGAAGGACACAGGGGATGAGGAAAGGTATATCTGAGTGTCATCAGCATAGAGGTGGAAATACAGGCCCAAATCGCGAAGAAGGGAGCCAAGAGGAAGTAATTAGACGCGAAAGAGGAGGGGACCAAGGACTGAGCCCTGAGACACCCCAAAATGAATGAGCGCGGGTTCGGGGGAGAGGTTATCGAGCGCGACCGACTGAGTGCGGGAGGAGAGGTATGAGCGGAAGTAATCAAGTGCAGTGCCCGAGAGACCAAGGAAAATGTGAAGACGATCAAGGATTCTTCTTTACTTTACGGACTCTCTCTCTCTCTCTTTCTCTCTCTCTCTCTCTCTCTCTCTCTCTCTCTCTCTCTCTATATATATATATATATATATATATATATATATATATATATATATATTGGGTTGAGGAATAAGTTCTTGTGGTTTTATCAAATTTATTCATTACCATTAACAATTTTATAAAAACTTAATTTTTAATTCATAACAATATGCAATTTAATCCATAATGTATTCTCCGTCGTTATTTACGACTTCTTCCCAACGTTTAACTAGTTTTTCGATGCCTCTACAATAAAAATCTTTGGATTTTGACTCGAAGAATTCTTCTAACCAAGTTCTTAATTCCACATCAGTATTGAATGAAACGCCGCGCAAATTGTTGGAGAGCGATCGGAACAGATGGAAATCCGATGGAGCCAAGTCTGGCAAAAATGGAGCATGCGGCAGGATACCCAATTAAGCGTTTGGATGGCGTCTTTTGTCATATTGGCAATGTGAGGACGAGCATTGTTGTGTTGCAGAAGGACTCCATAACGTCGATGAGGTCGCTTTTCACGAATAGCTTCGGCAAGTCGATACATTTGTTGAACGTAGAGTTCTGCATTGGCAATCTCGTTGTTCGCAAGTACCTCATAAAGAATGATGCCTTCACAATCCTACTACACACACACCATCGTCTTTCGTGGGTGAAGTCCTTGCTTTAATCGCGGAAGTGGTATTTATTGGGGCTAAGCCATTGTTTTCGATGGTTCATGTTGACATAAACACACCACTTTTCGTCACCAGTGATGATGCGGTGAAGAAATATAAAGGTTACATTTTGTTTTCAAAGCTCAGCTGTGTTTATCCCAATCTCTCGTGTATATAACTCAACTTTGTCATTGATTTTTTGACCATAGACGATGCAACAGCAAATATTTGCCGTTTACCGCGCCATAGCCCAAACAATGCAAAAGAGCTCAAATGTTCTCAATACCCAACTCTCAGGTTGAATATTTTTTTTTTTTAATTTGCCGTTTCACCTTTCGATGGTATTGCTACAAGAATTATGTAAACAAAATTAACGAAACATTGCTGAGAAATATTATTAGGAATCTGTGTGACGAGCCCTGACAAAGTAGATTCTGTGTTTAAAAATAATTTAGCTTGTAGATTGGTGCAAGTACCAAAAGAGCTCAGAGTGGAAACTAAAAATCGAGTAGAATTGTGTGTCCTAGAGAATGTAGAAATACAGCCCCAAGAAAGAGTTCGATTCAGTGTGAAAATAATGGAGGAAATACTGAACTTGCCTTTGGGTTATATGTTATAGAAAAGGGATACATAAACAGAGGACTATTTATCGCAGAGACTATCGGTCATAGCGATGATGGATCAATTCTTGGTGAGGAGTTTAATAGAGGATCGCGTATTATTGAGGTAATTAATGGCCATATTGTGAGATCTACGACCACAGTAGAAACCCCCTTGGAGAACAATGTATGGTCTCCCCCAAGAATCCTTAGTTAAGGATGGAGAGCCAAGGAAGGGTTGCTCTAAAAATTTCTTGTTTAAAAGAGGAGAGCCAAATAAATGCTGTTCCTGGAAATGTAAATATGTTAGGGACCGGCAAAAGCGGTGCTCTTCCAAAAAATTTATTGTTCTCAAATCCGGTGATGGCCGAAGAATAGTCTAATTCAGAGGCAGGAGACGCCGAGATCCACGAAAAGGACGCCCTGTTCGATAGTGTAAACAGTGGTTTGGATGTTTGCAACCATAACTATTTATCCCTAAATGATTCAAAATTAAACCCCTTTCGTTCAATGTTTAATAACATTCCTGTTCATGAATGGTTGGCACTTGTTTTTCCTATACACAAGAGATTTGTACAACAGTATGAAAGAAACTTTTTCCCGAAAAGGTATATGTTTTTGACTGTCTACTATTTTATTTATTCCACTTCCTCATAGTTTGGGGTAGGTTAAGTAAGCTTTTTTACGCGATACATTTATCTTCCATTTTTTTCATTGTTCCTAATTCAATTATATTCCCTTATTTCAAGGAAGGTCCCCTATGTTTTTATTAGTTTTCTTGAACGAGATATGTTCGTCGAATCATTGGCTAAACTTTCACAGCTGATTCGTTTTCTATTTTAAAAAGTCCCTGCGTAAGCACTGACTCTTTCATTCGTCTCCTGTCCTTGAGGTAAGCGAAATTTAAGTCATTCTACCCGAGTTAATCTCTCGTTACCAGCTTTTTTTGCTACCCATTATCTGTGATTACTCGTTCTTTCCAAATTAATAGCATTCTCAAGTCTTCGTCGATCAAAATGGAATCGAACACGTGACAAGTTGCGGAGGAAACCGAGGGAAGACTTCAGATACGATGGATGTGCGGTTTAAACGAGAGTTGCTCCTCGAAAATAACACCGAGATTACTGACGGTATCAGAGAAGGCAACATTGGTTTCCCCGAGGTTAAAGGCGGGGAAAAGAGCTTCAGATTTCTCCACCATCGAAGCGGTACCAACAAGGAGAACTTCAGTTTTATCGTGGTTAAGTTTGAGAAAGTTGGCAGGCCGCCATTCGTTTATGGAGGAGTAGGCTGAAAGGAGCTTGGTAATTGATTGAGAGAAGGACACAGGGGATGAGGAAAGGTATATCTGAGTGTCATCAGCATAGAGGTGGAAATACAGGCCCAAATCGCGAAGAAGGGAGCCAAGAGGAAGTAATTAGACGCAAAAGAGGAGGAGACCAAGGACTGAGCCCTGAGACACCCCAAAATGAATGGGCGCGGGTTCGGGGGAGAGGTTATCGAGCGCGACCGACTGAGTGCGGGAGGAGAGGTATGAGCGGAAGTAATCAAGTGCAGTGCCCGAGAGACCAAGGAAAATGTGAAGACGATCAAGGATTCTTCTTTACTTTACGGACTCTCTCTCTCTCTCTCTCTCTTTCTCTCTCTCTCTCTCTCTCTCTCTCTCTCTCTCTCTCTCTCTATATATATATATATATATATATATATATATATATATATATATATATATATATATATATATATATATTGGGTTGAGGAATAAGTTCTTGTGGTTTTATCAAATTTATTCATTACCATTAACAATTTTATAAAAACTTAATTTTTAATTCATAACAATATGCAATTTAATCCATAATGTATTCTCCGTCGTTATTTACGACTTCTTCCCAACGTTTAACTAGTTTTTCGATGCCTCTACAATAAAAATCTTTGGATTTTGACTCGAAGAATTCTTCTAACCAAGTTCTTAATTCCACATCAGTATTGAATGAAACGCCGCGCAAATTGTTGGAGAGCGATCGGAACAGATGGAAATCCGATGGAGCCAAGTCTGGCAAAAATGGAGCATGCGGCAGGATACCCAATTAAGCGTTTGGATGGCGTCTTTTGTCATATTGGCAATGTGAGGACGAGCATTGTTGTGTTGCAGAAGGACTCCATAACGTCGATGAGGTCGCTTTTCACGAATAGCTTCGGCAAGTCGATACATTTGTTGAACGTAGAGTTCTGCATTGGCAATCTCGTTGTTCGCAAGTACCTCATAAAGAATGATGCCTTCACAATCCTACTACACACACACCATCGTCTTTCGTGGGTGAAGTCCTTGCTTTAATCGCGGAAGTGGTATTTATTGGGGCTAAGCCATTGTTTTCGATGGTTCATGTTGACATAAACACACCACTTTTCGTCACCAGTGATGATGCGGTAAAGAAATATAAAGGTTACATTTTGTTTTCAAAGCTCAGCTGTGTTTATCCCAATCTCTCGTGTATATAACTCAACTTTGTCATTGATTTTTTGACCATAGACGATGCAACAGCAAATATTTGCCGTTTACCGCGCCATAGCCCAAACAATGCAAAAGAGCTCAAATGTTCTCAATACCCAACTCTCAGGTTGAATATTTTTTTTTTTTAATTTGCCGTTTCACCTTTCGATGGTATTGCTACAAGAATTATGTAAACAAAATTAACGAAACATTGCTGAAAAATATTATTAGGAATCTGTGTGACGAGCCCTGACAAAGTAGATTCTGTGTTTAAAAATAATTTAGCTTGTAGATTGGTGCAAGTACCAAAAGAGCTCAGAGTGGAAACTAAAAATCGAGTAGAATTGTGTGTCCTAGAGAATGTAGAAATACAGCCCCAAGAAAGAGTTCGATTCAGTGTGAAAATAATGGAGGAAATACTGAACTTGACGATGGGTTATATGTTATAGAAAAGGGATACATAAACAGAGGACTATTTATCGCAGAGACTATCGGTCATAGCGATGATGGATCAATTCTTGGTGAGGAGTTTAATAGAGGATCGCGTATTATTGAGGTAATTAATGGCCATATTGTGAGATCTACGACCACAGTAGAAACCCCCTTGGAGAACAATGTATGGTCTCCCCCAAGAATCCTTAGTTAAGGATGGAGAGCCAAGGAAGGGTTGCTCTAAAAATTTCTTGTTTAAAAGAGGAGAGCCAAATAAATGCTGTTCCTGGAAATGTAAATATGTTAGGGACCGGCAAAAGCGGTGCTCTTCCAAAAAATTTATTGTTCTCAAATCCGGTGATGGCCGAAGAATAGTCTAATTCAGAGGCAGGAGACGCCGAGATCCACGAAAAGGACGCCCTGTTCGATAGTGTAAACAGTGGTTTGGATGTTTGCAACCATAACTATTTATCCCTAAATGATTCAAAATTAAACCCCTTTCGTTCAATGTTTAATAACATTCCTGTTCATGAATGGTTGGCACTTGTTTTTCCTATACACAAGAGATTTGTACAACAGTATGAAAGAAACTTTTTCCCGAAAAAGTATATGTTTTTGACTGTCTACTATTTTATTTATTCCACTTCCTCATAGTTTGGGGTAGGTTAAGTAAGCTTTTTTACGCGATACATTTATCTTCCATTTTTTTCATTGTTCCTAATTCAATTATATTCCCTTATTTCAAGGAAGGTCCCCTATGTTTTTATTAGTTTTCTTGAACGAGATATGTTCGTCGAATCATTGGCTAAACTTTCACAGCTGATTCGTTTTCTATTTTAAAAAGTCCCTGCGTAAGCACTGACTCTTTCATTCGTCTCCTGTCCTTGAGGTAAGCGAAATTTAAGTCATTCTACCCGAGTTAATCTCTCGTTACCAGCTTTTTTTGCTACCCATTATCTGTGATTACTCGTTCTTTCCAAATTAATAGCATTCTCAAGTCTTCGTCGATCAAAATGGAATCGAACACGTGACAAGTTGCGGAGGAAACCGAGGGAAGACTTCAGATACGATGGATGTGCGGTTTAAACGAGAGTTGCTCCTCGAAAATAACACCGAGATTACTGACGGTATCAGAGAAGGCAACATTGGTTTCCCCGAGGTTAAAGGCGGGGAAGAGAGCTTCAGATTTCTCCACCATCGAAGCGGTACCAACAAGGAGAACTTCAGTTTTATCGTGGTTAAGTTTGAGAAAGTTGGCAGACCGCCATTCGTTTATGGAGGAGTAGGCTGAAAGGAGCTTGGTAATTGATTGAGAGAAGGACACAGGGGATGAGGAAAGGTATATCTGAGTGTCATCAGCATAGAGGTGGAAATACAGGCCCAAATCGCGAAGAAGGGAGCCAAGAGGAAGTAATTAGACGCGAAAGAGGAGGGGACCAAGGACTGAGCCCTGAGACACCCCAAAATGAATGGGCGCGGGTTCGGGGGAGAGTTTATCGAGCGCGACCGACTGAGTGCGGGAGGAGAGGTATGAGCGGAAGTAATCAAGTGCAGTGCCCGAGAGACCAAGGAAAATGTGAAGACGATCAAGGATTCTTCTTTACTTTACGGACTCTCTCTCTCTCTCTCTCTCTTTCTCTCTCTCTCTCTCTCTCTCTCTCTCTCTCTCTCTATATATATATATATATATATATATATATATATATATATATATATATATATATATATATATATTGGGTTGAGGAATAAGTTCTTGTGGTTTTATCAAATTTATTCATTACCATTAACAATTTTATAAAAACTTAATTTTTAATTCATAACAATATGCAATTTAATCCATAATGTATTCTCCGTCGTTATTTACGACTTCTTCCCAACGTTTAACTAGTTTTTCGATGCCTCTACAATAAAAATCTTTGGATTTTGACTCGAAGAATTCTTCTAACCAAGTTCTTAATTCCACATCAGTATTGAATGAAACGCCGCGCAAATTGTTGGAGAGCGATCGGAACAGATGGAAATCCGATGGAGCCAAGTCTGGCAAAAATGGAGCATGCGGCAGGATACCCAATTAAGCGTTTGGATGGCGTCTTTTGTCATATTGGCAATGTGAGGACGAGCATTGTTGTGTTGCAGAAGGACTCCATAACGTCGATGAGGTCGCTTTTCACGAATAGCTTCGGCAAGTCGATACATTTGTTGAACGTAGAGTTCTGCATTGGCAATCTCGTTGTTCGCAAGTACCTCATAAAGAATGATGCCTTCACAATCCTACTACACACACACCATCGTCTTTCGTGGGTGAAGTCCTTGCTTTAATCGCGGAAGTGGTATTTATTGGGGCTAAGCCATTGTTTTCGATGGTTCATGTTGACATAAACACACCACTTTTCGTCACCAGTGATGATGCGGTAAAGAAATATAAAGGTTACATTTTGTTTTCAAAGCTCAGCTGTGTTTATCCCAATCTCTCGTGTATATAACTCAACTTTGTCATTGATTTTTTGACCATAGACGATGCAACAGCAAATATTTGCCGTTTACCGCGCCATAGCCCAAACAATGCAAAAGAGCTCAAATGTTCTCAATACCCAACTCTCAGGTTGAATATTTTTTTTTTTTAATTTGCCGTTTCACCTTTCGATGGTATTGCTACAAGAATTATGTAAACAAAATTAACGAAACATTGCTGAGAAATATTATTAGGAATCTGTGTGACGAGCCCTGACAAAGTAGATTCTGTGTTTAAAAATAATTTAGCTTGTAGATTGGTGCAAGTACCAAAAGAGCTCAGAGTGGAAACTAAAAATCGAGTAGAATTGTGTGTCCTAGAGAATGTAGAAATACAGCCCCAAGAAAGAGTTCGATTCAGTGTGAAAATAATGGAGGAAATACTGAACTTGACGATGGGTTATATGTTATAGAAAAGGGATACATAAACAGAGGACTATTTATCGCAGAGACTATCGGTCATAGCGATGATGGATCAATTCTTGGTGAGGAGTTTAATAGAGGATCGCGTATTATTGAGGTAATTAATGGCCATATTGTGAGATCTACGACCACAGTA
This sequence comes from Ceratothoa steindachneri, assembly GCA_963969495.1. Taxonomy (NCBI): domain Eukaryota; kingdom Metazoa; phylum Arthropoda; class Malacostraca; order Isopoda; family Cymothoidae; genus Ceratothoa; species Ceratothoa steindachneri. The sequence goes on from OZ018320.1 coordinate 216,445,586, forward strand.
GAAACCCCCTTGGAGAACAATGTATGGTCTCCCCCAAGAATCCTTAGTTAAGGATGGAGAGCCAAGGAAGGGTTGCTCTAAAAATTTCTTGTTTAAAAGAGGAGAGCCAAATAAATGCTGTTCCTGGAAATGTAAATATGTTAGGGACCGGCAAAAGCGGTGCTCTTCCAAAAAATTTATTGTTCTCAAATCCGGTGATGGCCGAAGAATAGTCTAATTCAGAGGCAGGAGACGCCGAGATCCACGAAAAGGACGCCCTGTTCGATAGTGTAAACAGTGGTTTGGATGTTTGCAACCATAACTATTTATCCCTAAATGATTCAAAATTAAACCCCTTTCGTTCAATGTTTAATAACATTCCTGTTCATGAATGGTTGGCACTTGTTTTTCCTATACACAAGAGATTTGTACAACAGTATGAAAGAAACTTTTTCCCGAAAAAGTATATGTTTTTGACTGTCTACTATTTTATTTATTCCACTTCCTCATAGTTTGGGGTAGGTTAAGTAAGCTTTTTTACGCGATACATTTATCTTCCATTTTTTTCATTGTTCCTAATTCAATTATATTCCCTTATTTCAAGGAAGGTCCCCTATGTTTTTATTAGTTTTCTTGAACGAGATATGTTCGTCGAATCATTGGCTAAACTTTCACAGCTGATTCGTTTTCTATTTTAAAAAGTCCCTGCGTAAGCACTGACTCTTTCATTCGTCTCCTGTCCTTGAGGTAAGCGAAATTTAAGGCATTCTACCCGAGTTAATCTCTCGTTACCAGCTTTTTTTGCTACCCATTATCTGTGATTACTCGTTCTTTCCAAATTAATATTTATCTTAGTTTTTTGCTATTCCCATGAACACATTTAAAGATAATTAATTATTCTTCACTAATATCATATTTTATATCACCGTTTCCTTTGTTGTTTTTTTAGTCGGTTGATTCTCTAATAATTGCCTCTCCTATGTTTATTTTAAGATGTTTTATTTTAACCACCGTGTTAACTCCAACTCCTATTAATGGAAGTTTATCAGTCGACTTCTTTTGTACTTGAGTCAACATTTTAGTGACTTTGATTCATTCTATTCCCGCTAAGTTCGTGCATTTTCTTAATAATAATGCTAGTGACTTCTGTTCAGAACTTCGTTCAATTCGAACCACTTTTGCGTTTTTGTGTACTGTGATCTTTTCCACTTTCAGTACAAAACATCGACCTGGTCGATGTTTCTTTTTCATTTCTCTTTTATATCTTTAGTTCTTGTTCCTTAAGATTTGATTCATTTCATTTGGCGAAAACTCATCTCTTATATATATATATATATATATATATATATATATATATATATATATATATATATATATATATATATATATATATTTAATAAATGAATTATTTATATATAACAACATTTAAACTTTAGTTTTGTTGTTTGGCCTCATCAACTATTTTTAGGTATGGTTATTTCTTTTAGGTCTCTTGTCTCGGATGAATTACGCAAATTCTCCTCCTCGATTGGATTATACAACCTTCCCTCTTTTAGAGGTTTGCTAAATTTTGCCGCAATTATCTTATTTCGTTTGTATATATAGGTCAAAGGCCCCGCCAATGTTTTCTTAGACATTAGGGCCCCCAAATTATTAAAAGTAAAAAAAGAGAGTACTATTCCAACCGCTACTACGAGTCATCCCAAAACAACGTATATGCACTAGGGTGATGACTTTTTTTACAACCTCATATTCTTGTGTCATAATTTGATGAGCTTTAATTAAAGAGTATATAAAATCTTACTTTCAAGGTGATTTGATAAAAAAACCTCGCACAAAATGATTTGAAAAATTTTATTTGTCGGCTTTTTTGTCCAGTTTTTGAAGTCACTGGCAGCATATACAACATTGAACACAAGCTTATGAGTCACATATATATAACATTATATAGGGTCATCAAACACACAAGGAAGTAAGTTAGTTACAATAATGTCATTGGACAGGATGAATCTTAGTGATAGGTTGTCCTTGTTGCGGCAGGACCCGTGCAAGTCTTGCATAACTTTGACCGCACACTCACAGCACTGGTTGCTTCGGGCAATATTGATTGGAGATTCATCTGTTTTCCAGTGGATTTTCAAGCATTTGAGACCTGTTGGGTATTCATTCAGAGCTGCAGATAGTTCATAAAAATCTTCAGCGCGGAACAAGTGGGTGCTGAACCAATAGTCAGCCCATGAGTAAGAAATGAATGAACAGATTTCACGCAGCCTGCTCCGGGTGTCAGGCATCAGAATGAACGCAAGAAGGGCTAGAATGGCACGAGAGTCCCAACGTGCATTTCTGATGTTTGGGATCTCTTGAAACTTTACAAAGGGGACCTCATTCATCTCACTCAAGTTACGGAAGACACGCGTGAGGTGATAGAGAAACTTCATGTCGTCTCTCCAGCCGCCTGTTTCCTTAATCTCAGTTTTACCGTTGCTCAAGGCTGCTTTCAATTTATCATAATGGCTCATCAAATCCTGCACAAACAAGTACTCTATGTTTGGTGATTTAGTCGACCCATGGAGCTCATCGTCCATGACAACGCCAAGCATCCGATCCAGGACATGGTGCTGGCAACTGATGAACTTGGGTTTGGGTTGACCTTTATCTTCGAACATTTGCTGCAGTCGAACAACAATGCCTGTCTTTTTTCCGGTATTCACGCTTCTTGTTGTCAACGACAAGCACAACAATTGATCTCCAAAAGGTTGAACTCCTCTAACACACCCTGGAGCCCTTTTGCAATTGTTACAGATTTTCCATCCTTCAACTTGAGCGCAGCCAACTTTATTTTTTTCGCTTCATTCTTGATGACCACGACCTGATATTCAAATCCTCAATTCGTTTGCCGTCAAAGTGTAAGCTCCACTTTTCCAGATGAAGCGTGCTCACCAAGTGCTTCTTCCCCTTATCAGCTCTCATGTAGATAGCCTTGTGGATTGCTGACCTACATGGGGGTTGGGATTTCAATGCCCTCACCATAAAGTTGGCAACATACCTTTGCTGCTCTGTGGTAGACAGCTTTGGGATTGTAGCAAGGAGTCTTGCTAATCTTGTTGGGGTATGCTTCCTTTTCCTCGTTGATGCTGCATTCTCATCCTCCCAAGAACCGTCTTCACTGTTGTTGGATGAGTCAGTGCTAGTTCGGAACAATCAGGTGGTGCTGAGCTGGAAAGTGGGGACACAGTCACTTCCATTTCCTTCTTTCGCTTGGATGGCTGCATGGTCTTGGCACTAGTAGGTTTACCAGTGGAATAACCAACCTGGCCTTTGGTCAAAATTTGCTGTTTATAGAGGTTCTCATCTTTGCACAACCAGTTGCCTTTCACCTTGGTCAAGTCAAACAGTTCATTCAAAGAATTAAAGTTTTGTTTCTTTCTGCAGTACTCATAGTCTTTCAGAAGGTTTTCTAGTTTTGCACAAATGGCTTGATCAGATACATGCGGGAAGTTCAATGTTTTGCTCCATAGGGCTTTTACCTCCACAACAATTAGGCCGATCCTCTTCCTCCGTTCTTTGGCGGTGGTTTCAAGAAATTTGAAGCATCCAATGACGTGGATTTTCAGGGGCATGCAACTCCGTCCACTTAAGGGTGCTTCATGAACTGCCACGTTGCCTCTTCTTGATGGTGCTTGAAACTGGACTAAGTTATTTGTCCAGGTTTTCTTGTTCTTCTCCGTGTTAAAAAAGCTCTCCTTGAACGACATATTTTGTACTCAGCAACTGAAATAGCAAATAAACCTAAATATTAAATAGGTAACAAATTAAAGAAACTGTTATTAAACTTTTATATATTTGATTAAAAAACAAGCAAATTACAATTATAAAAATAAGAGAGAAGGCAGACACTAATAAAATATTATATACTATTATATTATATAATTAATGAGAGAGTTAAATGTAGCTTACCAAATAATACCAGGATCTCTTTATAATAAACGCTGGAGAATACACAACAATTACAATAAGGCAATAATAATATCAACGCCGTTAAAACTGAACTAGTAACTACCCGCTTTAAACATCTCGCTTATTTACCGCACGCGAAATGGCTGAGAAAATTCTGGAACTCTACAGAAATCGCCCAAGCGATGACGTGATGGTTTTCTGGAAAATTCTATACAATTCTATGGTAGATAAATTATTGCACAAGTCTGTTTGATGACTTATATATTTAATATAAATATTTTTAACATATAAAATGCTAAAATGGCCTATATTACATTTCAAAGTGGTTTGTGCGTGACCTTTTTCAATATTTTTAATGGAATAAAAGTAATTTTTGTCATTAAAAGGTCAAAGTTCATTCATTCGTGCTACAGGAAATAATTTTTTATAAAAAAAAGTAAAAAAGTCATCACCCTTATATTCACAGATATCCAATTCCACAACAACCCTGGAAAAGGACCAGCATGGATATTTTAGGACCTCTTAGGAAGACACCAAGTAAACATAAATATATATTAGTAGCTATCAATCGCTTTACTCGCTATAATGAATTGGAGGCAATTCCTGACCAAACAAAGGATCGCATCAGCGAAACTCACAGCGCACCCGAAGTACTGGTCTCCGACAACGCTACCAACTTTATTTCAAAATTAATGGAAGAAATCTGTAGGCTGTGCAACATAACCAAGCTGCACATACTCCCCCACCACCCCGCCTCAAATGGTTTAGAGAACAGCAAAATTGGAATTTTTTTAATCTTCACGGATCAATGGTAGAAATCTCACTCCATTGGGATGAATGCCTATCCCTCTCCCAGACTGCCATCAACGGCACTTATCATGTAGCAATTGGAGATCCACCCCACTTTGCATCATTTCACTATGACAAACGCTTCTCCCACGATATAATTGACTCGGAGGTCCCTTTGAACCCTGACTACGGTGCACGTTCCAACAACGCAGACGTCGCAAATGAATTAACAGAACGTGCCTTTTAAATTTTGTATCTTGTTCGAAGGAAACTAAACCACCAGAATACCCAAAGAGAGCAGAAACAACACCGAAGGACTTCACCCCCACGTGCCATCTTCGTCGGGATGCGATGCTCTATTAAAAGCATCGTCCTCGCAGAACACTGATGCGAAATTATGCCCCAGATGGGATGGATCCTATAGAATAATGAACGACTTCGGTCGAAACAGGTTCGAAATCTTAGGCATCTAAAGCGCACAAAACTAGTGCATTGAGATCATCTAAAAATAGCCCTCGAATCGACCATTTCCAAAAGGGGTTGCCCCAATGCTCGATCTGCAGATCCCCAACGAGATTCACCTCTAGTAAAATTGCCTACGAGGGAACCCGCCCCATCAGAAGCGAGCCTACCTGTTGACCCAACAGACACGTCAAAATCTTGGTACCTCAAATCACTTGAACACGAAAAACTCCCAGTCTCACCACTCACTCCGGAATCAATGAGACCCCCTTCACCTATACAGGAAGAACTCTTCGGAGCAGTAGGCCTACTGCCAACTAAAATAGGTCCAAAAAAACCGGAACCTCCTGAAGTCCGGGACCTGTTCCCCCATCACCTCCATCCCAGATCGACGACCGAAAGGACGACCCCACATACGACCCATCATTACCCGCTAAGAGTAATAAAATTCTCCCAAAATATGTTCTCCGAAGGCATAAACCCTATTAATATAACTATCATTATTTTATTTCTGATTTTGAATTTTTCAGCATCGCCAAAATCAAAATCGACCCCAAATACCACTTTCAATAGCTAAAAGCCCCTTTAGCGAAACTTAAGCTTATCAATCTAGCGCAAAGTCCAGTATTAAAATATCATTTAAACAATTATTTTTTAATTATTTTACTCCAAAATTATCATTTTTTTCAATTAATTTGTACAAAAACTGGTACGTTAAGTTTGTCATCGACTAGCTGCTTGTGAAATATTTTGTAAATCATAGGATATAGAAATTTCGATTATTAAATCAATAATAATATGAAAGTGAGACGCGGAGAAAAGAACCTGTGTATCTACACTTCATTTGAAAGGGAGTAGTGTTAAGTGCTTTAACAAAGGAAAGTGACTATAGTATAGTTAAATGAAACGAGAAGCCTGTCTCTCCCTTCCATACCTAGAAATAAAAACACATTTGCATATAATTCAATAGACAGATAGATCGATATATAATTGATAGACGAATACGAATAAAACTCTTAGCACTACATAAAGGTTACATTTTGTTTTCAAAGCTCACCTGTATTTATTCGATTTTCTCGTGTATAACCCAACTTTTTAATTAATTTTTTAACCATAGACGATACAACAGCAAATTTTTGCCATCTACCGCGCCATAACCCAAATAATGCCTACGAGCTCAAGTGTTCTCAATACCTCACTCTCAGGTTTAATAATTTTTTTTAATTATCTTTTCCACCTTTCGATGGTATTGCTACAAGAATCATGTAAAAAATATTGACGAAACATTGCTGAGAAAAATGCTTAGGAATCTATATATATATATATATATATATATATATATATATATATATATATATATATATATATATATATATATATATATATATATATATATATATATATATATATGATGAAAATTAATGCAATATCGCAAGAAAAGATGAGGAATTAAACCACATTCCCTGAAGACAATTTAATTCAGAACATGTTAGAGACTTGAATCATACGATCGATTTCAATGGAAGTAAAATGGTATTTAAATCGGCTAACTATGTTAAGAGAAGAATCGTAGAATCGAGCTTGATATCGTCAGTTCCTAATTTAAATCTATCAAAGGGTCAATTTTCTTTTAATCCTGTAATAAGGAAGCAAATAAACAAAATATAAAATGTCAGCCCTTCAATATGTTTAGGCCCTCCCCTCAGATTAGCCACAAGTAGGGGATTGGGAGAAAAGAGGGGATCTTTCACGACCTGACCTTGTGTTATGCTTGTATGCACTTTTCCTATATTTTCTATCCAGTGTCAGTTGAAAAAGGGTGTGAGATAGACCGAAACTGTTCTGAATTAAATTGTCTTCGGAGAATGTGGTTTAATTCCTCATATATATATATATATATATATATATATATATATATATATATATATATATATATATATATATATATATATATATATATATACATAAATGCAAATTTTGTTGAAGACCATTGTGTATTTTGCCTTAATTAATTTCCTTTGGCAACTTTTTCTTCTTCTAATTATATTTTTTATTCCATCTTGTAGATAGTGGATTACTTGTCCAGTATTCATCTCTCTTTTTAAATGAATGTGTTTGGTAAAAACCAAACTAAAGTGCTAAGCTTTCGATCTTATTCGATCATCTTCGGAGCGTTATGGAATTTCTTGGAATAGGCTCACTAGACATGTGATAGAAGCCTCCTCTCTGGGTAGTTTTAAGAATAGATTAGATAAGTATATGGATGAAGCTGCTAGATGTGACTGAGTTTTTTTTTATGTTCATATGTATATATTTTTCTAAGCAGAGGGGAGATTATATTTTGCGGTTGCATGAATGGACATAATCCTCTGGATGCATTTTATGTATATTATAGATTAGATCTGACGAACTCCTGTTAAGGGTGACAATGTTGATGACTTTTCTCTGGTAAGAAATCTTTTGTGTGTTGACTGGAACAGGAGCTGCCAAGTGTAGGCCATGAATGGTCTTTTGCAGTCTCCTTCTTTTCTTATGTTCTTTACCGATGTAATGAGTGAAGTGAAGATCTGGCAGAAAGTTAAGTGAAAGAAAAAAATGGTATATTTGAGAGAAAAAATACATATACAAATTAGCGTTACAAAAAAAATAGTTAATAGTGGGGAAAAAAGTTGAGCGGAGAAGAGAAAGTTACACAAGTACTAGTAAGAAAAGAAATGGGTACTCCAGGTACTACCGGAGGTCATAAATGGATATTTACTCAGTTATTTTAATCTTTTATATTAAATTGAGTTAAATTCTCCAGGACATACTGGAGGAAAAATATTTGACATTTTAAAATCAGGAAATTTTTTCATGACAGAGAATTATATCTCAGAAATTACATTCAATTTTAATATATTGTTATCTTTGTATAAATTTCACGAAGACCTTGTTCTTACTACCAACAAATGTTCACTTTTATCACGGTTTATTAGATGTTTTTATTATTAATATTTTAAATCACTAAACTTTGTTATTAGCCACTAAATATTGTGTTCATTATTAACCACTGAACTATTATTCTTAATTATTAATTATTCAATATTGATTATTGTTTATTTATTGTTTTTATTATTTCACGAAGTCCTTATGCTTATTAATAAGTATTCATTATTATTCACTGTTTATTATTAGCTACTAAGTATTATATTCATTATTAACCACTGAATTATTAACTGCTAAATATTGAGTATTGATCACTGTTTATTTAATGAGATTATTATTAATTTGCACACTACAGCGCCGAATACCTTGAGTCCCACGTCAGTGGCGTTAAAGAAGAATCCTCGTAATAAGATGTTTCTTTCTTCCGTGAGGGGTACTCCGGGATAGTCCAGAATTTCATCGTCCTCGTCTTCTTTCCCGTGAAGTGAATATTCTTGTTCTTCTGCCTCTTCGCTCTTTCGGGGTTTTGTCTTCTTCTTTTTCTTTTGCTGTTTCTTTTTGTTTGTTTTTTTAAGGGCTTTCGTGTTTTGTTTCTTCTCCTTCTGTAGTTATTTCTTCTTCTGTAGTTTTCAGTTGTTGTTGAATGTCGGCAGGTTCTTTTACTTTTTCTTGGGTCGTTTCGTTTTGTTGTGGGTTGTCCACAAATTGTATTTTTTAGCACTTCTTGTGAAGGGGGCTTGGGAGGAAACCAAAGTTTTTTCTTGATACTGTTCTTCTGTAATAGCTGGTTTAATTCTTCCGGAAAAAGTGCCGGGGTTGGCTAGGTTTGCCAAGCGTGCGTAGATGACCATGGTCATTATTTCTTTGCATTCACTTGGCATCACCAGCTTGGGTGCCGATATTTCTGTGGCTGTTGTTTTTGTTGCCGCTGCTGCTTCTACGAAGTTCTTTGGTTTTGCCTCCTTTTCCTTTTTGGACTTTTCACGTTTGTCTCTGATTGCCTCTTTGCGGACGGGACACCTCATGGCCAAGGCCATGTGGTCCCCTCCGCAGTTTGTACAGCGTGTTTTTTCAGAGGTACACTCTTTCCATCCGTGTCCTTGTTTAGAAAAGATGGAGCATGTAACCTCGGTAGCTCGACACTCACTTGTTGGGTGATTTTCCACTGTCATGCATTTGAAGCAGGTTTCCAACTGAACGAATTCCTCCGCTTCTATTTGTTCAGGGGCAACCCGGAGGTAGAACCCCAGGAGTCCCTCCTTCATAGCCCTTTGTGCCATTTCCGTGGTTGAGAAAATAACTTTGACTATATTTTTGCCAAACTTATCCACCTTCGCAATTCTCGCCCATTTTTGGTGCCTGGAAAGCTCTTCCTTGATTTCTTCCCAACTGTTGTCCGTGAAGAAGGGGTCGAACTTTCTGCGGATGACTGATCGACGCACCATGATTTTGTGGGGGATAGTAGCTTCAAGTCCAATCTTCGGAAGGGGCTCTTTAGCTTCGTCTGACACGATTTTTTTGACGTTCCCGGGAGTCCAGCATAATGCTGCCCATCCATTGGGCATCTCAATTAGTCTCTTAGAAGGGCTACGTTGAGTGGGCCAAAGATAGTCTCCACGACCGTTTGCCGGCTTGGCTTTGTTGCTTAATTGATGGTACGGAGGGGGATCCGTTTGACGTCCATGGCGGGTGGCCCCATGGTCCCCATCTCGTAACGTTGCTCCTCTTTATTTCTGGTATTAGTGTACTATACTTCCGGATAATTTTCTCTTTTTCCTTCCGAAAGAGAATGTCTGAAAGAGGATAAGATAAGATAAGATAAATAAAGTTAGAATGTGTAGAGAGAGTGAGATAGGAAGGATAGAAATTAAAGTGTTGTGTGTGTGTTAATGTGTGTAGGATGATGTGTGAAGATGATAGAGATTTGTGCCAGGTTGCCTGGCTAACGCTTTTGTTTTTCTTTTAATTTTATTATATTTTTGTGATACATTATTATTTTAAGCATTGGAGCCTTTGTTTTCTTTTTCTCAATAGAGCGTTTGTATCATTTTATTGTTTTTTTATTTTTATTTTATTTTGTTTTATTTTTTATTTATTTATTTATTTAAAAAAATATTTATTATTAATGCTATTATGTAAATATAACGGTTTTTCATCAGGATTCACATTTGGGTTGTATACTTGGTAGTTGCAATCGGTTGTCCTTTCTAGATGTTGCATTATGGTTTACTACCTATAGATTGGGTTGACATTTATTAACGTTTTTCTCAGGCTACCGTTGAAGCGTTGTTTATATTGCGTACGATGGATTTGGTCTTCTTGTACGATGGTTTGGTTTATTATATTCTGTGGAATCGTATTTTTAATCTTTTCCCACAGCTTTCTTACTCTTTTTTGTAAGACTATGTTTATGGGTTCAATAGTAGATCTGCGATGTAGTTCTTCTGCTGGTATGTAGTCTAGCCTTCCTGTGTTTGTTATTAATCTAGTGGCTTGATTTTGGACTCTTTGGATCTTCCTGATTTGGGAGTTACTTAGTGTATTCAATGGTACAATTGGGTATAGGAGCTTGGGTTGAACTAGGGCCAGGTATAGTTTTCTTTTATTTTTGATTGAAAGTTGCCTGAATCTGTATAGTGCTGATAAGGTTGATTTTGCCTCTATGATTTTTTGTGGTAGGTGACTTGTATAGCCTGTCATTGTTAATTTTAGTCCGAGGACATGTCCTTCTGTTGAGAAAGGATATGCTTCTCCATCTACGCGTACAGTAGCTTTTTTCCTTCTGTTCATGGGAATTAGTTGGAACTTATCCTTGTTAGTTTTTATTTTATTCCTTTTCTCAAAATCATTTAGGTTTTTAATTTCTATACCTGTTCTTAGGGCGATGTCCTTGGGGTTTTTCCTATCGCTGGTCACTATCTGAGTGATATCGTCCGCTAATTGTATGTACGAAGAACTTTCATCATTGGGGTGTGGAAGGTACCTGGTATACACTGTGTACATGCCAATATATTTAGAGTTATTATAAAGCTTACAGTCTTTATTGAGGCAGGTAACCTCGTAAAGTATGTTGGTTGACTTGAGATTCGAGGAGTTAGGGCAGATGTTATTTTTCATCAGAAGGTTGCTGGCTTTTGTAGTTTTATAATAGATGATGAGTTATCAAAACTTAAAGAGCTCGAAACTCCACAAGCAACACGAGACTCTATTACAAAAGCTCTCTCCAACAACGCTTTACAAACGGAAAATTCCGAAAAAAGCATTAAGACCAAAAAGCTTAATAAACTGTACAAAGGACGTATAGCATGGCCAGAAGCAACAACATCATTCATCAACCTCTCCCGGCATACTCTATCCACTAGTGAAATAGAAGCTCTTAACCTAGGTTTGAATTGCCACTTACAAGCCAAATTCGATCCAATTTAAAAAAATGTCGAATTAGAATCCTTGTTTCAATCGATTTTGAAGCTACAAGATCAAGCCATCATTGAAATTAACTCCAACCTAAAACACCAACTACGCGCAGAAGCCACCAAACGAAGATGCTTTACGGGCAGCAAACTCATAACACCAGAAATACGAGTACGTAAGGCTATCAGCAATCTAAAAAACAACAAAGAAATAGTCTTAAGTAAAGCTGACAAATCCAACATATACGTCATTCTAAACAAAGAAGAATATAACAACAAATTGAATACCATCTTAAGTGACACCACTAAATTTAAACGCTTGAAAAAAGATCCAACAGACGATTTAAAAAAGAAAATAAACGGACAAATAACTAAAGCTAATGCACTCATTGGGGGACTTCACTTCCAAAAGATCATCGGTGATTACACACCAGGTTATCTGTATGGCAATGTAAAAATTTACAAGCCTCACAATCCATTGAGGCCCATCATTTCTCAAGCCACGACTCCTACGTACTGTTTAGCTAAAACATTAAATGCATTAATAAAACCGTACATCCCTTCTAAATATAGCATAAAATCCACAGAAAAATTCATTGACATACTTCAGACTACAAGACCGTCAGGACTAATATCATCCCTTGAAGTAGAAAGCCTGTTCACGAATGTACCTATCGCTCAGACCATCGATATCATTCTAAAAAACGTGTACCACCATCCTACAATGTCTCCTCCAATTCTTGACCAAAACATCTTAAGGAGCATGTTACGTTTATACACATCAGAGGCTCCGTTCAGGACACCAGATGGTAATCTATACACGCAAGTGGATGGAGTGGCTATAGGGTCACCCTTAGGGCCGACCTTCGCTAACTATTACATAGGCGAACTGCTGCTGAGGAACTGACTGAACAGTTTACATAGAATATCCTTTTTATATATTGTTTGACCCAAGGTTGATATAGAAACCCTGTAATTATGACAAAAGCGATAGAAACTCCGACTTATGACCTAAATCCTTAATCTGTCTAATATTATTTAAATCACTTATGTTGACAAAAGTTTTTTAATAAACACTTAAAATGTATTAATTCAGCCACAATTAGAATATAAAGGCTTGAACGCCTCAAAAATATATAGTTATTTAAAAAATGTTTATATAAAGTAAAAAGATAGACATATACGTAAATGTAATATTCTTGAATTAAAAATAAACAGGTTTTTTTTTATTTATATATGAATTGGTATGAATGTGAAAAAGTTAAAAAGAATATGAAAAAATATGTATGAAAGCTTAAAGTTAGATTAAATATAAATGTTAAAATTTGTATGAAAGATTAACGTTAGAATAAATATATATGTCAAAATTTGTATGCAAGTATAAAAATAGAAAAATTATATAAAAACTTGTATGAAAGTTTAATGTTAAATCAATTATATGTTAAAAAAAATTGAAAGAAAATTTAAAGTTAGAATAAATATATGTCAAATTTATACATGAGTGTATACAAAAAAAACACACAAAAAAAACAGAATATATATATATATATATATATATATATATATATATATATATATATATATATAAAGAATATATCAGAAAGCAAGGATTGTCAAAGCATTAAGATTCAAAAGAGAATAAATAAATAATAATAATAATAATGCAAGAGATGCCCCAATCACCAGGGCAAAATATCAACGGTGTGTTTTCACTAAACTATCTCTCTCACTATATATAAATCTACTACTACTAAAACTTTGAACATCTGCTTCTTTCACTTGACATGGAAGAGAACTTGAATTATTTTAAGCTCAACTAGAAGTCATAGCCGGCAAAGGCGGAAAAGTCGAGGAAAGACATTCAAGAAAGCCTAAACGAACTTTGCTTTTTTCCCACAGGGACTATAAGAACATTATTGTACGGAGCCACGTATAGCCGACCCATGTCTGGCTAAGTACCCCCGCAGTCCTCTCCCCTCCCTGGAGCAGAGGGGCTGAAGTGAACTGAACTGCCATTCATCTAGTCTCGCCCCAACTATGTCGCTCCACTTTGATAGACATAATTGGAGACGTAAAGGAAAGCAGGTTTGAGGATTAGCCCACTGCGGAACTCTATGGAAGAGAATACCCGGTTACGAGGCGATGTTGAAAGCTTTAGGGAAGAGTTCGCTCTAATCTCTAAGGGTAGTTTCCGGCCAAGACCACAGGGGGAAATGCAACCGTCCCTGTGTAAGTTGGAAGCAGCATCGATAACCAAACCCTAGACGGGGCGACACCCCCGAGTGCTGGTAGTTGATTTGATCACCACCCTTTATTAAGTCCACCATATTCACCAGTCTGAGGGGCCTCCCCGGGTCCACCCATCATTCATCCACCCCATCCCGCAGTTCATTTTTGCTGAAGCTCTCTTGCAATGGGGAGGGGAGGGGTTGCCCCCCATAAAGAACTCTACAAAAAGATTATAATTTCACAAGAAGGACAAAAATCACTTGTTACAAGTGCTAAGAAGTAAAAACATCAACAAGAGGACAAGAGGAAATTCAATCCAGGGGGTCTTCCCCCGAGGGAAAAAATGGAGCCTATGGAACCACTCGGATCCCGCTGCGCACCATCAGTGGAAGCAGCAGGCCCAGCCAAGAGATGGTGGTCGAAGTGGTCTTTGGGAAACTGAAGATCGCTATGCTCCGTCTGCTCGAGGTCCCCACAGGATATGTGGCAGTCTGCGAGAAAGAAAAAGATGTGGAGGGTATAACGAAGGAGGAGGCAGTAGAGACACTGCGCTAAATAGGTCTCCAACTGGCAATCCCGCCGCAAATACAGACGCACAGGAGCGTCGTATGCAGGAGACTAGATCCTTGGATTAGGCAGCACTCCAAAGAACAAATAAAGGAGGAAATCACGAGGAACCAACCATGAGCCAAGGTTTCAGAAATTATTAAATTCTGGAACAAAAAAGAGAATACTGAATACTCATATGTATTCAAGGTAATATTTGCGGACACATTGATGATTCAAAAGACAAAAGAAAATGGACTACTGTTATTCAACGCAAAAATCAGCGGAGAGCAGATAGAAAGGGAAGAGTTTACTCCAATACAGTTCTGCTTCCGCTGTTACAAAATGGAGACCCACGCGACTAAGGATTGCCACGAACCACAGGAGATCTGCTCAAGGTGCAGTGAGGCGGGGCACTACTGGAAAAATTGCAGCAGTCCGAGGGAGAAGTGTGCCAACTGCGGTCAAGGACATCGCTCCATGGTTATGGCCTATCCTAAAAAAAATAAGTAATAAAGAAAAAGGTCTAACAGAAAAAAGAAGAGCACACCAGGAAACAAAACACAACGCACGCCCAAGCAGCGAAGGCAGTCCTTGCGGAAACGGAGGCTAAGAAAACTTACCTAAGGCTGGAAAATGAAAACTCCACCAAAATACTGACATGCATCCTATATGCACATGTCAGAAACCTTACTAACCCAGGAACCTTTGCAAAGGAGCTCAATCAGATGCTCGCGAAAAACAGGATGAGTGAGGTGTGGTTCCCTGATAATCCACCACCGGGGGACGTACTCCAATTACAAATGACCCCCAAAGAAATGAGCGGTAAAAGTCAGGAGACAGAGAAGAAAAACATGAGAAAAGTCAGGCGGCCAGATCCAAGGATCTAGGTCAAGAAAGAGAGAGAGGCGGCCGCTAGGGTAGTTCAACCAATTACAAAATGTGTAAAAAGAGAAACTGAGTCCTCCGATACCACGGACACCTCGGACTCAGAGCGTTCAGTTTGTGAGGTGAAACCCCAGAAAGGGAAAAGAAAAAGTAATAAGAAAATCGACGCTGACAGAGTAAATCTTAACATCTACACGACGGAACAGTTCCCCTTCCCGAAGGACTGGGACACGAATAAAATCTGTGTGGGAATAAAAAAGAAGTTCTACAAATGGGACTTCGACGCTCAATGCGACGAGGAAACGGTTGACGAGGCATTGTTTAATCAAAACATCGCCTTCCACCGAGAAACATTTGTGGAACTGTCTCCAGCAGAATACAAGAAGAAAAGGAACTGGAAACGTAAGTCGACAACCCGTAAACACTAAGACATCCACATAAGCCAGAACAGAGAATAGAAAACCAGAACAACAGGTTAAGGATCTTGACATTCAACGTGAATGGATGGGAGGGAAAAGCCATGGCATACGGAAACATATTCCGTGTGCTTGATCCCGACATCATATTAATCACGGAGCATGGTATAGATACGACCAATAAGCAGTTAAATATACCAGCCTACAGAGTGGTATCAAAAAACCATTCTCAGGAGAGGTACGACGGTGCTGCCGTTTCCGTCAGAAGGAATCTCTCGTTCAGAGATTCCTTCACTGTCGGTAGAGCTGCACACTTTAGTGAGCAAGCTCATAATCGCGGCGGCATACTAACCACCTCGACGAAAGTACCTTCCTTTCACAATCTTCTACACCCTTTTTGACCACGGCAGCATGGTATTCTTTGGGGACAACCTCAATGCCAGATGCCAAGTTTCTGGCTATGGTAACACGAACAAAAGAGGCCATAACTTGGAAGTGATTATGCGAAGGAAAAACATCCAGCGGATAGGTCCGGATTTTCCAACCTATTTGACCATACGGTCAGCAACAAAGCCCGACATAATCATGAGAAGCGATGGCTGCCCCTTCAATTAACGTAGTCAGCCAGGCCCAACAGTCCCCAGCGACCACATAGCGATCTTGACGACCATTTCTCTCACGCCAATACAGCTCTCAATCCCTCTTCGAAAAAGCTACGCTTCAGCCAATTGGAAACGCTACAAGCAAATCCTTGATAAATTTGAACCAGCGGACCTAAACGAAGCAAGGCTAAGGAAGATTGATGAGGAGCTGAAGAAGATCACTGCCCACATCATCGAGGCGGATCGCGAGAGTGTACCGATGAAGAGGTACAAAACTCTCCCACAACCCAGATGGATCGAGGAAATGAGAGAGATCGCTAGAGTGCGCAGGGAGGTGTACGAAGAGATAAGGAGAGAAGGTACAAATCGGGAAATAAGCACGCTGCTATGACGCCTGGGTGAAGAACTTAAGCAGGCTATTAACCAGCAACAGGCTGAAGTCTGGGACAGCCTGATTGAAAAAGTAGACAGCGAGGTGCGACCCGATGTGTTCCCGGCGATTTTTTAACAAGTTAAAAGGTCTTACAAGTGGAGAAAAGACCCACATTAAGGAGGGCGATGACTACTTGGAAGAACCAACGGTTTTGGAAGAAAGATTCCGCACATTTTGAAAGGATGTCTTCAAGATAACACCAGAAGACAATGCGGAATTCGACCAGGTATTCGAGGGCCAACTGATTGAAGATCTTAATCATATTGTGGATCGCACGCTCCCACATGCCTATGTTGATGAAGGGAGGGTTTTGGCAGACTATGGCCATCCAACTACACCTGAAGAGGTCATGGCAGTCATAAAAACTTTCAAACAAAAGGCACCAGGCTGGACAGGCATCACAAAAAATAACTTGGTGCATGCCCCCCGGCAGATCATTCAGGGAATCACGAACATCTACAATGCTTCCTTGAATACGGGGTACTTCTCCGACGGTTTCAAGATGGCTAAAATCATCTTTATACCTAAGGAAGGAAGCCCGATCAACTGGTGGACTACAGACCAATATCCCTTCTGGAGATTATAGGCAAAGGTTACGAGAAGCTTCTAGCCAATAGGTTACAAGACGAACTGAAAAGCTCGCCCGCTGGAAAGCTGAAATGACATACGTAGACGTGGTGATGCGAGATGTGCAAAAGGCCTTCGATAAGGTTTGGCTCAAAGGTCAACAATACAAGATCTTAGGCCTCCAGCTGAACCCAATCCTGGAAATGGTCCTCTGCGACTACATCATGCGCAGAAAAGCCCACATCCCGATCGACGGCTACAGAGGACCCGAGTTTGAACTTGAGGCGGGTGTTCCACAAGGTCTCTGTCTGAGTCCGCTGCTGTACTTTTTGTACACACTGGACTTACCTGATCCGGTAGGGGAGGAACTGATGCAGCTGCAGTTTGCAAGCAACATCACAAACATGATGTATATCAAGCAAGGCAGACAGCCATCGAAATCGATAACATCAATCGATACGAACAAAAGTGGAAAATCAAGTCCAACCGCCGAAAGTTCCAGATCCTTCCAATTAACCGCCGAAAACGTGTTTATGTCTTAGTGGACGGCGAAATATACCCATACAGAAATGAAGGCAAAGTCCTAGGTCTGCACTTTACATCCAAAGGATACAAAGTGCACATTAGCAGCAGAATGTCCCTAGCCAAAATAAAGCTCGGAAAACTGTATAGATTCAAAAACTTCAGTTCCAAAAATCTTAAAAAGCTATACACTGCTCTGGTACGCTCAACCTTAGTGTACCCGGCAGTGGTCATACAGGCTGCGAGTTCCACCTCTCTCAGACAAATGCAGAGAGTGCAGAACAAAGCAGCCCGGCTTATAGCTGGAGCACGAATGATGGACCATATACAGCAAACAGCACTGCACGCAAGAGCAGGTCTGAAACCACTGAATATGGAACTCCAAAGGCTAGGGAGAAAGACCTGGGACAAGATCGAAAATGAGATACTCCCGAACATAAGCCTTGACCTAGAAATTCCGAGAGCAGTTAGGGGACGCGCTACCAGGCAAGCCCTATTCCCGAGTGAAAGAAACTGCTCCCGAGAATACCAAATCTGAATATATACTTGAACAAGTAAAGCACAAACATCTAAGTGTGAAAAAAACTGAATAAAAAGAGGCGAAGTGCCCAATATTAAAACAAAATAAACAGAAATGAAATAACCTAAACCTCGGCAGAATAAATTATAAACTGTTAATTAAAATAACAAGAAAAATATATAGATAGCAAACAAAAAACTGGAAAGCCTTGAATGCCACGATGGAGGAAAGAAACAAATTTATTTATGTATTTATTTATTAAAAAAAAAATGGGAGGAAAAATAAAAACCAAACTAACAGAAAAAACCTGAGAGATGCCCTCTACACCAGGGCGAAACTCAACTTCTTTTTATCTTTATATACCTACCACACATTTCCTACTTATTACATCAATTTCAATTTCTTTCACTTGATAAGAGACCACTGAGTAGAGTACCTTACCTTTTGATAGCTCGAATTCATTATGTCTGGTCGTGGCAGAGGAGGAAAAGTTTAGGAAGGGCTGCTAAGACGCCCTCACGTCCCAATCTCATATTCGAGCCTCGTGATTCGGAGCAAGAAAATCCTCTAGAAGAAGACGGATTATACGTGCACTAAGAGGAGTAAAAAGCCTTAAGGGGGCCATGGGGCCTCCCAACCGGGACTACAAGAGTGCCCTTCGGCACTATCGGTGGAGCGACCAAAGCACCAATTCCAATAGTCATGCAAACCATCTTCGGGATGCTCAATATATCCCTAATTAGGCTCATTGATACCCCCAACGGCTACGCAGCAGTGTGCTGGAAAGACGAAGATATCGAGAGACTGGTATCGGAGGAAGCCAATGAGCCCCTACGTGCGATTGGCCGCGAAGCTGTTATCCCCAAGTAAATCCTCGCACGCCGAACAATCATACTTATGAAACTCGACCCGTTCGTCACGGACAACTCTTGTGAGGACATCAAGGTCGAGCTAACTAAACAATAGAATTTGGCAAATATTGACAAAGTCGAAAAATTCGGTAAAAACATAGTCAAAGTAATTTTTGCAAACATCGAGATGGCTCAGAGGGCCATGAAGGATGGACTCCTGTGATTTTTCCTTCGTATCGCCACAGAACAAGTTGAAGCGGAGGAGTTTATCCAACTCGAGTTCTGCCAACGCTGCCTGGTTGTCGAACAACATCCCACTAAAGAATGTATGGCGGCTGACGTCACTTGCTCCATCTGTTCCAGACTCGGTCACGGATGGAAAGAGTGCACTTCCGAGAAACAAAGATGCGCTAACTGCGGAGGGGACCACAAGGCCGTGGCCATGAGGTGTCCTATCCGCAAGGAAGCCATTCGGGCGAAACGAGATGTGATGAAGAAGGTAAAAGAGGCAAAATCCAAGGCCCACGTCCAGGCAGTGGTATCAACCAAGACCAACAGCACAGAAAACTCTGCCCCAAAACTGGTAATGCCAGGTGAGTCCAAGGAGATTATGACCATAATCGTCTTTGCTCACTTGGCGAATCTAGCTAACCCTGGTCCATTTGCAGAGTTAAATCGCTTGCTGCAAAAGAATGGTTTTTAGAAAAAGCTATGGTTCCCGCCCAACCACGCATCGAAGGAAATGTTAAGGATACAATTCATCGATGTTCCCCAGCAAAAGAAGAAATTGTGAATCGGCACCATAAAACCTCGGAGGAAAAAGTCCCAACGGAAGAAGACTTGGAAAAAGATGGAAACACGAAAAAGTTCACGAAGAAGAAAAAATAAATAAGGAAAAAGAAAAGAGAAGTGGAACAAGAGGCAAAGAAAGAAGAGGAAACAATCCAATCTCAAGAAAGCTCAGACGAAGATAAAATCCTAAAGTATCCGGGATTTCAACTCACGGAAAAAAAGGGATATCTTCTGCGGGGCTGTTTCTTCGACGCCATGGACGTGGACCGTAAAGTTCATGGTCCCCCTCAATGCCGACCCCTAAGGAACACAATGAAAAACTGCTCGATGGAATCATCAAAGGCAAATACAAATAGACATACGAAGGACCATGGTCCCGAAAGAAATAGGTGGACTATTGATGGAGCGCGCGATTTACATCCCGGACTCGTGCTTCCACACCATCGATTCAGCTGTCTTTAAGGAAATGGAGAATGGCCACAAGATTTCGGAGTATTACTTAACCTTCAAAAAAGCAACAAGTGTTAGCAATAAGTGAACAAATATATAAGTGAATAAATCAAAGTGATTAAAACAAGTTATCAAAAGTGCGAACAATTAAACAAATTAAAGCGTCTAGAATAAGCAATCAAAAGTGCGAAAAGTGAATGAATCCAGTGAATAATAATTAAAATGGTCTAATAGTGTAAAATATGGAATAATAAATTAACGATTAAACTAAACGAGAATAAAAATATCCGTACAACTATTTAACAGATTAGATAATAATTTAACTCGTGTGTAAATAGTAATATCATAAAGTGCTACCAAAATAAAGTGTTAAACGAAACAAGAGGAAATAATAAAACCAGAACAATTAATATATCGAAATATGACTAATAGAACAACTCAATTAAAAGTGTCAGTGCTTAAATAAATAAAATCGAATGTAAAATAATTATATCAAAAATTTAATTCAAACATTTTTTTATGACAAAAAAAAACAACTAAAATTATAAATGCTAAAATTAATTAACTCGAATGTAATGTGAATATATCAAAAGTTCACATTAAAAATATGAATGTAATGTGTCTATATCAAAATTTGACTTAAAAAATTATTTCTAAAAATTATACTAAGTTTATATAAATTAAAAACATTTCATGCATTTTATCAAAGCAATATAAAGTAACAATAAGATGACCTCCCCATTGATTCCGGGAGAATCTGTTTTCCTACTCCGCTGAATTTTTCACAAAAATATAACTTCACCACTACACCTATCTATTCTTTTGTTTTACATATATGTATTTAATTTTTTTTAATTTTAATATTTGTAAAGTGGAAAAACTAATTGTATATTAAATGCTTTAATACATCCTGATCCTGATCCTGATTTTTTCACTTAACTTTCTGCCAGATCCTCACTCCACTCATTACATCGGTAGAGGAGGCAAGAAATTCCATAATGGTTCGAAGATGATCGAATAAGATCGAAAGCGGAGCATTTTAGTTTGTTTTTTACCAAACGCATTCATTTAAAAAAGAGATGAATATTGGACAAATAATCCACCATCTACAAGATGGAAGAAAAAAGATAGTTAGAAGAAGAGAAAGTTGCCAAGGGAAATTAATTAAGGCAAAATACACAATGGTCTTCAACAAAATTTGCATTCAGGAAAGACTGCTACCCAACTACACTAATATATATATATATATATATATATATATATATATATATATATATATATATATATATATATATATATATATATATATATATATATCTCAAAGTAGCGCAAAAGAATGATGAAAATGAATTCATTAAACCACATTGAAAGAGAAAACGGAATAATTTTTCCTTGCAGTAATATTTTTATTACCTTTCTTTCGAAAAAATCCGTGCAGGGAAGCGATTCGAACCATGCACACTGAGGCAGCGAGCACCGCTTTGATCACAGTTAAAAGTATGTCGTTAGTACACTATGCTAGGGTACTAACGGCATACTTTTAACTGTGATCAAAGCAAAAAATTATTCCGTTTTCTCTTTCAATGTGGTTTAATGAATTCACTATATATATATATATATATATATATATATATATATATATATATATATATATATATATATATATATATATATAATATATATATATATATATATATATATATATATATATATATATATATATATATATATATATATATATATATATATATAAATATATATATATATATAATATATATATATATATATATATATATATATATATATATATATATGTGTGTGTGTGTGTGTGTAGCGAGATTAAGTAAGTTGATACTTGTAGAGAGAGAAATAATTGATGCTTGATTGTAGCGGGGTCACGAGTTCCAAGTTGCTCGTTGACCTAAAAGAAGATAAGTGACCAAGGCGAGATCAATGGTCGCTTCAGTCAGAATATGTGAGTGTGGGAAAGAACGTGTAGTTTAAGATTAGTGGCAGAGTTTGACCAACGTGTAACGGTAAGCAGAGATTAGCTAGAAAGCGCCATGCCAAACTATATTTTGGGGCCCATGATAATGCCACAGCCAGTCACCGCTGGCAACCTTACGACATTCGTGGTCTATTTATTTATGGCACTCACGGAGAAGGCCAATCGCTTCAAAAAGATAAATGTTACATTTATTAACCGGGAATTGCAAAGGCCTAGTTATATTCGTTACAACGCTCGCAACCAGGGATACAATGATAGTTTTGATGCTGTGAGACACGGTTTTCATGGTTTTAATTTATAAATATGTGTTAAATTGTAACATTAATCAGTGTGGCCACCCTAGGCTTCAAAAAACGCGCTCCAGATGAGACCTGAAGGCTGCGCACACGTTGCGAACGAAGTCCTTCCTCATACTAGGCCACACCTGGTGTACAGTGGACTTTAGTTTGTTGACATTTCTGTGGCGAACCTTGCAGGCCTTGCCCTCGACATGCGCCCACAGTCTGTAGCCTAGGGGATTGATGTGGGGCGACTTCATTGGGCAAAAGTCATTCGACCAGAAGTTCATGTTTGACCCAACCACGCTTGCACGGGCTTGGCCGTGTGGACCGGGGCACCGTCATGCAGAAAGACTTAGTCCGCCTTCTTCGTGATCTTTCGCAAACAGGTCAGGACATTCGTGGCTAAGATGTGCCTGTAATATGCTGCGGTGGGCCTGTAATCGGCCCCAAACCACCTTGGCGGCATCTTCTCGCCATTTGAAGCCACGACGCCGAGCATCATCAGGAAGGCTGATTGTATGATCGTGAACACGTAGCGTACCTCAGAGACGTCTTGGCCGAAGCTTACTACGCCGTCGTTCTGCTTGCTGATGACCGGTTCGACCGTGAAAGATTTTTCATCAGAACAAAATGAGGCTTCGATGGCCATGGCTCTTCAAGTCGAGAAGGCGACGACAGACGCTCTCGACGTTGTTCTCGCATAGGGTCGGTGAACAGAGGATTTACATGCACCTCAAGCTCTTGCCGCCCTCCTACTTGACGCCCCTGGAAACTGTTGCCACTGAGATGTTCTTCTTCTCCGCGAACGCTGTCATTTTGAGCTTCGGAGCACTTTGAAATGCCTTTCTTATATGCAAACGGTTGGTAAATCGAGCTCTGCCAGAAATAGGTCCCGTTCACTGGACGGTCATCCGGCTGACATTAAACCACTTAGCGATGTTGGACTTTTTGTGGCCCGCACGCAGAAGAGCAGAGATCTCAATTCTTTTCACGTCCATCTCGACACAACTGCACACAATGGAAAAGACGTTTTAATGACACTTGTTGCAAAAGTAGAACTTTAAGTTTGTTTGACGTAAATTTTTCTATCACGCACGTAAACCTCTTGAAAGATTAAAAAATGTGTAACAAAATGTTTACAAAATGCGGTATGTACAGGATGTATATTATAGGTTTCCTTATGTACTTACAGCCATGTATTTTTCGTAGAAGGAAATGCTATATTTGATTTACCACAATTAAAAAAATTATAAATTATCTTTGTAAGAATAGATAGAGGTTGTTTTTAGGAAATGGTGGTAGGGTTCTCGAAACTAAATGGAATGATAAAGCCAATTTGGTTTTGAGATTAGGCCAATTAAAAAAATCAAGTTAAATCTTGGATCTAGAACCTGGAGATCGACCATAGGAAGCCACAAGTAGCCAAGAAGACATCTTTTACTGTGCTATTGATACTTGTTCGTGTGAACAAGTAGTAACACATGTGGAAAACAGACATTCGTTTATATACATCGAGGTTAGATTACATTCATCAGGTCACACACGGGTATAAAAGCAACATTCGCCTTCCTACGAAGGTACATCTTAAATTTCTTTAAAAAATACAATTTTATAAAATCAGTGAACGGATACTACACAAAAAAGGTGTTACAGACATTGATATTTAATCTAATTTCAATTAAAGGTAATTTTAATCACTCCACTAAGGTATCAAAGTAAACTATTTCCAATAAAACATTATTATACATTTTACTTCAGTGTTTAAATGTATACAGTACGTTAAGAAGAGTATACCAATAACATAAGGCAAACGAAGGATACCCTAAACCTAGCATAAGGCATGGTGCTCCGAATAATCAAGAGGACAATTATATCTTGGGAACCAACCACGTCAGGATATGGTTTTCGACCGCAACGATCTTAAAACGTATTTATTATGTCAAATTTCAAAGGTGCTGATGACACGAAACAAGATAGTAGAGCGTCATATCATAGTGTGTGTGAAAAAATTCAAAGCGATTTGGATACAGCAGCTAAATGGTCGGAAAGATGGACCCCTAGATAGCTTAGAGTAGGAAAGGGGCGCAAAGAAAAATAAATAAAGAAAAGTAGTGAAACGAGTGTCGTTAGCGAAAGTTCTAAACCACTGTGCCATCCTGAGTCTCGAAAAAGACTCATTCAAGCAAAGTATTTAAGCCGCTTGCTTGAACTTCTTACACGCTACAGACCAATGAAGAGTAATGCACATATATAAAGCATGCTAACTCTCAAAGAGATTATAATATGAGTGGTCAAATATAAATAAAGTCAATGAAAAAGGATTAGGGTGTCAATCGAAGGGTCTAATATTTTCAAAATAACGCACTGTTGTTCCATAAAAAAAAACAAATAGGTTTCTATGATACATCATTGCAAGTCATTTTGAGTTTAAACCAAATGGATTTTCTGTTTAATATGTGGAGGTTAGCTAGGTAAAAGAAAAAAAACAGGTATCAGTTCATATTACGGAGATTTAAGTGAAGGAGGTAGATTTTTTTGATCGAATAATTAATTGAGACTAGACTGGATTTATCAGACGACTCAAAATAAATCTCAGCAATGGGTTCAGAGAGTACCAAAGGGACATGTGAAGTTCAAAGCAGAGTGATTAAATGAGAAGGCCATGCCGACTGTTTACTGGGACTCAGAGTGATTTTGATCGATTTCTTAAACTGACAGAAATTAATCATCAGGAAGGAACTATTGCGGGGGGGAGGGGTTACGAAGATTGCTAATACATCAGGAACTATTGTTAGGAAGATCTGCCATGAGTAAAGATCTATGATGAACTATTGCGAGGGAGTTCTGCCGAGGTTAATGACATATTAAGAACTATTGCGAGGGAATCCTGCCAAGATTGATAACATATCAGGTACTATTGCAGGAGAGTTCTACCAAGATTAATGATATATCAAGAACTATTGCGAAGGAGTTATGCCAAGATTAATGACATATCAAGGACTATTGCGAAGGAGTTCTGCCAAGATTAATGACATATCAAGAACTATTGCGAGGGAGTTCTTCCAAGATTAATGATATATCAAGAACTATTGCGAGGGAGTTCTACCAAGATTAATGACATATCAAGAACTATTGCGAAGGAGTTATGCCAAGATTAAGGACATATCAAGAACTATTGCGAAGGAGTTCTGCCAAAATTAATGACATATCAAGAACTATTGCGAGGGAGTTCTGCCAAGATTAATGATATATTAAGAACTATTGCGAGGGAGTTCTGCCAAGATTTAAGGCACATAAAGAACTATTGCGAGGAAGTTCTACAAAAATTAATGAAATATCAGGAACTATTGCGAAGGAGCTCTGCCAAGATTAATGACATATCAAGAACTATTGCGAAGGAGTTCTGCCAAGATTAATGACATATCAAGAACTATTGCGAGGGAGTTTTGCCAAGATTAATGACATATCAAAAACTATTGCGAGGGAGTTCCGCTAAGATTAAAGGCACATAAAGAACTATTGCGTGGGAGTTCTGCAGAAATTAATGAAATATCAGGAACTATTGCAAGGGAGTTCTGCTATGATTAAAGATACATCAGGAACTATTGCGAAGGAGTTGTGAAGAAATTAAATATTACTTCGTGCAAAGAAAAGAGTTGTTCAAAAGTACAGTTTGTTAATACAAAAAGTAAAACGTTAAAACACACGAACTTGTTCGCAAAAAGAGAACGACTCTTCAAAATTATAAATTCGAATTCCCAAGAGACAAATTGAGAGAGAGAGAGAGCGTGATTGTGTGTTTGTGTGTATGTGTGTGTGTGTGAGAGAGAGAGAGAGAGAGAAAGCGTGACTGTGTGAGAGAGTAAGTTTGATTGGCGTGCAATCACCCTTTGCCTCCACGTCTCGTCATCGTCACCTCCCCTTCCATTGACCATGGACTGCTGACCCTCTGATCTTGTCTCTCTCCTCCCCTCGCTGGACTCCACCACGGATCTTCTCCCGGGTCTTCTCTTTTTACTTGAAGTAGTCAATACGCTACTACTTCTCTCTCTCTCTCTCTTCTTTCTTTCTCTCTCTCTCTTTCTCTATTCTTTCTTTCTCTCTCTCTCTCTCTTTCTCTCTTCTCTCTTTCTCTCTCACCGACGGCGTGACCAGTGTCGTTGTATTCTACTTCAGGAGGAAAGCAGCGCAGGCTAACCTGCGAGAGACTTCTTAAGGCTGTTCTGGCTCGTGGTACTGAGACAGTTGCAGTTTCGTTCGCCTACGCCCTACACCATTACAACTCAATCCTACATCACCGTCCTGAAGTCTGCCTGTAAAAACCAGTCACGCCTTATCCATACTGATTACAATGATAATTCACACACGCTGTTCAAGAGCCTTGCTCGTTTTTTCCTTATGACACCCGGATCTCTTCTCCTTTTCATACCTACGAAATTATTTGCCTTCTTCTTTGATCTGGATTTTCTCCGCTATTATTCCTCGCCCCTTGCCTACCACCCAACTCCGCACTAAATCCTTTCTTTCGCTCTTGTTTCCACACTGGAATTCCACTACCTTTTTCTCTATTCGATATAAATCTGTTTTGTGCTGAATCTTTCCTTTCAAGTCTCTAACGTCAATTCTTCCATGTTCTTCTCCCTCATCTTATTAGTATTTTTAACACTTCTCATCTGCTTAGGTAACATTGGATTTCAAACACACTGCTGTTTGCCCAAACCTTAAGAAATTTAGTCTGAATCCGAACGATCCAGCAAGCTACACCCAATCTCTTAACTTATGTTCCTCTCATAAGACCTTGAGAAGTTGGTGTCATCGCGGAGTGTAGATCATCTGGCTTCCTTTAATTTTAGTGAGATCTTCCAGTTTGGTTGCAAGAATGGACAATGGACATAACACGGAATCAGTTCTACTAAATATAACTGACTACCATTTTCTAGTTCTACTCCATCTCTCACCTGCAATCGTTATTATCATTCATACTGTTCTCTTCACCGTCTACTTGAATCCCTGGGTGTCTACGTAACTTCTTTTAAGTTGATCTACTCGTATGTATGATCTTGCCTTCAGTTTGTCCATATCGAAACTGATATTTCTACATTGACGAGGATGCGTTAGAGTTATTCCGCAAGCATCGGTACTTGGTTCTTTCAAGTTTCGTAACTAACTTCCTCCCCTTGGTACTTTTCTCGTCACTTTGGTGTATTATTCTATTGTTGATGCTGATGACATTCTCCCTAGCTAGGTTTGTTGAAACTTGAAATATTCTATCTGTATGCATCGTTCCTGATTGGCTCTCGGACAACTATGCGGAAATCCAGTAATGACACAAGTGTAGGATTGCTAGTATATACTCCTTCTGATGTTGTTCACTGAAAAACTATGCTAAAGAAAACAATAATGAAAAAAATCTAATCATCATTATTTTCCTCAAATGCTAGACATAGTGTACTTGATTGATCTTTACAAAATGCACTTTGCACAGGACACAAGTTTATATTGTTTCGCTTTTCTTATTTTTTCTACAATTTGTAAATCTTTTACTTATCTTCGCATGTGGCTCAAGAGTTGGTACATCTACTTTTTTCCCTTTGTGTATATAACTTTATCTTTGTGAGAGTACATATTTTCAGTAAAGTCTTTGTAGTAGGTCTACTTCACGCGATCTTCTTTTACCCCTTTATTTTCTATTTTGTTCAAGAAAATTCTTCTCTTTTCTGTGATTTTCAAGTTGGACTGTAGAATTACTTGCGCATTACTCCTAATTCTAATCATTCGTGCCTAAAACAAAGTGAGACTTATTAAGTACCTTTGCTTGAAACAAAAGTAAGATCCACAGGTTTTATCTACAGTGTCAACTCACCATTATTTAAATTATAAAAGTAATAATTTGAGTTTTTCATGCATCTTCGGCAGCAAAATCAATGGCTCTGTTATGCAGTGATGAGACAAAACAATTACCTTGCTTTTTAGTGGCGTGGTCTTGAATCTATAAGTTACTATGTCGGTCGGTCAGATGGTAGCCACTTTACTTTTCAATGAGTTTTTGAAAGTTTTGAAGGTCAGATGATATGTTTTTTAACTCATAATACGTTTGTTAATTATTTTCTTTTAATTATTTAAATAATTGAGAGCACACGATTTAGGTCTGTTGACCTTGTTTTACAATTTAACACGAACTCTTTAAATATTTTCGCCAATGGGTGTGTAGCGTGCCGATAATTGGAGGCCTGTGGTCTAAAAGCTTCGCTTGAATAAGTCTCTTTTGAGACTCGGGATGGCGCAGTCGATATACCGCTCTCCAACGGTGATCCGACGACGCAGGAAGCCATACGCAACTCGCCGCACGCTACTTTCATTCTTTATTCCTTCATCGCCCCATTCCCTACACCCCTCAATCAGTGAGAGTTAATCTTCATTCTTTCGGTCTCTCTGCCCTGTTTTTTTTTTTGTCCTCCAATAAAGGACACCTCAATTAGAAGCAATACTTTTGTTAGGACATCACTACGGAAAAATGTCATTCCACCTTCCATCTCTGCTACAAAGGTGATCTGTGTTGCGATGAAATTATCTTAATGTTCCATGTAAATCAGAAGTCCCATCAGAGCTTTTATTTAGTTGTTTGCAAGTGCAGCCGAACGATCCTACCTATAACGCTCTCTCATACATGCAATGTGTATATTAGCGCATTTTACTATTTTTGAAATCTTACTTTTCGCACCTCTTTCTACTTCTTTTTACTCCGTAACGATGTTATGTTATTGTCCACACATCTCAATTCCCAGCATATTTTTTACATAGTGTTCCCCCTTTATCATGATAAAACAATTCCCAGCACTTTGATCAGTATAGGTAGCACAATAATGGTCTTGAACATTGCCTCTGGTAACTTCAGCTCTCTACTATCACATCCTACAGCCAGAGCCAAAAGTTTTTGGACACCTAGAATTTTTCTTATTCCTTGGGTATGTCTAAGAATATGTCAGTGTAGGTTTGCCTGCATGTGTCCAATACATCTGGGGGAAAAAAAAAAAAAGTACAAGATTCATTATGACTATTTTTTAAATACCTAAAATGGTGATAATATTAAAATGTATGTGATCCTGATATCAGTATGTGATATGTTATAATCAAAATGTCTTCATATAACACAGATTTGTTGTAATTCAATATTACATGTCGATAGGATATGATAATGATATGATAATGGGTACGACACATGACCATACCGTGGAGAAAAGAATTCTGATACGCACGCTGCACAACACATTCTGGTGTTGCAGAAGTGTTGACGAGGCTCCGAGAACGTGGGGACATCCAAGATTTAAGACCGACCTCTTTCTGGACAACGTGATGACAGGTCTTTGCGTCGCATAAACCTTCAAGATCGTAAGAAAATTTTAGTCCAGATGCAACATGACTATAAAGAAGGTTGCCAGGTTAATGCATCCACCAGAGCAGCCTGTGTCAGACTGATAGCACCAGGCCTAAAGTTATGTAAAACCGGTCAAAAGCCGCTGATTAACCTTCAGCAGATAAGACGTCGAATAGCTTGGGCGCGTGTTCTCCGCAACTGGACTATGCGTCAC
Source organism: Ceratothoa steindachneri (assembly GCA_963969495.1). Lineage (NCBI taxonomy): Eukaryota > Metazoa > Arthropoda > Malacostraca > Isopoda > Cymothoidae > Ceratothoa > Ceratothoa steindachneri. Next base: position 216,475,802 of record OZ018320.1, read on the forward strand.
TGGGGGCGCATCTTTTGGTCAGCAGACGAGTTCAGGCTCCAGTTGTTCTCGAGGAGCATACTGCTCCAGAGCCCCAGAATATCAGCATAGTTAAGGGCAACTTCCCCATCCGTAATTCCATCATTGTTGAGAGGGGGTTTCAACAACGCCCTAAACCTATAACTATTCAGTGGTCTACAAAATCTCCTGGCTCGATGCCTATTGAACACATGTCCTGTAATGTGATTTTGAGTTAGTGGGAAAAAAATTGAAACTTAATACCTCGCCCGTATGACATTTTGGGGAAAATTACGGCAAAGTGATGCGTGAAAATCCTGTTGTATCCCTCCCAAACCGACTAGCCAAAGTAATAGATTCTTGAGGAAAGTACACTAAATATTAGTTAGGCAGTATTATTTTGTTTTATTGTCCACGATATTTGGCATGTGTTATGATAAAAATAATTACCACTACGAGAAATAATAATAATAATACTGATAGTAACATCAATAATAATAATTTTAGTTAATTGGATGTTTATGTATTGCAACACGTCACTGGCCCATATTCTTTTCTTCGTCAGCGTAAACCGCTTAATTGCATAACCCCAATTATGGATGTCAGCAAAGTAAAATCATTTGCCACAGAGAAGTAAAAATAAAAAGAGGAGGAACAATATAAATAAAAATGGTAATATAAATAGCTACTCTATTATAAAGGAAGAAACGATATATATATATATATATAATAGAGGCTTAGGATTTCTCATAGTAACATTTGAAACAGAAATTATAGGAATATCCGATAGACAAATCAAAATAGTAATTAAATTTTTAAATAGGCAGTCACTACATGTAATCCAACCATATGGACCTACAACATATTGCTTATATGAACAAGTTGAAGATTTCTATGCAGAACTCATGAATGCAGCAGGTACACACGGAAACCGTCAGTTCAAAGTGACAGGAGGGGAGAGTATTCAATGCAGAGATTGGAGAACAAAGACACGATTCTTTATCATAAGGAAAATTCACAATAGGCAATGAAAATGAACGTGGAAAGTGATTAGTAGAATTTGAAAGGCAAATCTTTACATTATGAAGTGAAATCCTTATTCCCCCAAAAAATAAAGCAGAAGATTGTAATGGATAAGAACAAATGAAACAAAATTGAGATTGATTACAAGATTTGAACATGTAAATATTCAATATTTTATCATCGAATTTGGTTCCCCAATTACGAGGGCTTATGTTTTGTAGCCCACCCTAAAGCAGCTGATTATAATTCCATTGTGGAATATTTTAGATGATCTGGCACATAGGTTATGGAGGTAATCATCTTGTAACTTCCTAGCACTTTTTTGCATTAACGTTGCTGTTGAGCCCTTTGTTCATTAATAATTCTAGGGGCTCAGCGCTGCCATAATCCGGGAAGTCTAAAGCTGAAAGAACCGATATGACCTTCCATGGCCTGAAAAGGGTTCTCATAGTCTGACAACCAATCTACCGACCTCCTTTCTATTAGTCTACGTGATAGTTTCACTTTTCCTGGATAATGATAATTATATGATCCGGAGATGTTAAATAGACATAAAAAGAACTTATTAATATTATCTAAGGCTTGAAACTTCTTCAAAATTACGCGAAGAATTTAATATTATTGATATCATAAACATCGATCAAAAGGAGGAGGGGCCGAGGCTCCCGAAAGGAACCCGGTGCAGGTTTGGATCCGCTGTGAGGGTCACTCTTTAACAGAGGCCCTGGGGCTGCTGAAGCTAAGATAGTTAGTAATATAAAAACCGGTGCAGAGGTTTCTCGAATATTCATATTTATTGTCGGTGCGCATACGCCCTTAATGCACATATGACAGTGAATTGCTAGCTAAAATTGCCCTCCCCCAGATCAGGCTGTCGCGGGAATTCTCAGATGGTATCCCCAATGTCAAAATTGGAGACCTCCTGATGAAGGCTGTAGTCTGGTGAGTATGAAAGCTGGCAGCGTCCACCTCCTTCACGCAGTGTTCCGGAGACGCAGAGCTCTTTAATTTTTGGCAAAGGACCAGGCCGAGGCGGGTCCGTAGAGCCTCGGGGCTTCCTCAGAGGGCGAAGGAAAAGGGGGTGAACTCCCGTCATTTCCTCTGGAATATAAGAAAAAGAAAGGAAGGGAAGCCTCGAAGACGTCGGGGGCCCTTCATTGAGAGGTTAACGAGCGTCTTCGAGCCCGCCGGCTTCAAGCGTTTTCTGTCAATTCGCTCCAATGAGAGGAGGTTGTAAGATAGAAACATGCTACGTCAGTTTCAACTTTCTTTTTCGTTTCTTGATAAATAAACCAAAGTCTCTCATTTTTATAACACCAGCTCTCTGGTTAATAATAGCAGGACAAATTCTCTCGAGTACCCCTTTCCTCCTAGGATAAAGTTCCTACATAGTCTGAAATAGAATTGTTTTTAGCTTATAATAAACTATTTCCGCAAATGTTAGGTTAGGCTTGGTTTGGTATTCGGTGGATATTTGTCTGAGAAACCTGTTTAATGAGGCCGATCCCATCCCCAGTGCCAAATTCAGTGATATTCGAACACAATGATAGCACACCTGTGCGAGTGACCTCTACTCTAACCTGAACTTTGTAAAAGTGGCAATCTATGCTAGACAATTGCTAGATTACTAACTTGAGTACATTACTAAAGAGCTCGTCAACAAGTGGGGTAGTCAAGCTTAAGCGTGTAATAAGGAAGGTCATGAGACGCACCCGGATACTCTTCTTCAAATTTGACCTGAACAGGGCTATGATCTTTTCGAGGGCAAACACCCCTTTCGGATTACAACGAAGTTAAGCCACATCGGGTGTGGTACGTCACCAGATTGAGCCCATATTCGAGGCCCTTGAGTTCTTCCCCAGCACCTTTCTTGTCGCAGTTCTTGTTTCTTTTACGCGAACATCTGGCATCTTGCAAGCCGACTGCTTCTTTGGTCGTTCACCTAGTGTGAGAAGTTCTTTGGAGAGAAGCGCCCCCTCCCCCAAGTACGATTTCGCCAGAGGGGAATTTTTCAAGGGAAGGACATATTCCTTTTCGTTTCAAGGTACACTCGCAGCTCTTCCTGGCGGACATACGCATCTTCACTTAATGGGAAGACCCCTCTTGCAGAGGTGTCGAGGTGAGTTAAAAGAATTTTGGGAAGATTCATCCAGGGACTTCCTCCTCTTCTCCAGTAAAAGGGAACCATCTCTGACTCATGTTCGAAAAGGATTCTTCGCAACTGCTTTCTACCCATTCTCCAAGTAGGTTGCCGTACTACCAGCATTCGAAACAAGCTGCACAGTTTTTGAGTGTCACTGATTTGGACTACGTTTCGAGAAGGGGTGAACAATTAAAGGATCTGTTTTCACTGAACGAGTTTCATTTAGCTCTCGATTTGAGCCCCAAGTAATTAAGGGTTTCTTTTAGCTTTGTTCAACAAGATCTGGTAAGAATGTTTCTTCAAAGATTCCTAGCCAATTGCTAGCTTGCTTGCTCTTTGCAACAAGAGGAGAGATCATTTCACCTTTGCGAGTTTTCTCCCAGGTTTTCTAACTTCCTGGGTGTAAAAGTTAATGAAAAAAAGGCAAATGTTAGGTAGCTTATTTAATGGACAAGAGAGTTCATCTGTCTTCTACACATTGCCGCTCCCGTAAGTTCCACTCCTCGTCGGATGCTGTGCCCCGGCAAAATTTCCCCACATGATAATACTTTATTATAAAGACCCTCAATTTTATTGGGGCAAGGAGAAGTTTCCTGATTTATCTGTCTGAGTGCTAACGATATTGTTGATTATGTGTCCTAGGGGAAGGCTGGAAGCCATCCATGAGCCTGTCGGACAGGAGGAGGGTGGCTCACAGAAAACTGTTCTCATCGTCACTCTTTTTGCTAGGATTATCAATGTAGGTTATCCTCACCACGCCCGACGGAGACGACAGTTAGATCACTTATGGGGATGGTTCAGAGGTCCACCTTTCAGCGTTTACTCCAATAAGCTCTCAGCCGCGCCTCTCAACTTTCGGTTTTATTTACTCAAGACCAAAACCGTGTACCCTTTCCTTGGTCTTTTACTTAATCAACGTATCACCCTCAGGTGCATATTCTCAAGCGTAAATTCTCTTATACCCGTCCAGAGGAATTCTTCGCCTCTGGCATTCAGCGCGTGTGGTGAAAATATGGTTACTTTATTCCTTTATTAACGCTCTTTTGTTGCATCAAAACTTAACTACGGGTGTAAAATTTACTCCTCTTCACCCAAATTTACACTGAAGAAGGTATACTCGATCCACCAGACTGTTTTCTTGTTGGCAGGTGGTCCTCTATCCCGTCCTCTACTGTTAGCCTTTTTTCCATGTAATGGAAAAAAAACTCGTTTACTTCAATCACAACGCATGTAATCAGTCTTCTCCATTTTCCAAAGTCTCTCAAATCATTTGTGGACAATATTGACGATGAACTTATCGATTAGGGGCAATATTTAAGGCCTAAGCCTTTCGATTTTAGTGCTAGGAAACGCCTTTAAGAGTTTGGTTTAATCCTCGGGCCGGTGGCGCCGATGTTTCTGTCAAAAAGGATATCCTGGAAGATAATACCTTTGAACACTTGTAACAACTCAGATGAAAAGGTTGAGGAATTTTATGTAGTAGTGATAAATCCACATATACAAGATGGAAAGAAAAGAAACGATTATAAACACCGTTCCTAATAAAATTCACAGTAGGCGAAAGAACTGAACATCGAAACATTACAGGAGTGTTTTCGTAAAAGGATGCGAACTTTCATTTTAACAGAAAATGGAAATGTCTATTTCTCGTTGACCACTGAATACTTCTTCAATATCAGAATGAGCAACTTTCTACACTGCCATCATTAGAAACAAGGTCTGCTGACCAAAGTCGCGTGCTCTCACTTATTCTGATTTATGACCTTACGACCTAAAAAACTTTCAATAATTCCAGGACTAACCTTAGGAGGACCTTGGCATTTATATCATTCGAAAGAAAATATATAACAATATAAAGGTTTCAAATTTCGTTAGAATCGACGAAATAGTTATGATGTTAATGCCAAAACAACATACTTCCCAGGCTAACCTTTCGAGGACCTTGACAATTATATCATTCGAAAGTGAATGTAAAACAACATAATGGTTTCAAATTTCGTTAGGATCGGCCGAATAGTTACAATGTTATTACCAATCAAATAAAAAGCAAAACGGGGACCGTTTGACGGACCGCCTGGTCGACCGACATAGTGAGATATATAGTCGCCCGCGACTAAAAATGCTCTCATTTGTTTTGTGGATCTCGAGAGAGTGTTATCCTATGGTATTCTCGTCGCTCCTGATCACATCATTTAATTTACATTTAGTAGTCATTTTCGGAGGTTCCGTGACCATTTTTAGGATACCAAAGTTTATTAGTAGATTTAGTAAGGGCAACTGATACTAAAAAATATGAGCTCCCAAACACCTCAGCAAAATGTCGGGAAAGTGTTTATTTTAGTCGTTTTTCAAAATGGCTGCCACCGCTCTCTTAGAAAACTGATAAAAATATATTTCTTACAGTGGGGGGAAAAAATGACAATTTAGGTGTCAATTACCACTAAATTTTTTGTTAGAAACACAATGGAATGGCATAATTCATGATTCAGAGTCCCCTTGACCTCAGAATCCAAGATGACAGGTGTCTGCTGTCCCCTACTGTATTAAGATTCACTATCATTGCAGGAAAAATATGATACACAACTGTCATAATCACTTCCGCTGCCATCATCGCTGCTCTCCATTTGTAGATGATGACTTGAAGTTGTTGGAAATTCCAGGATGGTGGAAGTGAAGGTTGGGTATAGCGTACTAGTAGACATAAGACATTTACAAGGTTCCATCCATGGCCAATTGCTTATGGATGATTCTGAAGCTGGAAGTTTTTTGCAGATATGTGAGGTAATTGGTGCGCTCTAAGTGTGGTCGTAGGCTGTCAGAGTCAGGTACCACCTCTGCCAATGTCTTGTGTTTGGTGTCATGGCCGGGAGGATTGTGACACAGCTCTTGAGGTGGTTGTGAGCTTCTGAATAATTTTCTACATGGTCCACAATAGTTTTCTTGCCTACTCTATAAAATCCGGAGTTATGATCACATCCAGTAAGAACATGAAGTTGAATCAAAGACTCCGCCATTGCCTTATCACACAAACTCTGAGCACTTATCAGCATAGATTTGCGTTTCAAGCACAGGAGTCCTGATATTTGTTGAGTCACATAGGCTGCCTGAACGTAGTTATCGGTATCTTCACTATCTATGACAACTGCTTTTGAATATCCCTCTGACCGCAGCTTACCATAGAGTGTGAACAGAGTTGTGTCTGCGTCTGCATGACTGTTGTGAGATTCCTCAATACTTCATATGTGGTGAGATTCCTTGCTAGTTTACCAACAACACAATATATGAGCTTAGCAGTGGTTGAAGATGCCTTTCTTTTGAAGGCAGTCTCGACGAATGCTTAAGGCAAACTTTATTTTCTGGCTTACCAAGAAGAGCAGAAAATTTGTCCTCTGACTTCATAAACACATAACGAATGGACTGATTTTTTTGACGGTGTTGTCGTTTACTGTCTTTGATGGAGAAGTCTTGCCCGTACGAATCATTTACCAAGATAATACGTTATGCATTTGTACGTCTGTTCAGGACAAAGTTTACAAGTTTCTCACCATAGTCTCTCCACGTTAACTTGGTTCCGTCTGCTTTTTCTCTGTCTTCAATAGTAGGGGTTGTTAGACGCCAGATTAGTCCCATGTCTAATATTGATGTCTAAACTTCCAGGTATGGCATGTATGTTATTGTCAGCCTTTCCTGTAGCTTACTCTTCAGCGTTTTACGCATAGTACCATTTGCATTAAATATTGAAAGGCACTCATCTGTTATTCAATGCTGAATTAAGTCTTCCATCTTTAAACCATCACTTTCCTCAACAATTTTGATGAATGAGGCAAATGCCTTACTCTGCATTTCTTCAGTTGCCTCTTTCTGGTTTTCACTTCCTTGTTTCTCGATTTCTTGAGTTTCAAAATTACCTCTTTTACTACGTGATATTCGAGCATTGAGGGACAATGTTTTGAATAGACTCTTTCATTTACAAATTCTCTTCTTTCTCCATCAGCCTTTGCAGACTTCAGATCAAGAAAGAGAGCTAGAGAGGCTTGAGTTCCAGATTGTAGGGATCTTAGTGTCTGATTGGACTGGTCAAATGGATCGCAATGGAACTCTGTGAGATATGAACTGATATCCTGCAAAGATTGTTCATCTATCTTCATCTTTCTCGGGGCACAATCGGCATGCTTTCTTGAACCTTGCCTCTTGTGATTTGCGTGACGATGGACACAGACTCTTATCCAGTTAACGTTATTAACATTCCGTGTGTTTGACAGCAGTTGCTTCTCATTCTTGAGAATAGCCAACCATCCAGACTTAAGCTTGGGTCCTTTATTCATCGGTGATTCTATCGATATGTCAAGGGCAACACATGAGTAGGGGTAATCCGTCATTGACTGTGCAAACATGCCAATCTCCATGGATTGTGCTTGGATATGGGAAAGACTTTCCAGGACTGCTATGAAATCTGGAAGATGGCGCCCATATATCTCGTTATCATAGATACAATCTAAGAAAGCATCACCTTTAGTGAAGACTTGAACTTGATCCAGTTTATTGTCTTTATAGCATGGATATTTTGAGTCAGTACCTCTGCCATCTCCAAGAATGAAATCTAGAATTCTACTTGTGGAGCACCATCTAAGTTTTTAAATAGGGAGTCAACAAGCTCTTTGAGATTGCCATTGTTTTCTAACTTAGCATGTGCATCATTAAGTTATTGTTGGTCTACTGAACATCGTAATTTACTAAGAGAAGCCTGGATCTCTTTAGACAAAGGGGAACTCTCCAAACGTTTGTATATTGCATGGTGGACTAAAGCCTCATAGAAGAGTCGGAGGCAACGCACACCACAGTTGAAGTGTTTTCCACGAAGACCTTGATCCACGGATCCTTCTGCAATGACACCTGCAGCCACCAGTACATCTGAAACGCTTGAGCCTTTGAACCTCTTGTAGATCGCATTAATGAAAGACATCTGGATATGAAAGGCCCCCAAGAATGGCAATATATTGGCAAATATCTCTGAATTCTCATTTTTCAGTACTAATAATAATGCATAGACAGGATGATCACCAACAATAACGGCAAATGGCATCTTCTTGTCAACAATTGCCTTTGCAAGCTTGCGCAGGACATCATACAGAATGGTCTTGCTTGGTGGATTAGGATAAGTCATGTGATAAATCGCTTGACCTTTGCGGGTTTCTTGATGATAGCTTGGTCTGGAAGCCAGAAAAGGCTGGTATGGTATGGTCTTCTGGCTTTGGTCTTGTTCCATCTGCCGTAGCGCGGGCCATTTCATGGGGAGCTGTGTCCAACTGTTGTTCATCCATTACCCTGGGTCTGTTGGGCGGTTCACCACGCTTGACTGTTTTGTATGGTTTAACTCTTTGCATCTGGCTCGGCTCCTAAGTTCTTTGAGACTAGCAGAGAGGTATGAAGGCAATGTGATATTTGCAACTGGTCTATCCTCATCTATGGTAGGTAGATTTAGCTCAGGAAGGTCTGGCTGGATAAACATGGCATTTGATTTGTACGATGTGATTGGCTACTTCCAGTCAAGGTGTCATATTTGAAGGTGTCGTTGTCAACTATACATATTGCCGGTGTTCCTTCAGAAAGTTCAAATGGACACTCAGTTGAATGCTTCAGGTCAGTAACTGCCTAGAAATCTCTAAGCATAAGTACATCTTTGTAACTGATTCCCAGGCCATACTTATACTTATGCTCTTTTCCATACCAGCTAGGTTTGTCTCAAATGCAGTACGTCTTCCAGTGATGTAGCTGGTTAAAATAGATGCAATTGATCTGACTGGGGGCTTGTCATCGACCTCAGACTTAATGGGGTGCTTTAACCAAGTGATAGGCTTCAAAAGGAGATCATTTAGGTCTTCATCTTCTTCTAACTCATGTATGTATGGAGGCCAAGGAACATTTTTTGTTTTGATGATCTGATCTCTGAGTCGTCCAGCTACATTCTTCACCAGCTGATCGTCGCTTACATCTAGGTAGGATATTGCAGCCTCAAGATATGAACTTGTAGCTCTCGTACCATATACCAGTTCACTTGCATTCTTCTGACTTCGATCATAAAATGCTATGTCACCTCCAAATTCCATGATCGGAATTTCCTTCAAGAAACTGGACTTTACAGCAGAATAGTAACCATAATTTGAAGTAATGCGTTTGTAATCCATTAGTAGACCTTGAAGTGTACGGATTTCATTATCTTCAAAGATAACTTGACGGACATGATGAATGAAGATTTCTTGGGCCTCTCGAAGATTAACCTGTTGCAGATGCTTTGTATTTTCATCAGACAAAGAGTTCTTCAGAGGGCTGCTGAGATACTTGCGACAACATTCATGTTGATAACGAATTTCCAATCCAAAAGCCGTTCGACTGTCTGGAATAGATTCGAGTAGGGTATTCAATCTTTCTCTTGCAGGCTCATCTGGCAGACAAACTGTATGCAACTTGAACCAATTCCATACGTCTTTTGTTGACAGCAGCAAAAGTTTGGATTTGCCAGGATTACTGTTTTTTTGCACTACCTTCATATACCACACATAGATTCTTATCATGAACCACTTCAGTACTTGAACGAAGCATTTTAGGCACATTTCCTGGCAGTTTTCTAACTTGAAGTTGATGCTTGAGCTTCTTCTTCCTGTTCAGATTTTCTTTTACGATTCTGTGCTTGCTGAATACAGCGATTATTGCTGATCTGGGTGTAACAAGGGAGAAGTTGTTAGAGTAAGGGATAGAGCTGAGTTTTTCAATAAGGTCGTAACTGTTTTTAATATGAAAATTAGAAATGATACCAACAAAGGGAGTGAGGTATGAAGTAAGCCATTTAGATAAGGAATATGAAACTGAGCCCTATTATTAGTTCTGTTGGTTCAGTTTCATATTCCTTATCTAGAAGGGCTTACTTACTTCATACCTTACTCCCCGTGTTGGTACCATTTCTATTTCACATTAAAAATAGTTACGACTTTATTGAAAAACTCAACTCCATCCCTTACTCTAATAACTTCTTCCTTGTTAGTTTCGATGCTTGTTCTCTCTTTACTAAAGTACCCGTAAATGACCTGTTCCCCTTCCTTAGTGATAAATTGCGTAACTTTGATATTCCCTTGCCAGTTAATATTTTCACTGAACTCATCAAAATGTGTACTAAAAACTGTAAGTTTTCTTTTAATGGTAAATTAAACCTTCAAAAGTTTGGTTTAGCTATGGGAAATTGCCTATCTCCTTGTTCTTTCTAATATATATGGATTTTTTTTAAACTACCTTCCTCCCCACCATTATCGATTTTCCCCTTGTTTGGTTCCGATATATAGAGGATATTATTTGTTTGTGACCTTCTTCTAAGGATGTTAATAGTTTTCTCACTGAACTTAATTCTCTGGTTCCTTCTATTAAATTTCCCCTTGAACTCGAACAAAATGGTGTCCTCCCGTTCTTAGATCTACTTATTCATAGGACTCCATCTGGATTTAAATTTTCCGTCTATCGTAATCCTACCAACGCCGTTTCTTATATTCATTTTTACTCAGGTCATAATAATAAAGTCAAACGGTTTGTATTTATTTCAATGTTTTTCCGGGGTTACTGTTCACTAGCCCAGAATTCTTGGATCGTGAGATTTCTAAGATTTTTGAAACTGGTATCAATTTTTGTTACCCTCATAAATTTCTTGCAGGATGCCTCGATTTGGCAAAATAAATCCTTTTATAGAACGAAAATCCCTCCCGCATACAATTTTAAGAATTCTTATGTTTTACCGTTTTCTGAGTCCTTTTCCTCGCTTCCCCGCCGTTTGAATAAGTTAAATATTTCTGTCATATTCAATTATCAGTCTACCATGTGCAAAATGTTGATTCATAATAATAACGATGGTATAGGTGGGTGGGAGGTATTCTGTTGATTGTTCAGTTTGCCCTAAGCAATAATTTGGGCAAACCGGTAAATCATTAAGTGTAGGCTTGACGCAACATAAATACAACATTGGAGGGGGGAAATGCAGCAGCGCTTTCTTTGTCTATTTATCGGAAAACAGTCATCCTATCAATTGGAATTCGGCTAAATTTATTTAGAAATCTAATGACTTTATTTAAAGAACTATTGTTGAATGCTCATTCATTAATTCCTCGCCTAATTTTAATATATCCCCCGGTCTCTTTAAACTGGCCCTTGTTATTAAAAGACTCATTTATAATGAAATTGTCACTTTAAATACTAGCCCTTTGATTTATTAATTTAGTTATGTCTCTCTTGTTTATTTTTATGTATTCACAATCGGGTATGTATGTACTTATTTTAGTCACATAAATGTCTACATTCTTTGCGCACAGGTTGGAATTTTCTGGAAGTAGACCTTATCTATTTGGTTTTATATTTCACATCCATCTTTGATATATTTTTCTATTTTGGGTCCTTTCGATCTACATGAGCTGGGCATTACTCTGTTGTTTCTGATACATATACCCCCTTTGTAAAGTATTCTCGTTATTAGTTGATAATGAGCTGAACAAGTTCGAAAGTACTTGGAATGCGTGTTTCATTTTATGTGTGATTTTTTGTATTTATTGCTCTACTCACGCGCTACTTTGTGAGTTTCTCATATATATATGCAACAAAGCCCACAGGAAAAATTAATACGAGTATTCCAAGTACTTTCGAACTTTATTTTGAGTTCTTTATCAAGGAATAACAAAAGTATTGAAAATTGTAATATATACAAGGATGATATAGAGAAGAGGGAACGCTCACAAAAACGCAAAAAAACAATCAACAAAATGAATTTGGCCAATCAGGTAAATGTTTAAAAAAACGAATTTCTCGGCATAAATATAATGTCCATCGCGGGAAAGAAAGCAGCTCATTTTATGTTCATATGTCATATCTTAATCAAAATATTGATTGGAATTCTGCTGAAAATAATGGCATAATAACGATACAATTTCACGAAATATTATTTAATCGAACTTTATTAGTAAATTTCCAAATTTTAATTTAAGGCCTGGCTTATTTAAACTCGATGGTTATTTTTTAAATTTTAT